>OZ023167.1:15279114-15299114 GCA_963678695.2 Diplodus puntazzo | reverse complement strand
CGCTGGTGTCAAGTCACTGCTCTTCCATAGCCAGATGAACTGAGAGGTAACTCTGTCAA
Source organism: Diplodus puntazzo (assembly GCA_963678695.2). NCBI lineage: Eukaryota > Metazoa > Chordata > Actinopteri > Spariformes > Sparidae > Diplodus > Diplodus puntazzo. Next base: position 15,299,055 of record OZ023167.1, on the reverse strand, counting down.
ATAATAAGTATACTTATTAGGTGCCTCCACTTAAAATGCCCTGAGGACAGTATAGTATTCAGGCTTTCCTGACAGGGCCTAATGTCCCTCCAGGAAGAGCAGAATGAGGCTGGTACAGAACATTAAAGAGTAAATGCACAGATTTTACATATCAAACTGTGTTTCCATGTGTTGGAGAAAATGACTGCATGTGTAAAAAAAAAAAAAAAAAAAAAACTTTGGCTCCAGATGGAGTTATACAAAGGCTGATAAATTGCCTCAAGTGATGTCAGCGTTGATTTGGGCTGAAGACTTCACATTCGAGGAAGAAGTGAGCTTACCAGACTTAGTATAAGAAGGTAGCCTGCTCCTCATCAAGGCTTAAAAGCTAGTAGCTTGAAGCTAGACTAACATAACCAACCAAGACTTTGACCAAACCATCTGCAATTGAACTGAAATGTGAGTAATGTAGGCGCCAGGCTGTGACAAGAGAGAGACATGTGTGGAAAAAGATGATATCTCTGACTCTGCTGCATCAATTTTGATCCTTTTTTTTTTAACTGTCCGTTGCGACAACATTACAGGAGTGCAATGCTCAACCAGTACTCTTTCAAGGATAGCAATATAATTGATTCCAATTCTGATTTAGTTTATCAATTACTTACGTTGAAAGCTAAAACCACCAAGTGTTATAAGTACTGTCATAAATGTCCCAACACTGCAATGCAGTTCCCGATTAGCATCTACTAATGCTAACCTAACAATTCCTGTTGCTTCCAAAATATTTCTGTAGCCTTACTAACAGCTTAAACTAGACAGGGACTTTTTTATTGTTATTTTTAGATATTACAGAGAGGAATTATGAAGAAGAGCTTTCACAATTCTGTTGTGTGGAAAACTATGCACTGACGTTTTGCAGAGCTTTGTGAAGTTTCAGCCAGGCTTTCGGACAATAACTCTGATGCAGTGCATCATAAACCAAAAGCATCTGTATCAAATGACCTGAGAACCTGAGAAAAGATTCAAAAATCAACTAGTGACGTGTTGCTATCATTAGCTGTATTCTGTGACTGCTGGTCTTACTACACACTGTTAACTGTCTTTGTCTACTGACTTTATGTACTGAATTGAACCATACCGCACATGGTTAACTGTCTACGGAAAGTTGCCGCACAGTGTACACTGTTAAGGTAATCTCACTTTTGAGTATGTAATTAGTAGTAAACATTTGTCTGATTGTTAATCATAGGTTTGGTTTAATACACTGATTATTACGAGGAAGCAGAGGATACACAGTCAGGGACATCCAGTTTAGAGAGGTCCAATGCGGACAGATCGAGCTCAGACAGACCCTCCTCATGGAGATTCAGACAACAGCATGGTTGTTCCTCAGATCCAGCATGAGAAATAGATGTGTTTTTTTAGACACTGAGGTAGAAGCAGATTAAGATATAAAGATATACATAATAGTAAGAAAAATACATTCCCTGGTGTTTAAAAAATATCTATTTGAAGGTAAGCAATGCCACTTTTATAGAATTGGCTGATTCAAATTAATAATAGAAAATGAATGGATACATGAAACAAAGAATTGTATCGGATTGTATTATATCATACCCAAACCAGATCAAATCTTATCAAATCAATCCATAATAAAAAGCATTGTCCCTGAATCATATCGTATCCCATGTATCTAAATATATATCAAAATGTCTTATAAGGGAGAGATGCACTCCCCTAGTAAGTATGCAATTTCACAGAAAAATTTGCTCCATGTTTAGTTTGAACAATGCAATAATTTTCACCAGACATTATTATTTTATTGGTAAAAACTCAGACAGATGGTCTGTGTGCATTGAAATACAGGTTGTGAAAAACCAGATAAGAGGAACCAAAGAGCACATTGCTTGAGAATTCCAATGCTTTTTCAATTTTGCAAAAAATTCCAATTCCAGTTTTACATATCAATAGCCCACCCTTATGTTTGTCTGCATTCTAAAATGGACAAAAAAAACCTCTAACACACAAAAGACATTGTGCAAGAGTGCTGAGAAAAACCCTTGAAAAAAACAAAACAAGTATAACCTTTTTTGGAAATTTGATGGGTCAACATCAAATAAAGCCTGCAATCCCCACTGAAATGCCAGCAGCTGGCAGAAAAGTGTGTTTTGAGCAATTAAGATTATCACAGTACATGTGTCATCAGTTGGATCACAGGACCTGCTTTTTATCACATACTTCCACTCACATCCACGTTACTCAAACTGAAATCATAAGGGTGGAAGAAGAGATACGGCGACAGAGACAGAGTGAGGGGGAAAATAAAGGTACTCAGAACTATCTCAATCAGTAAGAAAGAAAGACAGATAGTATGAGACTGAGATCAGATAGGCCATCCCTCTGTTGTCAGCGATGACATGAAAACACATTGAAATACTGACTGCTTGGACCTGAATTGTACTCTTTGCTTTCATGTAATGCCCAGCTCTGAAGAATCTGTTCCATACATCCCTCTTCTCATCCTTTCATCCACCCTACCAGTTCAAGTTTGTATCAATGGACAGATAGAATAATGCTATCTTAGATATTAAACATGAGTCGAGAGTTTAGGATCCAAAACTTGGCGTGACTTTATGAGGCATAAAAGCTGTCCCATTTGCTGGTTAGGGTGCTAAAATTTAATGTGAAAATAAATCAGTCAGGGGGCTTGGTGAGGTCTGGAACGGTTTCCAATTCATCTAAAGTGACAGTCTGATCTATGTGAGAGTTTCACTCAAAGTGACATGAAACATCAATTAACATCAGTTAACATGGAGATGCTCAGAGTGGATTTATCTGATCAATAGCAACAACACCAGACTGGTTAATCATTTAATAATATTGTTCCTCTGTGGCACTTAAGAAAAGTAACTAGTGAGTCTACAAACACTGAAGCTATGGGGAAACTTATCAGAAATTCCCCATACAGAATCTCTAAAGGCGCGTATAATCTGATAAACTTTAAAGAGTGTCAATGATTTTAGCTTAAGAGCACAAGGAAATTGTTTCCCAGGAATAAACTGTACTAGTGTCTTAGGGAACACGCATTAAAAAAGTTTGATCAGCATTCGATCAGGCTCTGAAAATTAAAATGGCGAGTTGAGTATGAATTGTTGTTTTTAAACACAAGTCTGTATGTACGGAAAATAAAATGTTTGGCCGTGACATAGAGTCAGAGTGGGATGTCAGGACCGTAGAAAGACATCCTAGTCAGTCATTACACAAAGTGTTGGATTGCAAGTACCTGTCAACTCTTATTCTTTGCCAAGATGGCAGCCCACTGAAGGATGTTAATGTGTAAAGCTGAGCTGCTGCTAAAGGAGCCTTAATGATGATAGCTTCAATATGAGGCCTTTTTCTCTGAGGTGACAAATACCTCCGCACACCATACCTTCACAAAAACTGTGTTCCTCACACTTTAGAAACCCAACCACTGACATTTATTGCTCAGGAGCCCTGGCTGTATTACAGAGCGTGAGAATAACTACCTTACCAAGTACAATAAACGCTGTTCGCAGACCTGATTTATGTCGTCTGCTCAAGGTAGAAGGAGGGAAATTAGACAGGAGGAAATTGTGACAAGAGGGTGACCCCAGCAAAACCAAACCCATTCATTCTGGGGGGAGGAAAGAAAGACTTATTTTAAATTCACTGCTGTAAAGAAGGAAAAAAAAACTGTGGTCATGCTCATATGTCCTCTGTTATGGATTGTGTGAAAGACGTGCAGTGGAGTACGCGTGTATGTGCAGGAGAAGAGGAAAACAACAGCTATACTCAAGTCTACATTCCTGCTATGATTTCACTGCTATCACTGTAAATCAGCGGTCATTGAGCAGCTAGTACTTAACCTGTCATCAGGATGATACTGGCTGCTTGTGTGTTTTTTTTAAGTGCTTATTATGCTCACACTGTCCAGGGTGGTAAAAAAGGGAGCGAATACTTATGAACAAAGACGAACACAGAATAGACATCCGCAAGTCGCGCAATAATGTTCTAATAGTTACTTTACAAAAATGCAGACACCCCACTTTAATCTCATCTTTATCTATGAGCTCACGTGTAGAGACACACCTGCAGAGCCTCGACTGTATGTTTGGGTTTTCCGGGCAATTTGTTTTGACAGAGGCCCGGTTTCCTGGGAATAACAGGTTGATAAGAGTTATTTGCTAATGGGCTCGATGATTGTGTGAGAGCTGGGAGGACCACACGGCCAGGTACAGATGAGATTTTTAAGAGCGTGACGACACACGGAGAATAACAATCCATACGGGATGCCCTCTGGGGATATATTACATAGCAACCTACTTACACATACTGTTAAACTGTCAATAAAACTTAGAAAGAAACCTGTATCTAATAAGGACTGGAATGTGTGAAAATTCAGCAAATTAAACACTCACTTATAATTAAATCGACATTGACTTTATGTGAGAACATAAATCATAACCAGCATGTCAGACGAGAAAACGGACAATTGAATGGGACTAAATCCGCACCTACAAGTTTGCCAATAGTATCCAGAGGAGCGTTCCAAGATGAAATTCAAGCCACAAAAGATAAAATCACGCATGTCCCCGTTATGAAAGATGAGATCAGATGAAACAAACACGTCGCGGTGCCAATCTAAATACAATCAGACACAAAATCAGCTGCTGTATGAAATACAGTAAACACCTGTCTCCCGGAGTATCCTGTCGGTAATTAATGCAGGGCTTTTTCCGATAGCGAAACAAATGAATATGTGCAGGGTGATTAGAAGAGTTAAACAACAAGTTGGAAATACAGCCCGGCCGGGCAGCATATGGTTTTCAGCTTTTGACTTATGAGTCTGGGAAAGAACAACACGATTTTCAGCACGGCCCTATTCAGCTAAAGCATTTCAATTTATCCTAAAATACCTCTTCCCTCTTTTTACCAGCTGAAGGAATTTTTTCTGCTGTTTCTTAATAAGCACTTGTCCAGTCTGGAAAAAAGCCATCAATGAGCTGTAGAGCAGGAGAGCAGCGAGTTCTTTTGGCTGTAGAAGCAGTGGTGACAGGTAAAGAGGGAGAGGATTAACGGCCTTTTTCTTTTCTTTTTTTTTTTAAAGATCGCAGCACAAAGGAAACTTCTCCCTGAACCCCTCTTAGTGCTCCCTCTTTTTGTGTGAGCGCAAGTATGTGTGTATGTCTGCATACATGTGCAGACTACATGCTAATCATTTCCAATCCCCATCTCAGGTTTACAGCTGGGTGAGGTGCCCTGCCCTTTGGCCAAACAGGAAGCAGATTCTTACAAACACAGGGTTAATACAGAGAGCTCCTGGGATTCTTTAAGACATCCAGTTCTAATGAAAGTGGAACTGAGAAATATCTTGTCCAAGTTGCACATGAACAGGTTGTTCAATCTCAAACCTACAACAATGACAGTACAGCTGGTGCTCTAAATGAACCTACTTTAGTAGCCGTTTGTTCTCATTTGACTGAACTGAGGTAGTTCTGATGTAATAAAGCCATCTACAGACTGCTTGTACGTGCCTGGTCTTGCTATTAAAGTTGTATTTTAATAAGCAAACACAGAACTAAATATGAAACAAAGGTTACTGATGTTGAGAAAGGAAAAGAGTTCGTTCTGCAGCAAAATATATTACACATTACAATATATGATTTGTGGGTAGATGCAGTCATAACAAACAGTAAGTACTAAAGGGTAACTCCACCTATTTTACACATTAAAGTACATTTAGAGGTGTTGGGGAGTACTACTGCATATTTGTAACAGGAGTATAAAGACTTTCCTGGGTTTCAGAGCAAGCTGCATGTAATCTGATAAATTTCCTTTCATACAGTCCTTCAGTCCACTGGTCTACTTCTGTAACTCTGTGAGACTCATTATGGACAGTTTAAAATGATCAAAATGGATACAGCAGAACCAGGGATACCACCTTATTTATTACACACATTCTTCCTTTCCTGAACACAAAAGGGTATAGAAGTCAGGTCGAGAAAGGCAGCCATCCTCGGTCTCTCTCAGAAAAAAAGGGAATACCACAGCCTTATGTCTTTGTTTTTCTCTGTTCGCGTCTCCAACAATTTCACAAATATTTATGTCTTCCTACTGCACAGACCTGCATAGTTTGGGTTTACTTGTGTCTACATCTGTCAAATGAAGCTTCACTCACACTGCCTTTTATGAGTAACAGGCTGCAGTAAAACCTTCCTCAGCTCTCAGGCATCAGTCAGGAGCAGCAGACTTCACAGGGTTAACTCATTGACACCACTGCACAAACACCGTTGCCTTAGTGGCCTGCAAAAACCACAGGCATGGCTCTGTATACTGTATACGACGTGTGTGTGTGTGTGTGTGTGCGTGCGTGCGTGCGTGCGTGCGTGCGTGCGTGCGTGCGTGCGTGCGTGCGTGCGTGCTGAGTGACTCCGATCCTCTGACTGGTAGCATGACAGAGGTTTCCTGTATGTGACAACACTGTCTACTGCACCTCTCTGTGCTCAGAGATGAACAAGTAAAACAGCGCGCACACAGTCTACCTGCTGCAGTCAGAGGGAAAATTGTGCTTTCTGTAATAGGAGACAAAAATCATGCTCAATCAGCATTATAAAAACATTCTCTATCATTTAATAATCATCAGCAGCAAAAGAGTCTTGTTGTTAATATGAAAGGATTGGTGCTTTCAGTGTTTTTACCATTGTCAGTGTACTGAGTAATTATACAAGATGGATTTGAATAAAGCAGCACCATTTAGAGATAACAAAACGAGCTGGAGCATGACTGACTGATCATCTCATGTGATACTCATGCAACACTGAAAGCCCAGTGCTCTATATGTGTTTTAACAGCAGTGTGCTCATGTAAGCAGTCATTTGTGAGGCATAAACACTGATCCAGTGTACCGATTACACACAACCACATGGCCACTAATGTGTACACAGTATTGGCATTGGCAAGTTGCGTGTGTGTGAGCAACAGTCATGTTCGTTGCACATGACAGCAGGTATTCTGGGATAGAAGAGCACTGCTCTTCCCCCAAGACAGCTAACTGAAAATTACAGGCCTCGATTGAAAAACGAACAACCAATCATCATATTAGGTGTGATAGATGAACCAAGCAATTGCTAAGAATTGATTTCCCATCCTCTATTTCATTAGGGAAATGTTGACAAGAAAATAAGACTTAGCAGTGGTATTAACAGCCACATTAGTCCAGGTACACCTGTCGTGTGTACACCTTGTTGTCTTTACCTTTCCTCTGAAGCTGTGTCCTGTCCTTCTGCCGCAGGTCTATCTCTCTGCCGAGCGCCTTCCTCTGCCGCTGCAGTTCACTCCGCAGCACGGCTATGCGCAGCTGCATGCACTCCCGCTCTTTCTTCTGTTCAGTGCAGACAGAGGAGAATGATATGGAAAGAAAACAGAAAAAGGAGGACGAAGGAAAATATTTAGCATGTGCTCACTGTGTTTATTACCCTTTATAAAGACGCCTAAATTCCTACTAGTTTCTTCGAAAACACGCCATGTTTTCACAGGCTGATCCTGGGTTGCACTGATTCAATGCACATCTACTGAGCCAATGCTCAGCATCAATAATTCAGATTCCACTTTCAACAGCTAATGACGAGAGAGACAGGGAATTATTGGACTATTCAAAACATCTCACTGAGCCATGAGATCAGTGCAACAGGTGAAATGGTTTAGTAATGATGACCCCATGTCATGGGAATGGCTGGCAGAGAGTTAACTGGTTTGGAGTTCTGGCATGCAATCAGCCGCTCTGAAGAGAGCTGGGGGCCCTTTATTGGTGGTGGTGCAACAACCAGGGCAAGTGGCGCTCCAACGGTCATTCTCTTGACCTTGACATTTGCTTTGCCAGGAAAAGTGCAATGGTGTACAGGTGAGGCACACACATGTGAGAGGTTCATTAACTGATTCAAATCTTAAGACTTTGAGAGAGAATAAATGTCTCAATGCCAACCCTCGTTTCTGGCCCAGTGTGACTCTGCTGCCAGTGTGGTGATTATAATGAGAACACACACAATACATGGAGCAAAAGCACAAAAATGGTGGAAAAATGCTTAAAACATAATATACATAAAATATGTTTAATACAGTCCACATTTATCTGTCAACAAATGTGAGTGATTCTTACTTTATCTGTAACTACTGTAATAGAATCTTCTTCCGCTCCCAATCTAAAAGCAGCAGGATACATATGTTGATCAATCTGCAGCCTCTGATTTAAGAAGTGACTTGCCAGAGTGCAGTGTCATTAAGTGCAGCTGTTCACTGTGTTTACCTTCATGAAATTGCAGGCAAAAGGCACCAGGACTGCTGCTGCTGTACTAAATAACCAAAAACATCTCTACAAAACATCAGACTGCCGGTTATTATCTGCTATTCTGTCTGTTTATACAGGAGATGTCGGATTACAGCAGCTCACCATTCCTGTGTGTCACATCCTCCTTCCCAACATTCTTCATAGGAAAAGTGGCGTTTCAGGTTTTATGTGTCCGTGCATTCTTAGAACTCCTTTCATACATACATGTAGTTTGTGGTTAGGGTTAAACATGTCTTTCTTAATATAATAGTGGTTACATTTTTTTTACATTCACCCACCGATTTCACTCAGCACATAATTGTTCATATTAATACACAAATAACACATTCATTCTTACATTTCCAGCAGGCATCTTGAAATGTCATATGGTAAAAAAAGAAAAAAGAAAAATGGAAAAGGAGGTAAAGAGCCGTAATTAATACATTTAATGATGGCTGAACTTAATTGAGCCGCTTCAGTTTCAGGAGCCTGGTAGTGAACATGCTGGCTCACTGTCACACGGTCATGTCTTACTGGGACATTTGAATATAACGGCACTATTGTTACAGTTATTAGTAACATCTGTGCTTTTCCAACAATGACAAGTCAAAATGGCTGCTGTGAAAAATGGTTATTACACATGCTTGTTCAGCATGGCTTACTTGGAAACTTAAATGGGAAAAAAAGCCATAATTGCTGTTATTAATCAAGCCTGTGCATTTCCTGGTATGTAAACTCAAAAATTCTGCTGTATAAAAAGGAGTCTGTTCTTGAAGTACTGCGTTCCCACATGTTCCTGTTCTACATTTCTATCAAAACAAGCCAATAAACATGTTTTGGGTTTTTTTTGTATCCTACTATAATAAAGATCTTAAAAAATGTCCTACATTTCTCACGCCCACCCACACAGGTGCTTTCACTTTATGAACCGATCAGACCTTTTTTTTCTCTGAATGTATGGCTGCATACAGACCTTGCTGGACTGACAGCTCCATCATTCACCTGTTCATTTGTTTCACCTGTGAGAACTGAGCAACTTTCACCGTTAAAAGCTTTTCACAGCAGACATTTTGAGTTATCACGTGTAATCAATAACACCGATTATGGCTGCGTTGCTTTTATACACACACCGAGGACTCAATCAAAACAATGTTTAAAGAAAGATGTATGTTTCAGTCCAACCTACTCCTAAAAAAAGTACAATGTAACACCATTCACAGTCAGAATTCCTACTAATAAACTCGAATCTAACCCAACTCATTGAGGAAGGCCTCTGACTTTACACAAAAATTTCAGTCTGCATGGAGAGAGGTAAGGTCTATTTGTAGACAACAGTATTCGTATAAGGCTAGTGATGAGAATATTTAGATACATTTTCAAGTATTAAAGAGCTGTAAAATAAAATGTATAATGGCATCTGTTACCTTATGTGTTGTTTTCCCTGGTCCCTTTCATTTATATATGCAAGGAGGCCACAGTGCTGATGGTACACTTGTGTGTACTCTTGGAAAAGTGACATCACTTTGTTATAGTCAGCCAGGTTTTGTTGTTAACTTTTAGTGTCGAGCACTTGGAACGCTCAGATGTTGTGAAATAGCATGGGATCATTGTCTTCACCATTGTCGATGAAAATGTAGCCATACCCGCCAACAATAGGCTGCGAAAAAGACCGAGATTTTCTGGGGTATTGGCAGATGGCCTACCATCAACGCCCCAACTGCCCCAAGAGTGGAGACAAGAAGTCGAGCAGGATGCAAATATCAATCAAAGCGAAGGTCTCATACCGAGCTGAGTGAAATTTGGCAGACTATTTCTTCATTGGGTCGTTTTGACATGGAGACTCAGACAAGACCAGATCGAACCAGACCAGTAATACCAACTTTCACCACTAAATGTCAAATGAGACTCAGTCGCTCCCAAGAGGAACGTAATGAAAGCCAATGAATGTGTGGCAGCACTACAGTCCACCAGGGCCCCCTCGTGTGTTCATTTCTCACTTAATGCATTTCTCATCATAACAAGGCTTTGTATTGCTGACTAAAAAAACAGTGTATAACATTAATAAAATGCAACATAATATGCACCAACTCATGAATGATGAGTTTTTTCTTGTGTACTCCGGTCTGACAAGTATAGTGGCACAAATATAAAGTTTGGTACATTGCAACAAAACATAGAACCATACCAACTGTAGAGCCGAGCTATCCCGGGGCTCCTGCTAGCAAGCCACATGTCCTTAATTCTCTCCAACTGACGTTACACCTGACAAATGCCCGTTCAGTCAGTTGGAACTAAATCTAACTTGTAGAAGCTCATACAGCTGACTGGACCCGTAACCAGAACCCCACTCAACTCTGGTTAGAGCTAGAAGGTATGTCTTTCTGAGGGGAATCAAGAGGTAATGTCACAAAAATTTATTAACGTTACATTGATTCATGTTCGCTGACTTCCTTCCTCACTCTATTGTCTATTATAATCTGATGTTTACCTGAGGGTTGTAGTGAACAGCTGTTACAGTACCTTGAATACTATTGCAACTTTCTCAGGGTCTGAACATTGTTGTAAACATTTTGGATAATCAAAAATATATATAACAATGGTCTAGACATTTTTAGACATCTTTATGTGGAAATGTTACGTATTATATCTTTAAATGTAGTTTCAGCCCATGACATGGTTTTCCTGAGAATTGCAAGTGTGCCCAGTCACCTTTTAACAGATAAAAAAAAAGAGTAAGAGTAATGCCCAACACAGAAAACATGCAAATGTGTGGATGTAGACCACAATAAAGCCCCCAGCAACTCCACATGAGTGCCTGTCATTGCCTCTGTACCCACAACTCTGGGGGCTGGATTCTCTCTCACCACATGCCCCCTGACCAGCAGCAGCATCAGTGTGCAGGTCATTAGTCAACATGTTGGCCTCTCTGTCGGGTGTCCCCTTCATCAGGCTTTGCATCTCTATCTGGAAGATGGGGAGCCTGCAGTTGGCCAACCGTCTAATGAGGAACAGCACAGGGGATACATAGACTGATGGATGTGGATGTGGTGTACAGTAGATGAAGGGGAGAGATTTGACATTAACAGAAACATACAATGAATAATGTTAAGTTTGGATGAACGGATGGGGCAACTTCAAAACACGCGCACAGAGATTTAACAGGCAACGTCTGGGAATACGAGGATGATGAGTAAGACATGTACATGTAATATGAGCTGGAAGAGAAAATCATGACATGGATAGCGGTGAGCTGGGAGGGAGCGAACTTGCTGCCAGGATCACAGAGATTCAGCCTTGTTATTCATCCTGTAGTATGCAAGCAGGGACTGTGGCATCTCACACACTCACACACACACAGATAGTGATCATGGCCTGGATCAGAGGAAACACAGATATGCTTCTTCTTGAAGACTTCTGAGGGCTTTGTGGCGAAAACAGAGTGGGGTATCAGTGGCAGGGAGACGACTGATAGAGCCTCCATCTCTCCAATGTGTCGCACCCTGATGCTTGCATGTTAACCACCTCTGGCTTTGGCACGAACCATGAGCCTCCTACACTTTCACTGAGCGGCATAGTTGACAAGTGGGTCACAGCCATGTCAGCGTGTGTGTGTGTGTGTGTGTGTGAGAGACTGTTACCCACCACCAGGGCCCGTCTGACTCCTACTGAACATCAAACAGCACCGGGTCAGCTGAGTAAATAAGCAGCAGGCGTGGGGGGAACAGCAGATTAATGGCAGGGTGTGGGTGAGAGGGTGAAAGGGCCATGCGCTGAGGTTGGTGGCCTCCACTCTGTCCCCCTTTGATCCGTGCTCACTTTGACGCACACAGAAGGATAGTACAGAGCTCTCCAAGGGCGAAGAGGGAAACCCTTAGAAGAGCCACACAATGATCCACTCACTACAAGTTGCCGTTTTTTTACAGAAAGGTAGAGGACGAGGATTATGTGATTTATTAGCTGATGTGAGCTCTGAAAAGGGTTTCAAGGAATGTTTCACTGAGGGGGAAATATCAGAGGCAAGTTTTTGAAAGGGATCCTTTGTGGCAAAAGAATGGAGCCTCAATGTTTTTGTGGGAAGGCTTGAGAAGGCTATAGTGGAGCTGCTTTAATAGGAAGGGTGAAGGTCTGGGGAAAGTAACAAAAAAATGCAGATGGAGAGCAAGATGGAAAGCAACAGTTGTAACAGCTGTCTAAAGAGGTACTCTAAAGAGTAGCCTGAAAAAAAATACTTCAAATTTGGTATCCGTGCAAAAGCTCATACGCAACACACACACACACACACACACACACACACACATAGGTAGATTTGAAAAGCTGGGTAGACATAAAAATATCCCAGCTGCCTAAAATTAATTTCAGCATGTTAGGTATGCAATCCTGTGACCGGAAAAATACTTCTTCCAAATGCAGTGTCACTGCCCCGGGGCTTTTGTAGCAGCAGAGGACAGGGGATGCGTTTGGAGTGAATGTTTACAATAAACACAATGTCGAACCTGGGATCAGTGCCCAGTGTTCACAGCTGTGTGGCTGCCAATTCCAAAAATGTTAAATATGCTTTCTTGCTTTTGCTGTGGATCTCAGTCGAGGATATGACAGGAGGTGGAAACATAAACAGTGGACTTTGGTCGTAGCATGATCACTGGGGAGCAGGTTGGATATTGCTCCGTCTCCGCTTTTCAGTAGAGCCATCAAAACAAAAGATAGAATAGCTGCCCAAAGGATATAACTACATCCCACTTTACCTTATTTTACCATTACCTTAGAGATTTGGGTGATACAAGCTCTTAAGTCTAGTTAAGTATTTAGCACAATACATACTGCTGATGTTTATTATTCATGTAGGAACCAAAGGGCCCATTATCGCTGATCACAGCAATTACTGCTCTCTGGTGTTGATAAACCTTTTTAAAAACACTGAATCTCAAATCGCACTTCGTCTTTATATATTTTCTCAAAACACAAACCTCACCAAATTTTTATATACTTCTACACAAGCTGAAGAAACAACACCCTCTGCTCCTGCAAAAAAGGCAAATAAGCTCTCTGAAAACTGCTTCTGACTGACACGGACGTTGCTGATGAGCTGCAAAATGCTGCTGATGGGTGACTGCGCTCACCCGTTCTGTGCAGGTCGCTGTCGTCCTTAGCTTCTCCTCGATCTCCTTCCCGATCTTCTGCACTGTCACCTGGGTCTGTTTGATAGCTCTCTGGGCTGTGTGAAGTCTGCAGGAGGAGGAGAACACAAAGTCACTATCCAGATCATTGTTCGTAACCACACAAACAACCCCATATTTAAACAGTCTTTCCGAGAGGCCACCAAATTGAGTGGCCGTGTCGGCGCTATGGCAACACCAGTGATTCATTTCGTTTCGCTTGGATGTTTACAGTGACTGTTTGGAGAGCATCGTGAATTATGATTTTCCCCAAGTGGAAGAGTCATTGTGCAGTGTGTTTGTTATGCCTCGTTTGTATTTCTGATTTATTGGAGTTGATCTTCATTGTTCCAGACGGTCGAGCTTGGTCTCCGAAACTATAAAGGTTTAGGTTAGTTTTGACTTAAAAAAATGGACAAAAAAATACTAAAAACATTCCTAGTAAAAGAGGTTTAAAGTTTATTAGACCACCAAACCACAAATATCCCAACAAGAGTTTAACCACTATTATTTTCTCCAAGTTGTGTAAGAAACCGGAATCAGAATCAGTGCCAGAAAGCAAAGACAACCGTTAAAAGGCCCACTGATTAATGGAAACCACAATGATGGATGCTTATTCCAAATGGCATGTCATTGTCATCACTGAAATAGAGAACAGCTTCAGTACACAAATGACAAGCCTGCGCATTATTTACTCCATCAATCATGGGGCTAGTTAATGTCGAAAGTATGCTCTTTTTCAAGTCCAGAGCCCATAAACAGAGAGACAAAACCCCCGTCAGAGTAACCCAAGGGACTCATCTACAGACAACAATCCAACAGGGTGGGAATGAGTTACAGAAAACAGACAAAAGAGGGAACTGGCAATTAGCAATCATGATGTCAGACTGGTCTTAAATCATCCACTTTTTGCCAAATTTCTCAATGCCGGTACTTCTTGTTAGCACATTTTTTGTCATCCTGTGGTTTGGGTCATGAGGGTGATGCGAACAGGGTTTTCTTAAGGTATGCACTTGCTTTCAGTCTTCAAGAAATTGCCTCTTGAGTGGGTTTAGTGCAAAAGGCTTTTTTTCTAACAGGCTTACATCTTGGTGGGGTCATTTTTCAAATCCTATGAGGCTTTTCTGTTATGAGATTCACAGTTACCCCCGGATATTTTTGCCTTTCTATGACTTACAAAAATCATTCCTATGAAGACGCGAATAAAGGTTTAAAAGGGAGTCCAACAGGAAAATCATTTCATATTTTCGGCCCATGTTTTTTAATCTTTCTGAGGTGACAGTGATAGCAGTTGGAGATAGTCCTCTGGAACATCAGGGCAAATCTGTTTTGACAGCTTCATCTGTTTAGGTGATTGCGGTGGTAGAATCTGATATGGCCTTTTCCCCCAGGTGAGAATAGTTATCTCCTCTCTCCTTTTCACGCATGTCTGCCTCCTTATCATTGCCTGATTCTTGGCCTAACGCCTGCCCATCAGGCTCTATCACAACCTATGGAGCAGCAGGGGGCAGGGGTGCTCCTACTGTGCACCCTCATTGGGGCAGCAGTTTAATCGCTGGGCAACCGTCCAGAGAATGTCTTCTCACGAGCCATGACAACTTTCTTTTTCCGAGGCATGAGAGGTAACTTACAACTCTGCCACAGGGGATTTGCAGGAAGTTATGACTGAGCCTGTGCACTCAACCCTTCATGCCGATAAACATCAGAAAAACAATAACATTTTCTCTTTTGACCGTGACACTAGATCCTACAGGGGTGTCAGATGAAACTTGTGCTTTTGAACCGTCCTTGTTTTTGATAAACAGAAGGCATCTTGCAGAAATCTATAATAGGGGCTTTCAGGTAAAGTTAAATTCGTAAGTAAAAATGGTCAATGTTAAGATTTACAAGTAAACACAAGTGGATAAAACTGATGACCTTACAGTCTGTGTTTAAGTCATTTTGGTGCTATTGGATGGCAGCAGAGGTCTCCTGTTTTCAGTTCATTTACCTTACTAATTATCTTGAGATAAATATTTGCCATGGTTTATGTGCTGTGATCCAGAGTCAACAATTTCGTAATCAGAGCTAAGAAGGGATCAGCAAATGCAGATGTGTCATCAAGGTCACGAATATAAGCAAGAGAAAAGACAGGAATCTGAAAAAGCCACCAGGGAGTACACTGTTGTTCTTCTGAGAGAAACTAAGAGGGAAACATCAAGAAAAGCAAAATTTAAGGCCTCTCGTAGCACTGTGTCTTCACTGGTAGGTTTGAATGGCAAGATGCAGCTGAAACTGGTATAAGCTTCTCAGTCAATCCTCTAATTCCTCACTAGAATCACTGCAGAGTTTTTTCCTGTTGCAGTCAACAAGTAGGATCTAGCAAACCAGATATAGTAATGTACACA
The DNA here is from genome assembly GCA_963678695.2 of Diplodus puntazzo. NCBI lineage: Eukaryota > Metazoa > Chordata > Actinopteri > Spariformes > Sparidae > Diplodus > Diplodus puntazzo. The sequence goes on along the minus strand of OZ023167.1, from coordinate 15,283,192 downwards.
TGGTGTCCTCCAGTCGCAAATTCTGCATTCAAATTAGCTGAATTAAGGCTGCTTACGCTTATACCAAAGCAGTATTGTAAATCTTTAACATTGTGTGGCTTGGCGAGTGTTTCAGCTGTACTAATGACTGCCCTGAATTCATTTCCAGGAACCATAACCCAATAGCACAGGGTCAACAGGGCAGCCCATTCGAATGAAGCTGTGGGACATTCTGTTCCAACTAATTGAGGACAATGTCCTCCTGTCACACCTCTGCCTCGGACAAAACAGAGAGCGGAACAGTAGGTAAATCACAACAAACAACTTTTCTAAATCCTCTACATCTCATTGCCAAAGAATGTAAACACGTTTAAGCACTTCTTATTCACTTTACTTCAACATTGTCTACATCTACTTGCAATTGAAGATAAGATGACTGGACTTCTACACCTCCAGGCTGATATTTTTCCTCAGGATCCGCTGAATTGCTATGACCCATGTTTACATGGTAACTACAACACAGAGATGCAGGTAAACCAAAGAGATCTTGAGAAAAGATATTTTTGGTTTTAAAATGGTTCAAATAGAGGTCACGCATTCTGTACATAATTATAGAAATTTGAATCTCCAGTCATGAGCGTGAGCTCCTTGCCATGTCTTACACTAAAAACCTTAAACAGTTAGTCATGGTTACTTAAGCAGCCTCTTGTAGTAAGTCAAATAACAAACAATGACTTAGTCATGTTTTATCTACAAAAACCTCATGTAAAATTTTATTAGTCAAGACTTGTCTTTTGTGTGAGAAGCCAGAAAACAATAGACAGAGGCCAAGGCTTAGTAGTTAAAAGCTGGGGCATAATTTTAGAGGTGGAAAGAATGAATCTTACATTAACAAGCTGAGATAACAACAGACAGCACTGCAAGGCAAGCAATAAAGAAGCTGTGAAGCTGGAGAAAGTAAGGGAAAAATAAAAGAACAGGAAAGAATTAGGCAGGTAGTGAGAACAGAGGGCCGACATGCTGGAAAAAGTACACGCCTGAGGTCTTAGCCTTGAGACTATGTAATCCGATAGAAGAAATGTGTTGCAGGCGCACAGCCTACAATGAAAACAACCAAACCCTCTCCTCTTATATTATATCCTTTTGTTCTGCCATACCAGTCCACTCCAGAGGTGTGAAACGAAAAAAGCAACATCCACATCGATACCTACATAGCGATTCAAAGTTTAGGCAGCCAGTTTGTTTCTGTAGTCTGGCTGCTGCTGGTTGAAACCTCGGGGTCACCTGTAGACTCTGATCCAGCTGCCTGGTTAACGTAGGAACACATCAAACTCCCTTGTCAGGAAGCTGAAAGCTGTGCCTGCAGCATCCAACCAGCAGGTGAGTGGACCTCAGGGGCCGCCTGCAGGAAAGCATTATCACCTCAACAACCTCTGGGGCACGAGAGACCCCCCACAGAGCTTCACCCTCATTGTGCCCTGCTTCTGTTGACACATACTGTACATACATGCATACTCCACATAGGAACATACAAAAACAAATCCAGAAACTCAAGCAACATATGGATCTGATCATGGGGAGAAGAACGTTTCCCCTTTAGGCAGGAGGAGTTTGAGGCAGGCTCAATCTACAACAGCACAGGGTTGAATTGTGAAAGTTTTGACCCCAGAGTGATGTTAGAATAGACCCGATACTTCAACATTCAGCACCCACAGTTCTTGTCACTATCTTACATCTTAAAGTTGGTGCATAACTCTTTGCTTTCAAAGAGCTGTGAGTAAGAACTGAGGGGCCACTCAAGTACTTCCCCTTACACACCACTTGAATGTGACGTTCAAGAACACATAAGGCCATAAAAGATGGCCTCTAACCATTACAACTGGAACAGTAAACCACTCTGTCAGTCTTTCTGCCTCTCTTTTTTGTTACTATGAAACCAGTTCATTATGCAGCTTTGTCATGTCCTCCTTCCTCTCTTACTGCTTGCACGTCAAACTTTTCCCTGGTAGGAAAGAGGGGTGTTACTGCGAGGTTGAGAAATATCTGAATGTGTATGAATAGTCTCTACAAAAGGAAGAAAAAAACAATTTGTTGAACAGCTGGTTCATCTTCATCACTGTCTTCTCTGCTTTCAACCTACGTAGACAGGGCCCCAGCTCTACATAGGATGTGGCTAAGCTTCTTCTATCTAAGCCTGGAAGACTTTTTGGGAGAGACAAGACTCTGCTGATTGATGAGCTGTGCTCTCCCTCTTCATCTCTCCATCTGAGACGTGTTGTGTTTGCTAGCTCAGATCACCATGCTTCTCACACAGGCGATGGGTGCTGTCAACACGAGCAAGGCTGAAAAGCAGGCCTTGAATCTGCTGACAAATTACCATCATTAATCAAGGCCAGGGCGCTCTTGCAAAGCAGCTCTCATCCTTTCCATTAAAGCACTGCACTGGGCCAAGGCAGAGTGGGAGAGACTTGGGTGAGAATATCTGACACATTGTGGGTGTCCCTTGTGAACATGCATCAGTGTTCTTGGCGGGAAAAAGACATTTACTCCAAATTCTCTGAATGAGACACAAAAAAAATGAGACGACTACACGAGAACACTATTTTTCATCACACTATATGATGAAATAGTCAATGCATGGTAAATGCATGTGACTCTGTAAGTGAGCCAATAAATAAATCAGTTTTAACATGAGGCACTGTTCCACAGGCAGCTCTCCACCTTTATGCTTCAGAAAGTTAATGCACTTTGAACAAAGAGCTCTGTGGGTCAGAAACAGAGAGGTATATTTAGTTATGTACCATGGGGGGTGGGAGGATAATCCCTGTTGGAGTGTACAGTATCTGATGAATCATTCTACAGTACATAATCATAAACTATGTGCATATGAGTGCACTGAGCCAAGGAAAAACTGTGACAGGAGTGAGGAGCTGCAGGCAGAGCACTGTGTGGGAAGAAGGGGATCAATGTAACTGTATTAAACTCTGCAGAGTCCCATTGGATGTGGAGAGAAGAGGAGGATGTGGAAGAAAGCTGCAATAATAGAGGAGGCAAGAGCAGAGGTCATTAAAGTTATGATTCAAACTGGGCTTTTATTCCTGAAAGCTGCCGGGGAGGCAGAGTATCCTCGCATATAAACATAAACCATGACCACTTCTAAATGAGGGAGCACTGTTAAGGTTCAGCCAGCTTTGGCATAACTCCTATTTCTTGACACAGCAAAGACCTGTGACGCGTTTATGTCCCCCTATTTAATTCTAATGTAGGAAAAAGTCAGTGGAAGCCTCCATAATGTTCATAATGACAGATCCTTATCTTATTTTGGAGGTCTCCAACCTCCCAGACTTAAATTCATTTGGTTAAAACTGGATGTAATTACACTGTTAAGTTATAACGATATGGTTAGATAAGGGTTTCCCTCGGGGGAAGCCCTGGTAATGCTGAAAGTGGTCTTTACATCCACCACATTTAAATATAAATGTACAAAACAAGCCTGTTTGTCAACAGACACCAGAAGTGCCTCATGTTGCCTCGAGCTCTTAATTACTGCACTCGGGTTTCCCTTCTAACAAGCAACCCACTCAGCAAATCTCTGTCTCCCTCTTGTGGTGTAATTGTGTACTGCAGTCAACAGTACCCAGACTTATGTTCTAATCACAATCCAAAATCTGACTCTGGTCTTACCATAAACTGTTTTTGTTGGAATAGACATCTTAAAATGTTCCATTCATTTGTCCCATCGTGTGCAAGATATACAGAGTAGACTACAGGCTTTGTGAATTTATATGAAGTTAGTGGCCAGCAAAGCTTCCTTGACAATGGGTCAAAATGTTGGCTTTCCTGTGGCACCATCTGCTGGTATACAACTGCCCAAGAAAAATATGCAAAACACATCATAAAAGGTAGGGGTGGGCAATATGGCCAAAATCTGCTGTCAGTTTATGTAATACCATTTTACAGTAATGGTAAATATATCAATCAGGGGTCACGATTCTATTTTTTAAAAACATTTACAGAGGAGAACTCATCCGTAATGATGACTGTTTTGCATTGATATTTTTACTACATATATTTGGATGTATCTGCAATATCAACAAAA
>OZ023167.1:14939114-15274114 GCA_963678695.2 Diplodus puntazzo | reverse complement strand
TCAGTCACTCTGTCTCTGTGTGGGGAGGCGGGGCCCTGCCCATGACATAACACAGAGTGCAGCATGAGAGCCCAGTGAGGAGTAGCAAGCCAGAGGTAACGCTAGTTAAGATTGATGGAATAAAAACAAATATGGAATTGGTTTCAAAGCCAAACGCTGAAGTGTGGGAGCACTTCAGATTTAAACCGAATGACCGTGGTGAACCAGTGTCTTTTGTCTTCTTTTTATTTCATATTCAAATGACCACAGGTCATAAACCAATGGGCTGTGTGCTCCTATCTACAGTCTGGATGTAAGCTACCGCCGTGATCAGCCAAAACCGGCCGTAACATGACCGTAACAGCTTTTCAAAATAAAATGGACCTTTTTAAAATAAACAGATGAACAGATGATAAATGAACAGGTACAGAAACCCAAACAAAATACAAACTTTTTAGATTCCTGAGATATCAGCATTTGGTCTAAACACTGAGCTTCAGCTGGACTCTAAATTGATATGATAACATCAGTTTAGGGAGACAGATTTTGTGTTTGAAGATGGTGAGTCTAGTGTCCAAAATCAGTGCATAGTTTCTATTTGAGGTTGCATCTTCTGATTAGCGACAAACACAGGGTGGCTTGAGATGCTCACCGAATTAGTCAACAATCACAAACAATATACTTCAATTACAGCAATCTGGAGAGTCATATTTTTCATGACCACCAGCGCTATTTTGACCATGCAAAAGCTAAATTAGTTCATAATGGCTGGGAAAGTACTCCTTATTGGACAACATAGGGCAGAATAAAGTAATGTGCATTCTAATAGGTAAGTTGTACTACATTCAAGATCACAGAAAACGACTGTCAGCTTCCCAGAGCCAAAAATGTAGAGGGTGTGTGGGAAGGGTGTTAACACTGACCTCTTGATATACGTTCTCCTATACAGAGGTGGAGGGTGAAGTACGTGTCCAGCAGCGGGGAACCATTCTTGTTGACAATGTTCCTGGCTGCGATGCTCCGGAGATGACGCAATCTTCTCTGTTTGGCAGAGGAGAATACAGAAAGACACAGAGAGAGAGTGAGGACAGACAGAGAACAAATAACAGGCCTCAGAGCTGTTGTATTCAGTTTCATCCTGATCATGTGAAGGTCATTGGCAAATACTATCTAGGCTGTTGAGAAGACACTGGATCCTAACTGTGTCCCAGAAGTTTTGAGATTAATACAGAGATCAATGAAGTATCATCATCATCCTATAAATGCCTGCCTAACTGCCTAAAATAGCAGTCATTTCTCATGTGCAGAGGCTGCTAATTTGCAGCAATTCAAATAATAGAGGCATGACATCTTCATGGTAAAATTAAGCAGCCGGTTAACTCGCCGGGCATGGTCAGTCATGACAGTCACATGAGATATGTGCCAATATTTTTAGATCTACAATGAATTATCACATCACACAGAATGTACAAATCACAATAAGCTGAATGTGGAAAGGCCATCTCATTTATAAACATGTGACTTCCCACACCAAAATCAAATCTGTATATCAGTTCATGTTAAAGCCAGCATACCACTGGTGCAGAGTCAAGACAAGTAAAGACACGATTCATTAGGGAATCTCTAAACCAATACACAAACAGCCAACATCTGCATGGTTTCACTTTTAATTCAAAGACCTGCTTCCATGAATCTTTCTCTCAGTATTTGGTGTAAGAAATATCTAATACTTTAAGGTAAGGTTAATGATGCCTGGAAAAACTGCCTGTGTGTTTGTGAGTGTTTGTATTTGGGCACAGACAAGTTCCCGCTTCAGGGAAAACACGTCACCACAGCCTAACATCTCTGCTGACCAGCAGACGGCTCAGCCTCTCTCTCCTGCAGCCATACTGAGACTAAATCTAAGTCATGGGATTCCCTATAAGATTAAGGGCAGCAGAAACAAAAACACTGATTGTTCCGTCAGGGACTTTTAACCCCCCCTTAAATGTCAGCGCATGTTTCTGAATGGACTAATGTGGACCACAGGCAGAGAGAATTGGTGAATTAGCTTGTGCAGTATGAAACTACTGTGCTAAGTCAGGCTCTCCAACATAAAACTACAGTTCTGATCAAAGCCTTTATCATAGACTACAAGCTTAGGCAAAGATCAAAGTATATACTTCTGTTAACTGACCACACACAAAGTGATTAGATGGTCACAAGCCCCCTGAACATCTGTAATTCTAACATACATGCACTTTCCTTACAAACTGGGCTGATTTAATCTCATCAAAGCACTGGCTTCAAACAGTCAGTAATACAACTGTAGGGGATGAACTTAAAATTAAGTTATACCCTGATACAGACTTCATACACACTCAGCTAACTGGTGATGTTTAACAAAGCCTGCCGTCGTGAAGGTTATAATGTTCTGTTTTTGATGATGCTGGTTCAGCTTCATGGTCTGTTGTCTGCGGGGTGTGGTTTATGTAGCTGTTGTTGGGTATTTCTATTATTAAGTCTACCCCCATTAATGTATCATTATTTCAGCAAGCTGCACTTAATAGCTGGCAACCGTGTGCTTATTACTGCTATAACCACAGATATTCTTGATTTATGTGCAGTCATGGCGGTCTTACAGCTAGCGTCATAGAAAAGTATCTGGGTTTGATACAAGAACAAATAGTATACATACCAACAGACCTGTAAGGCTTTGTGCATCTCTGTGTGTCACAATTTCACAGCTGCCCATGGCAAATACATTGGGACTTTACTCTACCTAGACCTTTGGGGTTAGGCTGTATATCAGTTCAATAGGAACCCAGTAGAATACATTCTGTTATGATAGTAGTGAACTGTTTAGTTCTGTAATTAGGGATGTCCCGATCCGATCAATAGGATCGGGATCGGGCCGATCTGGGCATTTTTCCGCTGATCGGAATCGGCAATTTTGAACGTGGACCCAAGCCCGATTTTTTTTTATTTATTTTTTTTTACGTCAGAGCACATTTAGTGGCAGAACGCAGACGCTTGTGTAACGTTAATCTGGCAAACCTGTGGATAAAATGTCATCAGTGTGGAAATAACTTCAATTAGAAAGCGAAATAGTCCAACGGCGTCATGTAACATCTGCAATATGGCTGTTTCACGGAGCTCCATTTACTACTCATTTGATACAGCATATACAAAACAAACACTCAGAGAATACAACGTGTTCACTCGAGAGTACAGGCAACAACACCGAAGCAACAAACACTCGCGGATACTTTCTAAAGGAAAGAGAAATATCCTCGAGACAGCGACATGACCAAAAATATTACAGAGAAGATCAGGGTTTTCTTCGTCATCTGGAGTTTTTGAATCCCCGGTATGCCCGACCATCTCTGCATTACATTATTGACTCCACTTTCGAGTTACAAAGCGCCGGTATGCGCACCAGTTTCATGGGTCGCAGAGCATGTAAAACGGGCGATAGAGGAGATGCTGAACGCTGTGAAATAGACAAGCAACACGTCCAGGTCATTTTACGTGTCAACGTAAGGAATATGTAAAAAGCAGTGGATGATATGGAGGAACCAAGCGTGGGCTGCGTCTCTCACAATTCAGCTGCTGTACACGAGCTGCTGTCACAGTGCAGCGTCACACACTCACCTGCTAACAAGGAAGGTGGTCCGCCGATGTTGTAATACCATATGCAGAATAAGAAAGAGCCATATGAAAGTAAATACTTTATTTCAACAAAATAAAAATACTATTAAGGAACAGCTCGGTTGCAGGTACTTTTTTTCTTAATGCAGCTGTATTATCCAGGAAAATATTAGTTAAGGTTAAATATCGGATCGGGACTCGGTATCGGCAGATACTAAATATTAAAGGACTTGGATCGGGATCGGGGTAAAAAAAACCTGATCGGGACATCCCTATCTGTATTCCAACCATAATCATTGAGAACTATTTTATTAAACTCGCAATATTCAAGTTTTTGCCTTAACATATCCTTATGAAGTAAATGTTGATTGCACAGTGTAATAGCTATAGATCATAATTTGTGTTTCGACTGGTTCCCCATAAACTTTGCTTTCACTTTACAATTTCGTACCAGGCAGTAAATCTCCCAGGAAAATTAAAGATGATGAGCAATCCAGTCAGGTAGACAGCCTGGCAACAACTGCTTTCACATCTCCATTAGAGAATAAATGATTAAATAAGGTAAGGTTTATACTTTGTTATTTGTAGTTGCTATTTGTAGGAAAACAGAAAGCGATCAGGTTTTCTTTGCGACAGTGGCGCCAACAAGTTTGGTCATGAAAGTATCTATTGGGATAAAAACAGACAACTACTTTCAATTTCATATTGCACCTAAAGCTGCAAATCAAACTTTCTCCACAAGTAGACAAAATACTTTCTGAAAAACAACGGAAAAAAATGAATTACTTTCTACTTATAATTTTTTATATTACAATATTTCCATTGCAATAAACAATCTTTTCTGAAGTTGAGACTGGTGAAATTAACCCCTGATAAATAAACACTACAGAAGAGCAAAGCAGAGTGATATATATACTCAAATATAATTAATATGTGTGTAATATATCATTATTATTATTATTATTATTATTATTATTATTATTATTATTATCAAAAAGGAAAAGGGTGAAAGCACCAACTTATCCCATTATTGTGGTATAATTTGGTTATTATCACATTACAGTAGCTACACACACACACAGCGAAGTATTTGGTCCACAGTGCCATGATATTTAGTTTTCTCCAGATCACACAGACCCACACCAGAGCAAGCTGGTTTGTGTACAGATGTTACAAGCCCCAAGTCCCACATTGATCATATCTCCTTAGTTTAGCTCTCAGTATGTCTTTTGGTACCCCGAGTCAGTGGGCCAACAGATATATGCTGCTGGGAAAATGCTTTATCATGAAGCTATCGCAGGGTGTGAGAAAAAGCACAACCAATCTAGCAAGTGAGGTTGGAATGTTAACAGAAATCATAGTAACACTGTGTCCTACTACAGGCATGTGACCACACTAGTGCATGTCAAACGGTCATTCTATTTCTAATCTGAATTTAAAAAAGGAATATGTTAACCCTGTTCTTTAACTCAATTATTTGACACAGCTTCAATTAACACCCACATTAAATGTACATCTAACACAATTATTTACTTAAATGACAGCCAAGGGCGAACTTATTCTCATGTTCTCACCACCTACACAGTTAAGTATGACTTACTATACATAGTAGGGCATACTAAGAAGAGAATCTGATCGAAAGCTGAACTTAATGCCCAGTCAGTGACACAAACATTAGAATCAGAACAGTGTACAGGACTCAGCAGGACAGCTTGATGAAAACATGTCGCTGCTTGTACAAGAGATCTTAATCTTGTGAATCTGAGATTGGTTGCACTCACAGTTTCACAGTTTACTAAACGAAACTAACTTCCACACCTTTGCTGTGACTGTGGAGCAACATACGTAGAGGTACTCTACTGTAGATGCTTTGATTCCTGAGGGGGTTTGATGTTAAAGTCCAACAAACCCCTGCTGCATATACATGTTTATCTAAGTGGATGCTGATAGGTGGACCAATAGCCATATGATTCTTAGGATAATAGAGATATCTAACTATGTGGACAGCATGTTTCTCACTATATTAACAGGAACTGTAGTGAGAAACAGGCTATCTTATGTGAGACATTCATGGACCAATGGCACAGTCAGAGGTCAGTAGTCCTGATGAATGAACTGTCAACTCCTAGCATCTGAATGAATGGATGAATGAATGACTGAATAGAGGATGATTTCCGCATGCTTCCAAAGAACCCTCCGACTTAACTCTGCATGGTTGAAATTAGTTTACGGTCTAGAAATGTATCAAATTATAATACAATAGCTGTACGAGCCAACATAACCTCAGAGTCACTACAAATGCTGTGCTTACCTTTAAATTGAGCTGTCACCTGCGTGCTGACATAACGTTATGGTACTATTAGCAGTAGCATACTAGCTTCGTGAACAATTATCACGTGCAGAATAACGTATACACTCTTAAAAGGACAATACACTGAAAATGCTGGGCTCAAAAATGCATATCACCAGGCTAACTGGTTCAAGTGTTTCTGAAGTGTCAGTCCAGTTCCATTAATTTCCAGTAAGCTAGCTAGCTGCAAGCTAACAGCTGCTAACTCACTAGCTAGCCTGACAGGCCTGCCGTGGTTCTCCAGGCAGCAGTTGTAACTGACGTTAGAAACTAGCACACAACACACTGAGGAGGCCCTCTCCAAGTTTTCCTGACTTCATTTGGAAGCAGTTCTTGTTAACATGAGCCCAGAGGCTTTGCCTTTACCTGCTGTGATGTGAGCTCTACATGTAAGGCTCGAGAGGATGAAGCTCCAGAGTTGGTGACAGAGGCGGCGGGTATGGCGAGAACCCGACCGGTGATGGAGTTCATCCTCCTGTCGGCATCTAGCGGGTCCCCTTCATTCAACAAAACATCCTATCCACGACATCCAGGACACTCTGTTTAAAGTTTGTGAAGCTCCAGTCAACCACCAGAGGCACACAGAGACGGTTGTATGCGTGGGTAAAGTGCTACAACAGCTGTCAGCTAACCAACGGGACGTAAACAAAGTGCAAGCTATTTTGCTCCACTTGGTTCGGAAATCCGTCTCCGGTTGGAAGGCGCGACACCTCGGCTGCCGATTGGCTCAAACTGACGTATGTCATGTAAAAGCGGTGCCTACTATTTAAAACGCGTGCTACTATTGGTCGTGTTGTCTGTTGATCTTCCAGGAAGGGGCGGGTGTCCGTTGAAATCTGTCAAAGCTGCAAAATATGAGGAAGTTGGAGGGCGCAGTGTGACATGCAGGTGACAGTTGAACGTTCGCATGCAGGCCTTTTATCAAATACAATCCTCATTAGAGCTCGTTTAAAAAGTCAAGAAAATTATCCAAATCTGAATTGTGCAGGCTATCCGAGGGTCTGTCCTCAACCTTATGTCACTGGTCTCTATGTACACAACCATTAGAGCATGAACCAACAGCTGATAGATGGGGCTACTTGACGCAACTGAGTATGACACCTGATCAATAATGTCCAAATGTGTCTTCCATTTGAAAATACTTTTTGTGCACTACACCAGAATAAAATCGAAATATTCCTCATCTAGTAGCAGAGGAAATATTCTCAGGAGGGCCCCTGGATCCCTCACTTAAAGTAACATTTAAAAAATACTCAATTCAAGTGAACCAATTCAGATTTTTATATCAATTTGGTTATATAATATTATTCGACTGGTGTTTTTATGGTTGATGGATGTACTTTCAACCTGCATTGTGATGTTTAGTGAATGTTGCAGTCGAGGTGGAGCTAGAATCTTAAAATAAATAAATAATAATAATTAATTTAAAATTACAGATCGTAGAAAGTGATCATGTGTTTGGATGTAAAATCTCAATCTGCAATGAACATGTAACAACAGATGTCAGATGCATGTAGTGTAGTAAAAGTATAATGGCCCAGTCTGAAATGCAAAGAAGTGTTTAATAGTTTAATGTGAAAAATACAAGTACTTTATTATTATTTCATTAGAGCAGTAGTGGGCTTCATTACTCCATTATCAAACAGATTTCTGAGTCTTTATCGCCATGACTGCAGAGCAGTAGGGAGCCATCAGGGGGCAGCATCAGCCACATTGAGGAGTTCTGTCTCCACAGGGTCATTGGATTTAGAAAGTATTGATTGCTCCCTGCTTCTAGGAATACTTTGTCATGTATATTTGAACAGACCCTGCAGGGTTTGGTTTAATGCCTTGTTGGTGCACAGAATAACCTTACACTGCGATCAGGTCAGGTTTATATTCAACAGTTACACTGACTAGTTTCCCTCATTTCTGAGTATTCCCATTTTCTACTACTTCATACTTACATTCTACCATATTCAAGTGCCAAATATTGTCTTTTCGCTCTACAACATTTATGCTACTATCATGGTTACTTTTCAGGTAAAGATGTTTTTCATCCAAAACATTATTAATTTATAAAATACAATGCCCTGTTGTAGAAATTATCCATTACTGTATAAAAGTCTTAAAATGAGCCCCGACCCAAACCATCTACAAATGAAAATTCTATTTACATGTTAATGCAATGATAACATATTGTAAAAATAATAATATAACATTCTGTCATGCCATTCAGCATGATGACTTTTGAAAGCAGTTAACCCTAAACCCTTTGTATTTGGATGAGACTCCATTGTTATAATAGATACCAGATATGCCAAATTTTAGTTTTAAAAAAGCATATAAAATTTGATGGAACCATAAAATAATGTGTTTGGATATTTCACTGAGTATCAACATATACTGTAGCTTCAATTCAAAATACTGTAAATACTACTGTCATAACATTATTTTAGCAGCTGTACAGCTTCTTATGGAGGAATTTGTATAATTATGTGCTGAATCTTGATGATGAACTATACCTACAATGGCTTGACGTAAGTCATGATCAAATGACGGACACTCTGCGGAGTTACTTTAAGAAAACATGGAGCATTGGAAAGAATCAAGACCCAAAAACACACGCATCTCCTTCTGAAAATATACAAAAGTTTAATTTAAATATCAGCAGACAGGTCATCATATTTCATCACATAGACAGGTCTTACTGTTTATTTCTTGCAAATTTATTGCACTTGGATTACACCGCTCTTTATAAGAAGTCACAATGGTGAAACCACAGGAAATTGTTCTTCTAATGACAATCTTATAATCTACCTCCCCATCAACATGGCACAAGCTTATTTGTTTTGATGACTCCCAGGATACTCACATATTACTTATTTTACAAAAGTATTAGTGACACCCCCCCTCCCTCAAAACATGACATAATACCAGGAATAAAGCCGGTATAATCCATTCCTTTTCAATCATCACCCATTGCACGGTTCAAAAAGATCCACGGTACACTGACTGGAATCATCAAACATCAGCATTTTCACCCACTTAACCTGATCTTCCTCCTCTGCAGCCCACAACGCTTGAAGACACGATACAACACTGTAGTTTTTGTTGACGAAAGACAAAAACCACACCCATCCAGACCTGGACACCTTGTGGGACAAGAAAGTGAAATCAATCCAAGCAGCCCCATGACCATCTTGGAAAAATCTCATATCAAAGGCATTTTTCTTGAGACAAAAACCTCAGAAGGTAATCGGCGATACAAAAAGTGCATCAGAGATATTCATTGAGGGACAGGCACTTAAACAGGCTTTTTCCCCTATCGAATACAATTAATACTTTATGGCATTAAACAATCACAGGCACATATGTATTGTGCATTTACAATATAAATCCACCCTGTAGAATTCCTTTGCTTTCAGCTTTTATACAGTAGAAACACACGCATCTCCGAGGACAACACAGGTCTTTGGCTCAATTAATCTTTGGGCTTACTATCCCAATCATAAAGTGGTAGCTTCTGTTTGCATTGTTTGTGCACTTAGCATGAAGTAGGACCTTTGAGAGCTTAGGAGGAATTAAATGGACGCATGAGTGAAAATAGAACATTGGCACTTGGTGTAAGTCCTGTATGTTACCTTCCAGCTCCATCTAGTGGACCTTACCCCCCTCTGCACTGATAAGGCAGTCCAAACTCGATGCCTTCACTGAGAAACATTAATGGAAAGAAAAAAAAGGCACATTTTACACTTGCTGTTTGAACTGGAGACAGCGGCAGGGAGAGGTGACTATTCTCAAACCTGCCGTTTCCTGAGAAGGAACAAAGTTTATGCGTGTGTGCGTTTCTGTGGGTATGTGTGTGCGTGTGTAACGACACACAGAGCAAAGGTTTCTTTAGCAAATGTGCTCATGTGTGGAGTTCGCAGTCCAGAGATAATCCAAACCAGGCACCAAGATTGGACGGTGGACAGGGTGGGGAAAGGAGGCGTGTGAGGGGGGGTCTGAAGATGCTGCCACAGTTCAGAGCTTCGACAGGAACCCCCTGTCCATTCAGTTGATGTACAGGACGTCACTCTCTTTCAGGCCAAACCGGGTCTTGTACTTGTCAAAAAGGCACTGGAGGGACTTGATGTACATTGTATGGTAAATCTCCACCATCTCCTCAGTTGGGTCCTCAATTTTTGGCACAGTGATTGGCTCACCAACTGTAACAGAACAGGAGAGTGTTAAAACAAAGAACTAGAACAGTCAGTGTTAAAGGTTATACTGATATCATTTTTATGAAGACAAATCATTTAAATAAAAATAACACATTTACAGAGCTTGTAGAAATGTGCAGAATAAAATCATCTCTTAAACAATAATTTAAAAAATGTTGTCACATCCAAAATGATTGTTGTGATTTTTTGTGACAGAGTTCTGACAGTTGGTTTCAGCGAACATTAGCTGGCTTGCAAGCGTAAGAGACATTGACGTAAAGCTAATGTTAATGTTAGGTAGCATTAGCAACAATAGCTAACTTAAACGTTGTTAACACTATCTAACTCCAAAATTTGCTAACACTAGCCAACTTTAACGTTGCTAAAAGTAGCTAACATTAACGTTGCAAGTTAGCATTAGACACATTAGGTGGTGCAACCACTTGAGGGGGCAGATGATTGGAACAACAGCGTTGTGACGTGAATGCAATGGAGGGAGGAGACTGGAGGCTACGTCTAGAGGTTTAACGTTATCAAGAACACCAATTTGTGACTAGTGACTTTTAATGACAGTGACGGTCCATTCTGCCAATCTGTTATTGTTAAACTACTAAAAAGGGGGGATTTGGAGGATTGTTTAAGTTTTTAAGACAACTAATGAGCAGGTGAACTTGCCTATGGTGGTGATTGGCTTGCTGTAAGGCACGAAGCCCCAGGAGTTGCCGAAGAAGAGGCCACATCCGTGGAAAACGCACGGAGCAAAGCCTAAGATCTTCTGTAACCTCTTTTGGATAGCCCTCGAGTAGGTCCCCTCCTCGAAGATCACCTGCTTGTAGGCGTCGTTCTCCCCAAAGGAATACACTGGAACCAGGTCAGACCTGAGCAGACATAGAGGAGGCAACTCATCAGCTGGACATTTACCAAAGCAGTGCTGTAGGACCATGCCAAGAAGTATGGTTCTGGCAAAGCAGCAGATGTGAACAGATTTCTGAAGTCTCAAGTGTTAGAAACCTGTGTTCTACTAAGGATAATACCTCTTTTCAAAAAAGGATATTTAACAGGACTTTTACAACACTTTCCCTTTGCTTCAACAAACTTTGCAGACTTGTTATGTCACTGTTTATATGACCTAGACTTTATGCCTCAATATTTTTATGGTTGTATAACGGTCATATCTCTGATGACTACCCTGGCTTCTAAAACAATTATCATGGCTCACTTTAATGCACAGCACATCTGTGATAACCACCACACAGAACTGAATGATTTCTATTTAATAGGCATGTCTCTACATGAAGAAAAGCTCAAGTTGCCACACACACACACACACTCACTCACACGCAGGAAGTCACTTTTTGCTGTGGCTTTTGTGTGCAACGTGCTGATTATCATGAATCAGTTGAGCTTACTGTTCACGTAGGTCACGTAGTTTCCAGCTGCTAAATCACAGACGTTCGTCATTATGTGCAGGTCTTTTTTCAGCATTGCTGAACAGCCACTTCACATTTTTAATGTCTTGGCATGGCATGGCACAAACATTTTTTTTTTTTTTTAAATCAAAACTTGTAGTTATTTTTTTTTTTATTAACATACTTAAAATCATCATTTGTGGATGTTTTTCCAACATTTTCACTAACCAGTGCCTGCATCGAGCATTGTCTGCACAAGTGTTTGCCGACCTTTTTGGCTTGTGGCCTTTTCAAACAATACAAAGTCAACTCACGACCACTCATCGACAGTAACATACTTCTGTGATCTTAGAGCACTTTTAAGAGTAATTCATTATTTACCTTCTCAGAATGTTTCATTAGAAATTTTTTTCAAGATCCGAAATGATCCAGTATTTTATCTACACACTTCCACAGGGCCGGTGTATCTCCAGATACACCAAAATCCCAAATTGAAGGTTTCAACCTTTTCAAATGCACAAACTTACTTGTCAGTTGTTATTAAACTGATTAAGACGTCGAATTCTTTTTTTCATGTTCCAGAGAGAGAACTCAAAGTGACCTCGATTCATAGTCTGGGACTTAGCTCAGCTGGAATGCCAACCTATTTGTTATGAATTACGTTCTGTATAACTGCATGTCTTTTCTAACGAGCGCTAATCTTCTTTCGAAAAGGTGCACCCTGAGACCCGACAGCTACACCGAGAAGGGATCACCATTGTTTGGGTTAGCAAACAAACCGGGTCCACCTCCCTATACAGTACAGTTTGTTACGATGATTAAAGCACAACTGAGCTCAGCTGTGCCAGCTCACACAGCCTGACCTTCCGAAAAAAGTACTGCAGGCCAAAAAGAGCTCAAAGCCTTGTGAGGGACAACACTGCACATTCATTAAAGCTCTCATAATGCTCACTGTGAGGTAATTTCAACCTTTTCTGTGAGTAATAATCTGGGGTTTATTCATTCCACTGAGTCACTACAGCCCTGAGAATGATATGTCATGTCAAAACAGATTTTGGTCAGGGCTTTGTTTTGTCGCCGCCGCACGTGTCCTTGTGTGTAAAACTTGTGCAGCCAGCTCACCCTTTCTGGAGGGCCAGCCTCACGAAGCCTTTCCGTTTCTTCAGGGTGACAGAATTCACGCCTGGAGCACACTGCAGGGACTCCGCCGCCCCTCCCACAACGATGACCACGGCATTGCCCATCCCGTTACGTGACAGCAGGTAGTCGATGGAGTTCTTGTTCACCGGGCAGATACCTGAGAGGGAAGCAAAGGATGTGGACAGGTTATTTAAAATGCAGAAGTGAAGCCAAGAGGGAAATGCGTCACATGTGTTTGTACAACTGAGTTTGTTTGTCTTAAAATCTTTTCCTGTACATTTCTCCCTTTAGTCATTGTTTTGTTTTTTTCACTGATCTGTGATCAGGGTTTTTTTTATGTGCAATGAAATAAAAAATATACATAAGTCAAGTCTGTTTACATTATACATACTATGAAGGAGACAAAACTGCCTCCTGCCCGTCTACAGCTCCTGATCTAGCTGAACCCCAACACTTTCCCGGAGCCCTGAGCTCTCAGTCTGGACCACTAGCTGCACGGCTAACCGTGCTAACTAGCTAACTGCAGCTGTAGTTGGTGGCAGTTAGTGGTTACTGTGGTGTTATGCTTTCCTCAATTTGTTTTTTTTAAGTATACATTTTTTAAAATCAAGCGCACCCACAAAGCATATGTTTACTTGATCTAAATAAGCTGCAAGTGTGCTCTGCTTCTGAAATGTTGACATTAATGACAACCTTCAGCTTCATATCCAGGAGATAATGTCAGTAAATTATTGTAAGACTTTGCCCAATCCCATGCAAATGCAACAAATGAAACACAAATGGAGGGAGGTCATTTTTAAAAATCACATGAGGTCCCCTGGTTGCTGTAGCCCTGTGCAAACAGGGCTGAAGAAACATTCTGCGACAATATGTACAATAACCTGTAGTAACCCGAGTATGTATGCACTATATCTGTGGGCAAAGATGAAGCCTGAACAGCAAACAGCCCTCCGAGCAGAACGGTTAACTCTATCAATCAGCACAATCAGCAAATCCAAGTAAACACAAGCCATTTCAGCTGTACAATAGGACAAAGGTCCACTCAAGCAGATACAGTTATGAACTTCATCAGACGTTAAGACTCCACTCCGCAGCTTCTCAGACCATCTCACCTCCAGACATCAGGTAGTCTCGCAGGACGGGCAGGCGGAAATTTCCCGCGAGTGTTGCCAGGGAGGGCTTGATGCCCGGGAACTTCTTGGAGAAGCCCGTGGCTTCTGTCCCAAAGTTGCAGAAAGCTCCAAAACAGAAGATGCCGTGGGGATGGTAGCCAAATATGTAGTTCCGGTTGGGCAGCAGGTTGTGGGTTTTAATTAGCTGGAGGACAAAAAGACAAAGAGGAGTAGTGTGAGGCTGATTTCCATATGAGGGGCACACTGCAAGGAGAAATGTCATGATGGTGACCAATATGGCCAAAAGGCTTGAGAACAGAAGCCGTGTATTATTTCCACCCTAAATACTTATCATGCACATTATCTAAACAGTGTACTGTATTCTTAACTCATGCTGGGTGTTTTACTGGTTCCCGTCTGGATGGGGGTTTTTTTCCCTGTAATTATTGCGCTGTGCAAAAGTAGTTGTGACACTGTTTTGGGGATGAGATGGAAAAAAATGATCCAAGGCACTTTTCTTGAAAAGAAAAAAAGCTTAGAAAGCCTTTATGGCTATTTCATACTGACTGGCGCATTATGCAAGAATTTTAATTTAAAGTATTTTTTAAAAGTAACTAAAATTATCAACAGAATGTGAAGGAATAGAAGTAAATCCATTGGATAATTTTACTTTTATTGGTACTTTTGATACTTGAGTCATTCTAATATCTTTTACTGAACAACTAGTCATATGGTTGTCTTTCACCAGGCTTTACCACAATATCTTTGTCTTTACTCGAGTATGACTTTTGGTTGCATTTTAAAACCCTGTAACTAGAGGGAATCTGAGGCACAGTTTGTTTTAGTAGAACTAGGACATCCTTATCAGCTCAGACCTGGCATGACTCTGTCTGCTCATTTGCAGTATCATAAAATAATGACCCAGTAAACAGGTTGAGCACCGGTTCAGGCTGGCAGCGATACAATTTAACACTCGGCATTGTTTTAGCCTCTGTGGTTTCATGTTGTAAAGCTGCAGGATCTCACAGAAAACTTTGCCTTGTGCTCTGCTCCATACTGTAGACCTAGATCCATCACAATGTGTACACAAAGCTGCCTCAGTAGCTGCTCAAACACAACAGTTGCATAAGCACATTAGCAAAGGAGATCACATTCAGGATCCCCATAGCACCGCAGGACTCCACCTGGCTGATATGGCAGGTTTTAGAGGGGGTTACAGAGGGGAGAGGGATGACAGAGGTGCAGACAGCAGTTAAAACCATGTATAATGAGTGGAGACAGTAGAGAGATGGCAGCTGGATGACACTTACTGGATATTATAATAAAAGGCACTAATATTACAGAGGAGTCTTTGTTTGAATGCAACATTGAAGGCAGTCGCGCAGACGTTCACATAACTGTTTTCGTAAGAGTCACACTCCAGACTTCTTAAAGTCCTCCCTTAGATTTTGATGTTGGTTTGGACTTTGACCAGTTTGCTTCCAACTCACTTAAATAATAGTCATCTGTTCATGACAGACACATAACTCCTGCCCTACAATCAGTTGAGACCGCTGCAGATACTTTGTAGGTGTTTCTGGCTGAATTATTTCTTACTGCAACCTTAACTGTTTCGCGCAAAAGCAAAAGTTGAAAAAGCTATACTAACAACGTAAAGGTTTCGTAAAGCAAGATTAACCAGCTGGTATCAAACTCCTGGGTGACAAAAAGAATGATCTAATCAACCTGCTGAGACAAACAAACGGCTGCACAGCACACACAGTACAGATCAATGTGGTGGACAAAGTTCAGCTGCGGAGAGTAGGACTTCAGAGTCAGACAGCCCTGTTGTCTTTCTTCCTCCCATACAGCTGATAAGCTCATCAACACCTGGCATGGCATTTGTCCTTACACTGAAGGGATTCGTCACACTGAAACATAGTCAGTCTTTATGGTTTACTTTGCTATCGAGGGGGAACATGTTAAGTAAAGAAATGATCAATGACAGCCTGTGTTTCATTAGCATCCTGAGGGACAAAGAAAAGCCCTGCACTGTAGGCGACATCATAAAATTAATTTTTTGCCTGAAACCCACATATATGCATTTCACTTATAAGACAAATCATGTAAATTATTTTTGTGGTGATCCACTTATCGATCACTCAACTTGTCCTTGCACATCTAATCTGTATGAAAGTGATGATTCAATAAAATCATAGGACTGCTGACTGAATGAATCATGCATCCACACACTCCAACCTTGACTTTTGGCCTCTTCCCTCAGTCATGCATCACTACTGTACAGTGCTTTACTGGCGGTGTCCCAGTTTTGTGATAAGGCTTCCTCCTACACCCTGAACCAGGGGTTTCCTCTCATCTAAAGATGCATCAGCTAGTATCTGATGAAAAAAACAAGCTGAGCACTGCTCCTTGGCCTATCAGGGTAGGACAAAGTCTAAAACTCAGCACCAACGTCAAACCCTCATCATTATCAACATAGGGCAAGGAACAGCCTGGAGACAGACTGATACCCGATCCATCCCCGATAAGCTTATCTAAAAGTCCAACCTATGCACAACTGTAAATTAACTGGCTAATAAATTATACAATACCAACAATCCTAAGGAAGAGTTAAAATAATCAATTTAACATTTTGTGTGACGGTAACAAATGCACAAAGCCACACAGGTTTTCATGGTTTATTTCTACTGTTTGCAACCCCAACATCTTCATTCCTCTATTGTTCTCTTGATGTTTCAAGATTGGGGCTGGATAAATTAGCAATGGTACAACAGCAAAATGACAAAGTTACCTACCCTGATTGGAAAGTAGTCTCGGAAATATGTCCACACTGTCCAACTCCTCACCCAAGATGACCTCCTGCCACCTGAGAACATTACAGATGAGATATTACATTATCACATCAATAACTGAGCTGCAGCTAACAATTATTACCTCCACCAATGAGGTTGTGTTTTCAGACTTTTGTCTGTTGGTTTGTGACCAGGATTACACAAAAACTACTGAACAGATTTCCGCAAATCTTGGATGTAGGATGGGTCTCAGCCCAGAATAGAGCCCATTAACTTTTGGGAGTTAGGATCAGGATAAAGAAGAACAATACTTTTTCTCAATTTCTTTTTCATTGCAAGGGCTTTTTTCAACATTTTCTGTTTATCTCCTCCTGGATTGTGATTGAATTACCTGCCAGCTATCGTGCATGTTAGCATGCTATCCCGGATGGGAATCGCCAAGGGCAGCAAGGTTCATCCTCTGGGAACCATAAATGTCTGTGCAAAGTTTTAAGACAGCCCATCCAGTAGTTGTTGAGATATTTCAGTTATGACCTAAGTGAAAGGCCAACGTACTAAGAGGCTGCCTATACCCTCTTTGAGTCTGCAAAAAATGATCTTGCTGATATGAACACTTTGAGAGCTAAACACCCTCTAAACATAATGCAGTCATTGTTGGCACTAATCATTACATACCCAGCGCTTATGCAATAAGGGTCTCAGTGCATTCATTCATGTGCTGTCACACTTTTTCAAACAATTTAATTGGTGACCACCGTAACCGTTTTAGAAATGCGTCATTCAAACAGATTTCCAGAAGATTCCGACCAATAGCTTTTGATATGTCACGCCTTTATATCAAGTGGAAAAAAATCACCGTCATCAGACCAATTATTTTTATTCGCATTAGGTCGATACTGAACTATTAGGTGACAGAGATTACTGGTGTCTCGCCTTGTTTCGGGGTGTTCCAGTCAACGATGAGCCAGGCGGTGTACATGGCAGCGATAAGCCAGCAGTCAGTGCAGAACATGTAGATGAGCAGAAGAGTGCAGGCAGCACCTGGAGCGACAGAGGAGAGACTGTACAGTCAGGCATTTGAAAAAAAATGTGGTCATTCTTAAATAGAGAAAAATCTATAATATACGCGCAAAATGATTCTCTTCAAGGGGAGGAGGGTAATCGGGAGTCAGAGACAAGGGAGTGTGTGTGTGTGTGTGTGTGTGTGTGTGTGTGTGTGTGTGTGTGTGTGTGTGTGTGTGTGTGTGTGTGTGTGTGTGTGTGTGTTTCTGTGGGTGTTTGTGTATAAACAGCTCAGAGATCTGACCTCCTTATGACACTAATGAGACCAGGCTTCTTTGCTTTCCCATGGCTTAAGTGAAATGCATGCGGCGGCCTCTCACGAACACACTCACTCACTCACCTAGTGCCAAGAAGCTGATGACCCACTGCAGCACTGAAATGACCTGCAGATGTTTCTCCATCTTGGATCTGCAGGGCCAGAATGCCGAGGGCAGGTCCTGCAGGGCAGAGAGGATGCTGGAGCCGGTGCCTGGAGACGAAAAGGTGAAGATGAGACAACAGAGCGTTGATAAAAATTACAAATAAAAGTTTTATCAAAACTGTCAAATAGCCAGCGTCAATATTATGGAACACGCAGTCACAGAAGCCTCAGGACGCATTTGGTGATAAATCAAACTGAAGAGACAGTTAACACGCTCCCAGTAGTAATACTTTGCTAATCCTGTGTTGGCTTAACCAACTCAAAAGGTAGACATCAAACAAGACAAAAGGGATTGCAACAACGCAGCCCGACGTCAACAAACATATGAGCCATGGCCAAAAACCTCCTCTACTCACCAGCTCTGTTCGGTCACCAGCCCATGCAGCTACAAGTGAGGAGACTGTGCACAGACTGGCAGCGCAAAGTAACGGACACATTAAGAGCCACTAAAGCCAGTCAAGCTCATACCGCTGCGAGCCAATGAGGAGGAAGATCTCCCCCCCTCCAGGAAAACACTGTCTTCTAATCCCATGGGTACACACTGAAAATAACCCAGCACACACCAGGCTGCTGGTATTACCTGTAAACTATGATGCTATGACTCCTCAAAAGGCCATCACTGCTTGAATCAGCGCCAGCGTCTGATGGAGGCAGCAGAGAGTTGGCCAGGATGCAATCAGTGATGGCTCCCACTGTGAGCCAGACCGAACTGGTCACCAGAGGGAGGAGGTACGCAGTCTTGTCTCGTGGCTATCTGTGAAAGAGCATCCTGCTCCCAGCTGATATGTGAACGCTGCGCAGTTCAAGGAAAAGCGCTCCAAAAGGCAAACACTGAATCAATATAAGTGCCTCAAATGATTCATCTCTAACTGCAGAGTTGGCTTCAAGGATATGTTCCCAATTTACAGCGACCGATAACCCTTTCTGTGTACGTACGGTATAGGCATGTTTATATTGTTTAAGCCTAAAATGTTAAGCTGCCACTGTGACACACGTGGACAGGTTCCTGACCTGTCACCAGTATCATCTCATTGACCCTTCTCGATCAGTCGGACCCCACACTGCAAACGAGTGTCAACAAGGAAACAGAGGAAATCTACCACCAACGCAGACGATCAATTTCTGTACCAGTTCCTTCATTTTCCCCAGAAAATGTGCAAATAATTCTTCATTTAGCCTACATTTTAATTTTAAGTTCAACTTCCTCAACTGCAGAAGAAGGCAAAACATGTAAAAAAAAAAAATTTTAAACATTTGAAAATTTGAGGTTTTCCCCATGTATCAAACATTGTGCATATTTTTTAAGGTTATGTATGGAAGTTAGAAACCTCTGCAATACCATATCACACCTGAAGCTGCTCAATATGGCCCTGAATCCATATCATTCACATGTTTATGATCTACATATATCTGAATTTTTGTCATAATAAAATGTATGAATTTTTTTCTTTTGTATTGGTCTGACTCCATTCTGTACAAACGTCTGTCGCATGTCTATCCATTCTGAGAGAGGCATCTCTTTTCTGTTTCTCTTCCTGAGGTTTCTGTAAGTTCTTCCCGGTTAAAAGATTTGTTTTAGATAGGATTTCATCATTCAAGTCGTTAAAGACAGAGGATGTTATATGCCGTACAGCGTGTAAGACAAATATTGTCTAATAATATGACTATAAAAAATAAAATTAACTTGACTTCTGACTCTAAAGCAGTGGCACAACCAGTCCCAGAGCACACATACAAACACTTTAATCATAATATTCAGTAGTTCATCTAGAACTCTGCACTAAAAACAATCTTAAATCTCCAATAGTATCACCTACAGTAGAACACACAGATTATTTTTATAATAATTTATTTTCTTTTGTTTTTAAATGTGATTTTTGGTTTTCTGTCATATTTCTGCAGTAATTCTCTCACATGATCTCTGTTATGATAACGATTCTGATACTTTTAAACTTAAGTTTGGTTTGTTTGGGTAACATGATATTAAAAGGTGTTTAAAACATCCGTAATAAATATATATATATATATATATATTTAAACAGCATGACGGATCAAACTGGCAAGTGGAATGAGTTTGATCTGACCTCCGACTCCTGATTTGTTTGAGCGCCTCTGTGTGTGTGTGTGTGTGTGTGTGTGTGTGTCTGTCTGTCTGTCTGTCTGTCTGTGCGTGTGTGTGTGTGTGTAGCCTCTGTCACACTCCTCCATTGAGCTGAACGCGTCTTACCTTTGAGCACGCCAGAGTACGCAGCCAGAATGGTCTTCATAGCTGTTGCTTCTTGGATGGTGATGGTGCTCCGAAGAGAGGAGGGAGGGGAAAAAAAGTCAGATGTTCGCTGGCTGTCAGGTCCTTTGAACCGGCCCTGCAGCTCCTCTGACACCACTGCCTTCTACTGCAGCCGGCTGCAGCGCGGAGCGGGCATTTAATGAGTGCGGGGAGGAGCCACGCACGACCGAGACAGCTGAGTGCGTGAGTGTGAGTGTGTGAGGGATGAAGTAATGTGCAAGGAACGCCCGGACAGTGGAGTCCTCTCCGATCGGCAACACGTAGGTCTGCAGGTGGGAACCAGGAGCATGAGCGTCCCCGCTGAGCTGCTCTGGGTATTTATGGGGGAAGTCACGTGGGTCACCAGCGGGTCAACCGTGAACAACAAACAGCAGTGACCATCAGCCCTGCCTCACCTGTCAACAAGTCCCATCCAATGTCCTTCATTTCAACGGTCACATTTAAGGATAGTCACTGTGCCACTTATATGAAGGTGGTGTTTAAAAAAAAAAACATCATTTTTCTCTTTTTTTTTTGAGATTTTTTAGTTTTTTAACATGCAGCATCATATTCTGTGGCTACTTATCAGGAGGCCGCCATACAATCAATTATTTACCGATGAGGACAGGGTCGTTTGGATTGCCACCAGTCTTTTCAGCGTCTTTGTGTGATTTTGTGCATTGGTTGGTCCAATGTCCTAGATAACAGTACAATTATATCTACAAGTAGGTTTTTTTACATCAGTTATTATCATCAGTCAATATTTTGAGATCATAAGTCACTTTTCGAGATACTTTGGGATTCTAAGTGAATTTAATTTGACGTATTAGGTCATTATTTTCACACAAGTTTCTGCACATTTTGAGGAAGTTTCTCATTATCTTGAGGTAAACGGTGCTATGTAGATGCTAAGTCATTATATGAGACATTTTCTCATTATTTTGAGAAAGTTTATCATCATTTGAAGAAACTCAGTCATTATTTTGAGATAAGAAGTCATTATATTGAGAATGTTTCTTAGTATAATGACTTAAACAATCTTGTGTCTGTATGAACTTGGAAAAAAATGAGTCAAACAGTCCTTGAAAAGAGGCTGCTGTTGAGAAACATCAATATCTAACAGTTTGGGACATTAATGATTTAATCATGTCTCAGCAATCTACCTTAATGTTTTCTTTCTGTTATCTCATACTCAAGTGGCTCTTTTGGCGTTGACTGTTCGCTATAATCCAGTTTATAATGATGCAATGAGTCCAAGTGCACAGTTCAGGTCTAGATTTTGCCACAAAGAGGTCAGCTCTTAAATGATTTCTTCGTGTGTCTCAATTCATCTCACCTGTTTACACCTGTTTTCAGCGTCCCGTGCTCTTATATAAGTCATTCTGTGTACGGACGTCTCTATCTGTAGTGCAGATACCAAATCATCTAGCGATGTGACCTTGTTATCGCGCAAGCTTCCTTTCTGTATCTGTTTTACCTCAGGACTCAGTAAGCAGTCGCGTTTGCCTTAATATGACTTTATTCGTTCGAAAATTGTATTCGTACAAAAACATGAAGCTGCTTTTGTTACTGGTAACTCATGGAGCGTTCTCTTCTGTCTCAGGCTGACTGCTGTAATTGCCCTCACACAATATCAGAGAGAGGTCTAATGTGTTGTACTGGTGCCAAACATATGTAGGCAGCTGTGGGTTGCAATGTTTGAGTCCACTGAGGCTGCCGGCAGACACTGCAGGGACACCAAGCTATGGGGCCTGCTGAAACTGGACACAGGACTGATAAGGAGCTAAAGCGAAGTATTGTCAGTGTTGAAGGAAGAAGGATACTCATGTATTTTACTAGTAAAAGTACCAATATAGTACTACATTGTAAAAATACTCCAGAACAAACGTCCTGCATTTTTTGCCCTTTAAATGGTACACATAATTACCTCGAGGTCCAATATTTAGTCCTAGGGGGTACATCAGTGTAGGGTTAGTATTTCCCCCCTGAAATGTAGTGAAGTAGAGGGTGAAAGTAGCAGAAAAGGGCGTTACTCAACTAAAGTACAAGTACCTCAAAAATGGATCTCTGTAAGGTGATTGAGGTCTAAATGAACTGGAATGCAACCTAAATCTACAGAACAGAAGCCATGCTGACTGAGACAGAGGCCAGTACTATTCTAACATTCATATTCCTGGAATTCTGACACCTCACTGTAAGGAAAACCTTGTTACAACAGCCTGTATGAACCGTTAAATGAATAATCACACACTCAGGTCGAAGCTTGTCTGCTGATGTGAGGATTCTGCTGAAGTCATGACTCCCGAAAATCTCGTACACGTCCTCACCCCATATGACTTGATCAAATTAAATATAATGACCAGTCTCTACTGGAAAAATCTTTTGCACTTTGTATCCCATGCGGTTCATCCTCAAAAAGTTGAACTGATAGCAGATATCTAGTGGGACCAGGCCAAAGAATCATAACTGCATTTGGATGAAATCCTTCATACAGTCCTTGACATGAGGCTGCTGTTGGGAAATGTCAACATCTATCATCGATGATATAATCCTGCAATTTTGTCCACCTCCAATATCCTCCATGTTTTCTCCCCTTTATTTCAAATGTCAATTTGATTCTCCACATCCAGTGTAGTCATTATGTGATGAGTTCAAGTCTAGTTTTTGCTGCAATCATGTCCATCTTTGAGTTATGTCTTGTGTATTGCAATGCCTCGATTAATATCTGTTTACACATGTGTTTAGCGTTCCATGCTCTTATATAATTCCTGTTGTGTATTGGCTAGTCTACTGTATCTGTAGGGCAGATACCAAATCATCCAGAGATATGACTTTGTTATTATGGGAGCTTCCTTTCTATATTCATTTTTGCTGAATGAGTCTGTCCTCATATAACTTGATTCATTAAAACAAAATTCAAAATTGTAATTCACAATTTATTTATTTTTTATAATAAAAATTAGCCCCTGTTGATATACAGTATATATTTATTATGACCTCAGGGACTGGAACTTCATTTATGATTTGTTTTCTCTCAAGAAAAAGCCGAGATAAGATATGACCCCCGGGATTCAGCGAACGCAGGGCCTAGATTCTTTTGTACTTTGGCCACTGTCTTCAAAAATAAGTCAATAATGTTGTTAGCCTGGAGTCACTCACACCCACCGCAGAGGAATGTGTGACCGTGCAGTTATCAGCTGTGAGCACTTTTGTCCACACAACAACCCCTATGTGACATATGAATACACTCCCCATAACTATAATGTCCTCGATATCATTGTCTCTGAAAGACAAAGCCCAGCCCACTGACATCCTATCAGTTCTATCATGTTGTGATCGCAGCTCTGCGGGGTATGAAATTGGTCGGTCTGTTCTGATTATGATTAAAGACTGTCAATATAAGAGAATCTGCTCATCTTGATGTCCCTATCAAAGTGTATGAATACAGCTCTGCTTGCTCCACGACAGTCTTTGCAATTGACAGGTTCTAAGACAGGTTGGCCGGTCTTTTCCAGATTACATTCACATACTCAACCCTAGTTTACTGTCGACTGGCTTCAGCTGGCATAAGATGCTGATAGCTGATCTGGGTGAAGGTGAGGAGTCATGTTCATTTTCCGTTTGTCAACTTTTAGTTTTAAATGTGATATTTCCCAATTTGTGTCTTTGGCATCCCATCACTGCTGTACTTTTTTTTTTCTTTTAGTCAGCATTTTTATCAGCCTGACACACACACACACGTCTTGCCCAGTACGTGATGAAATGATTGGGGCATTACCAGTCATTCGGTTTTGTAATATCACAGGCCTGCCATCTCATATAAAAAAAAGTTTGGCAAAGTTCGCAGACAGTCTTATCATTTGGGCACGATTACAACCAGACCCATTCACCTTTTAATGTGGAATTTAGACTTAAATAAAACAATTCATATAGACATGTATTCATGTTTACTGATCGTGTTTGATCTACAAATAGCAGGAGAGGAGGTTCTCAGATCTCAGCCATGCATCTGCATTTTTTACTTAAAAGTGCAAAAGTATTGGCATCAAATTATCTTTAAGGTACCAAAAGTAAAAATACACATCATGCAAATGGGCAATTCTAATGTTACATTATGGGATTATGAATATTGGTGCATTAATAACAGTGTTCCTGGTTTTAACATAAAGGCTGTTAAACGTGGTTTTACTACTTAACAAATGTTGGGTAGCTTGTGAATTTCCCCCACAAGGATCAATAAAGTTTTATCTTTATCTGTATAACTGCATCACATCTATTGTTGATAACAGTTTGCACTGCTAAAGGCCGGCAAATAATTGGAAGTAAAAAGTACAGTCATTGCCAAATTTCAATTCTAGCAGTCAGTAGCGACTGTGGCTCAGGGGTAGAGCCAGCGTCTTGTTATCGGTAGTTCGCTGGTTCAATTTCCATGGTCTGCATTTTGAAGTGTCCTTGAGCAAGATACTGAACCCCAAACTGCTCCTGATGTGCTGGTTGGCACCTTGCATGGCAGCCACCACCATCAGTGTGTGAATGTATGTATGAATTACTGTAAGTTGAGTACAAGGAGCTCAAAATTAGTGCTTGAGTAGATGTAATTTGTTTTTTTCCATTACTGTCCACATATAACCAAAACCACCATAACCTCCAGTTTAGTTTGTGTCAAGATGACTAATCAAAGTCAAGTTTGATGGGAATGCACATCTTATTCATCTCAGTAATTGAAATAGATGGATAGAGGATTTAAAGTTTTCATTTAAAACACTAAAATTCATCAAAAGGATGTGAAGAGACAACTGACTTTTTGTTATGTCAGTGACGTCTATGTACTGTGTTGCTGGGACGTCTCTTAAAGTTAGCATGCTAACCAGCTAGCCCTGGGCCGAAAAAAGCCTCTTTCTTCAAAGTGCACACCCCAACACTCCTCCTGCAGTCCTGCTAGCTGCACGGCTAACTGAGCTAACAGACTTACAAGTTCTACAGTCATGGATGGATAAGCAGAATACAGCTGGGAGTGATTTGTTTGGCGTATGAATTCAACAGGCGGCTAATTCTCACACATTGCACCTTTAAAGATCTGTATGTATTTGTGTTTTTTCATGCTGTTTCACATGTATAAAAAGTCTTTAGTTCTTGTCTCATTTTCAGGCAGTTTCAATACATTTAAAGGCAGATATTAAAGGAATAGTTCAGTATTTTGCAAAATAAGAGAATCGAATTTCTTGTCAAGAGCTAAAATAGAAGATTAATACCACTCTCATTTGAGTTAGATATTAAGATAAAGTCAGGAGATGGTTATTTAAGCTTAGTCTAAAAACTGGAACCAGTGGTTAATGTAAAATCTCAATTCGAAAAAAAAACAATAAGTAGCTTATTAAGTAAATATAATTAGTTGCTTTCCATCCCTGAAATGTGGACATTTTCCTGTAGGTGCATATTATAGATAGAAAAGACAAACAATTCAGGTGAGTGTTGTGTATAAGATTTTTATTTCATATTTATAAGATACAGAATCCTTGTAATTATTAGTGTTTCATGACACTATCTCCAAATGATGTTGTAACCCAGATTCGACCTATGACTCTGTTTCAGAAAGTGTCACTCGTTGCACAAAATGCAAAAACTCCAGACAGATGCCACTGGGAGATTAAGCAAGGAAAACTTGACTTGTGTCATGAGTGTTACCTCTGAACGATGTCCCACACAGCTCAGACATAAGCACTTCCACTGTGGCTGATTTTCTCACTCAGTAGATGAATCCTACCCTATACAAACTGACACAGCAGTGTGCAGAATCACAAACATTTTATTTATCTTTAATCAACAGGCCAGTTGAGAGCAAAGTCAGGCTTACAGAGACAATCAAAAGGAACAATTATCAGAGCACCAGAGCTTTACAAATAAATAGCATTCAAATCCATCATCAGTCCGCTTTAGACAAAATTCAGGTGTGTGTCTTTGTCCACTCCATAGTTGACTTTGTGCTCGTCAAACAGATTGCTGAGCTCGTCCATGTATCGCTGGTGGAGGGCATCAAGTTCCTCTGCCGCTGGCTTCTCGTTCCTCTCCACCCTAATCGGCCGTCCGACTGCGGAGAGGTTAAGAGGTGAAGGACAACACGCTCGCAGTCAGTGCACTTTATAATTTTCAGTTCGGTCTGTTTGATTTTATTGGAGGTGTAATCTCAAACATGATGACATAGTTGGCCAGCATGCCAGCAGGTCTAAAAGGCGTGTGGCGTGTGTGAGTCAGTCACTGTCGCTGTCGATGCACTGGTGATTGCATCAGACTGGGCCACATCTGACAAATCCTGCTCTTTATCTCACTGATATTAATCACATCTACTGGAACGCTCTTTACCAACTCAGTGACATTAGAGATGTCTGCCAAATCACATGAGCCCTGACAACGTAGCTCAAGTTTTTGCCTACTGGACAAAGTCTGAAGCAGTGTATCCTTAATTTGACATCCTGGAGTTGATGTAATTCAAGTGTAATTCACATGATTAAAGTAATGCGCAGTACGCAACCTGCTGCATGTACTGTATGGCCCCAAGAGTGGCAGATGAACAAAGCTGTTTACTCACCGACTGTGCTGATGGGTTTTCTGTAAGGCATGAGTCCAAAGGAGTACTGGAAAATGCCACGTGCGTGGAAGAGAGGCAGGGAGATACCCATGATGCTTTGCAGCCGTTCCTGTGTCCATCGGAGCCAGGTTCCTCTTGGGTTTTCCACCTGATCAAACACCTCATTCTCCCCAAAGGAGAAGACTGGCACCAGATGAGCACTAAAAAAGAATGGAGAGGTTGTTAATTAATATCAACTTGCTGACCTTTTGTGTACATCATCATGTTTTATTCTAAACTGATCTCGTAACAGCCACTGTGCTTTCCCAGGAAATTCCATGTGAGGGACTTGAATGAGCCTCTGTTTCAAGAGGCCACGCTCGAGACGCAAGAGATCTAAAATGAACGGACTGACACAATCCTTTCAATAAGCCGTGAGACCTCTGAGCATCAGCTGCATTTCACAGCAAACTTTCCTCACTCCCTCAGGGATCTCTGCTCTCACCCATGCACCATGGCCATTTTGATGAAACCTTTCTTCTTAGCCAAGAGTACATTGTAGGATCCAGGATGGGCATCCAGGGCCTCCGGGGCTCCGCCGACTGCTATTACGACAGCGTTACCACCACCCCTCTTGCTGAGCGGATATTTGGCACTGTCTTTGTCTGAGGGAATCAGACCTGCAAGTGATGTACCAGGAAAGAAAAAGTGGTCAAAATGGTAAAAAAAAAATTTAAAAAAAATCTAAGTCTATACTTTATCTGTATGCTCAGTTGAATTCCAGTAGGCAAACTGGTTGTATTCGGATGTCTGTGGCCCACACCTGCACACATGATGTAGTCTCTGAAGAATGGTGCTCTGAACCAAAGGGGCAGCATGAGCATGTAGCTGGTGAGGCCAGGGAACAGCTGCCTGAAGCCTGTAGCGTAGGTGCAGAAGTTAGCGAAGGCTCCTGCCACCAGCACACCGTGTGGATGGAAGCCCATCACGTAGTTGTGCTTGGGGTCCAGGTCAGCTGTCTTCACGAGCTGGGGGAAGAAAGGTGGAGAAAAATGAATGCGTGTCTGAATATGGGTCCATATATTGTATGTACATTAATCTTGTAAAATATTTTATTTCACATAATCGGATTATTGATAAAAGATCAGCTCACTGCCTGCTCATTTATCAAAAATGCTGGTGGCCCAGCTGGCTGCAACCCAAACATGTGCCTGCATATCCCAGTTTCAACAGTGTCTCCGACCCTCTGAACCCTCTCATCCCTCCCGTCCGTGACCTCGGCAAACTGACTGAAAAAAACTGCAACCAACCTACTGTAAGAGGTTGAGGGTGAGTGTGGAAAGTAACATTCATTTACTCAAGTACTGTATTAAAGTACGATTGTAAGGTACTTTAACTTTAAGTTAGATTTTGTAAAGTATGTTACTTTAAGACCTATGTTACTTTAAACTAAACCGTTGGATGGAATTAATGTTCTTTTTACTGTCTTACATGTATTTGACAAATGTGGTTACTGACTATAGTTAACAATTGTAACGTTTAAGATTAATATGTTTAGTTTAAAAAAGTTTAAATGCGACCATTTAAAAGCAGTGTCTTGTTGAGGCTTCCTGTCACGTTTTTAGCAGTTTTAGCACCAAATTATTTCCTCTTTAAACATGACCAGTAGTTTTATTTAAATAACTGATTAAGGCAGACAAAATAGCAAATAGCAAAGAGCTTCTTTTTGTCTCGCCTCAGATTTATCTCTTGACACTTTCGAGGGGACCAACATTCTAGATTGAACTACCTCACTGTATAAAAGCAGTCAGGAGCGCCACCTCTACCCACTACAATGGTAAAATGCTTAAAAGATGATGTACTGTTCTGGCAATCTAATAGCGTTGTATGATAATATCCGTAACAGGGAGCTCGGTGCAGCACTACTAAAAAAAACACACACACCACTGTGGTGTGTGCAGAGTGATATGTGCTGTTTACTCTGGACCTGTCTGTGAGGTTCCCTTGTTCCTCTACTATGACAATGTACATAGGCTACGCTGAAACTCTCTCATCAGTGTCACATAAAATTCGGATTTATTCGTGGCACACAATAACGATTGTTCAAATTTTTAAAAAGTGTACAACTTATTTAGCACATCTCTAAACCAGGGTTCACTTATAGAGGTGATGGGACTCCTGGGTAGCACCTCAAATCTATTGAAAAGCTCAAAATGAATTTGAGTTGAATCAGGGTTCAACATGCATCATCCAACAGTACGCTGCTGAAATCAGAGACAGAAACTTCCCCCGGGGAAAAATTACTGGATTCTGATGAAGACACCATGGTATTGAAATGTTAGTCTGCTACTCTGCACAATTAAAGGCTGCAAACTAATGAACTCACACCCTGGAATAGTATCATACTCCAATTGTTTATCACTGGGCAGGAATCCTGAAGAGATGCTTTAATGTTTGCACTTATTATGGATGATTCCTCTGTTTGGCAGGTGATTTCAGTGTTAACCCTTACATGTGCCACCGATCCTTGGAAACTGGGTAATATTTCGTTGTATTGTCGGAAATAATGGCTCTTGGTCATCAACTGTACAAGAGCAGATAACATATCTCACCTTCGGATTGTTGTTTGCATTGCTCCACCAGCCCATAGTGGGTAGGGAAGAGATAGTGAGAGGCCTTAAAGGTCACTGTCAAGAGTAAAGAGCTGCTTGTCATGTGTGGCAGTTTGTTTTGCACCTCAAGGTGAGCACTGTGTCCTCGTGTAGAAACACACACACTGTTTGTATAAGTGATTCTTCTTTATTTCAACTTTTTGTATGTGTTGTTTTCTTTTTTTTCATGCTTCTTTCTATCATCAAATAAAAGAGGCAATATTCACCCAGCACTGATGCAGCACCTGGTGCTTCCATTACACATTTTCTTGTAGCCAGTCACCTGTAGAATGTAAAACAGCAGGCCACGGTGTTGGACAGTGTTGTTTTGTGTCCACTTTGTTTGTATTGTGGGTACCTGCTTCTGCTGGCCCCTAACTACCAGTTAATCATTGACCTGAGTTCCTCTAATCAGGACCAAAGCTGCTCAAAAACAAAAGATCTGTCCACTGGCGACCAATCACAGATTTGTTTGGCCGCCATCTGAGAATCAGCTGTTTATTTCAGCGTGCATTTTGCTGGAGATCCAAATGCAGAACGTTTCATATTATCAGAAAAACCTCATGTAGAGAACACTGTTCAGCCTTGGGAGCAGTAAGCGCTCTTTCAGTCCTTTATTCACATCCGAATTTGATTCATTATCCTGTCTAAATCCGTCTCGTCCTCTTAAAAACCAGGAGAGTAGCATCAGCTGGTAAGGTCTGAGTGTGAGCCGATGATGGTGGAATTAGAAACGGTGGGAAAAAACACACCAATGAAACTAATTTGGCTCTCTCAGGGACACTGCTTCTCTTTACCCTTACATTGACGCTTTGTCTCAGACTTAATGTGGTGTACAGTCAGATGATGCAGGAAATGGCTGACTTTGAACTGCATACCGTTATGTGAGAGATCACAGAAGAACGGGGGATTATTAGAAGTTCTGGTTCTTGGAAATGAGCGAACTTGTGTTTATCTTTGCAGAGAGAAAGGCAGGACTACTCTTCCTCTGTCTAATATACCATCAGCCACGACATTAAGAGGACTTAAAGGTGACTTAAATAACACTGATCATCTCGCTTCATTCAAATGTTCTGCATGGAAACCCCGAATCCTGGCATTTCACTCTGACACGAATCACCTACCCAAACCCGCTGCCACCATGGAGTGCCGTTGCCACACGGGGGTTTACTCCGTCTGCAAATGTGTTTGGGTGGGTGGTGGCGCATGTCAAGTGGTGTCGACTCGTGGATGCCCCGACCCAAGGCTTCACAGCAGAACACTGCATTGTAACTGGTGATTCAATGTTATTCGCTTCACCTGTTAGTCCTCCGTGTTATGGCTGACCGCTGTACATTCAGATAGGATCTCCAACGAAAGACTGACACAATAACCAATTCCAAACTCCCATCTTAGTTGAATTAAATCAGCAATAATACATTTGCAGTCCTGCTTCGTGGTGTCGGCTGTACCTGCCATTTTTTCTAACCTACCATTGGTGTCAGTATCACTGCTTTAATCATTGAAATACTCTATTTAAGTGTGATTATGACCCCTTTTGCTCTATTTATTGTTACTGTTATTATGACTTCTGTACCTGTCTTCACCTGACTTTTATTATTAAGTGGTGCCACTTTTATGGCGCTCACCGCTGTAACTACCTTATCTATCTTGGCAATAATTATTGTGATGATATTGTGCCATTCTTGTTCTTTTCTTTTACCTTCATGTTTTGAAGTTGTCTGTAAATCAATTTTTTAAACATACATAAATAAAGTAGCATTAGCATTAATATTTCTGTATGTATATCAGAAGCATCCCTGCATCATCTACAATTCAAAATGGTGGTCTAATCTCTGAAGTGTTTTTGGATTTTGCTTTAGTCCCTGCTGTAAATTGAATACGGATGACAAGAATCTGATGTTTCGCAGATAGTTCAACCCAACAGCCTGACATACAGAGTTTTGTGTATGTCACATTTTAGACATGTCCGTCTATATCTTTTATACAAACATTTATAACACATGCAGCACCTCTCATACAATAGATATCTAATACATAAACAGAAATGTTTTTTTCTCAAGGGTTTAAGAGAATGTGTGCAGAGCTCTTTTTTAAAAGACTGTCTGACTTGTGTTGTTGTTGTTGCACTTTGCTTTATCAGTACAGTCCAAAGTGCTCAGGGGCAAGATGTACATCCATGTGGTGGATGTTGTCAACAGGCTTTCTGTTCGCTGTGAATTTTTCCCGATGACGTTCTTTTATTTCTCATGGGGTTAAAAATGAAAATCCCAACATCTAAACCGTACTGCTAAATTTGATGTAAATACTGGACTTTTCAAAATAAAATGACATCAAATTGAAGTCATATAGATGCACTGTTCATGCACGACAACAAGAGGGACACTGCAGGCTTCAAGAGAGACCCTTGTACTGAGCAGCTGGAGCCAGTTTATTGGCCCCGGCTGCCCCAAATGATTGCAGTGTCACATCAAAAGTACGGCTAACCTGCCTGAATAGATGCTACAAGTTTCTCTCCTTGCAAACAAATTCCACGACCAATCCTACAAAGTGAGCAGCCTTTGTTTTGAACAAATCTGTACAGCATTGATAGAAATCTGTATCCACCCCGGATCACTGGAAAACGTCAGTCAGTGTAATTAGTAGCCAGCCTCTCGCAGACTCTTCGTGGTCACTTGATTTCAATGATTTCTCCTCGTTCTCAAGGCTGTGATGCATGTTTTTCAACGTGCTGTTGAAGGTTATGGTTTCATGGTTTAAAGTCATGACTGTAACAAACTTGTTATCCATTCTGACTTTGAATAACAGCCTTATGTTCTTCCACTATAAGTGCCTTTGAACACTAAAACATCTTTGGTTTGCAGCAGCACGTGGTGAGAATCTGTGAATAATCACTACACGGGCAACCCTTCGCTACAAGATTAAAGGAATAGTTTGACATTTTGGGAAATGCACTAAGGCCCTGTTCAGACCTGAACATTATCAACATGTGTTCTGAATGGTTCGATCACACAAGTGGACACCTGTGACTACAGGTGTGAACAACCACAATATGCACTGAGGCTGCATTTGAGATCCGATGACTAAGGCCACATTCAGAGGTGCATGTGACCATATTCTTTTAGCTGTGCGTACACATATGTGTCCTGGGCCACACTGGAGGACTGCCTGCTCAACTGACATCCTCCACAAAACAAGAAGAAGAAGCTACAACAGGCAGAATGGATCACATACTGTCTGATTTGCATGTGGTTCACTGTAATTTAAATTCCATGTTTGGGCTCTCTTAGCCAGCAGATGTTTGGGAACACACTGTGTTTCAACTAACCATTAAACTGGTAACTGCAACATGCCCAGACTTCCTTACAGAGTTTTTGCATGAGGTGAAACTTAAAACTTTGTAAGTCATTTGAGCCTTCTCGTAAATTCGGCATGAAATGCAAAACATTAAGCTGTTCCATTCCATGTACAATGCTGCCACCACATTTACATGAAGGTAAACATGTCAAATTTTACAAATACAGTAAACGATAATGAATATATGCTACTTTTTTATAGATAGCAGCTACTATGCTCAGAAGAGGGCTTGAAAAATTTTTTTCTTTTCTTTCTTACTTTATCGACGGTGATATGTTGTGGTTTCTTTCTTGTAATCAATGTACTTATTGCAAGCCACTTTGGACACAAGCGTCTGCTAAATGCCCTTAATGTAAATGTAAATGTACTTTTTGATCTCTCGTCAAGAAAGTCCCCAAACTCCCTGAAAGATTCGCCTGATGTTGTCACTTGTTGAGTCGGGGAGACACTTTATAAGCTTTGTGAAACGCTGTCTGCAACACATTCTTCATTGACTTGTAAATGTGGTATTCTTTAAGCTATTTCTTTGTTGGGGAAACGACATTGTGTCTATTTGTCCCAGTGATACATGTGTTTATTTGCATATAGTGTGGGGATGTGAGATGAGTCTTATCTGCTGGTGATGGTTACCTTAGCTTACCTCGTCACTAGGTGAGTGCTTTCCCTTTTCCTTTCAGTCCTTGTGCTACACTCAGCTAACTCTCTCCTAGCTTCAGCTTCATATCTATCAGACTGAATTGGTAATGGTATCAATCGGCTCAATGGCAAGAAAGCAAATAATGTATTAAACGTATGACTGAAATGTTTATGTGGGGAGGTTATGTGTGCATATACAGTGCCTGACTATAGGGAACACAGGGACGTCGTCCTTCAGTGGCCTGTTTGCTGCCAGGACAGAGATAAGGCCCACTGCCTGTATGTAGCTGGAGATCCGAGATTAGATTAAATGACCTGGCTGAGCGAGATGTTCTGATCTCCTTTTCTAAATCCCACCGCACCCTCTGTGGACTTTAGGTCCACTTAATGCCAGTGATGTGAATAATAAGTATACATATAGTGATTAAGATGCAGGCCATGGACAACAACTGTCTAAAGGCTGTCTTCTCACCTTGATGGGGAAGTAATCCCTCATGTATCCCCAAATTTTGAGGCCGCACAAGAAGGGCACCCTGCGGCCTCCACGTGACGGAGTGTCATAGTCAACGACCCACCAGACGGCGTACAGCACACTGATCAGCCAGAAGCGAGTGAACAGCAGGTAAAAGAACAGGACGATGCAGGTGGGTGCTGAGGAGGGACACAATTCCTATAGTGAGCAGCTAGAACATAATGTAAACAGTCGTGTAGCCATCCTTTCTGGTGTGGCAGAACAAATTAAAAACACATCATGTGAAAGGTTACTAGAAGATCATGTGTTTGGCTTCAATTATCCATTCCGTGAGTGTTGAGCATCTGCTCTGCATCACTAGTGTTCACTACGGCTGCTGCTGAAATTTTATATTTCACCATGAATTATTTTTTTTAAAGCCAAACCCTCTAACCCCCTAATCTCTACATTTAATGAAAAATCACTCCCTCCAGGTGATGACTTGGACACCAGTGATGAGATCAACTAGAGGTATCTATGTTCAAATTGTTCCGTCTCAGTGGAATAGAACGAGATTGAGTTGGGAGGTTGAGATGGGTATTCTTGTAATGTATGTGGCTGCTGCCTGTATGATGTAACTGGTTCACTCCTGATTAATTCACTCATTCATTCTGATTCAAAAGAACAGACAGTAAAGCAGGGCTTCTTTGAACAGTATACAGCAGTGATTACCAACCAGCAGTTCCCAGGGATAATGTGGACTTAAGTAAAAAAAAATAAATAAATCTAAATTTGAAATGTATCCAGAGGTAGAGGAAAAATGTGACAGATGTTAGAACCCACAAGGTTATTTGAGTCATATTTCTTGCTTCTGTCCAGAATTATAGCTTTTTTTTTTCTGGTTATCGTAATACAATGCCCATTACTTCTAAACCCCCATCCAGTGATTGCTATCTGTGGGACGTCAGAGTCAGATTGATTAATAAATACTTTGCCAAAGCAAAGATTAGTTTCAGCTGCCCCCTTCTGTTTTACAGTGGCTCAAGGATAATGTTTCATTATATAACAAATAGATCACTCCAAATCCTAGACACTGCACTTTTAAGTGCCTTTAATTTTGTTTATAGGATGAATTATTACCCATGGTTTTATAATTGCATTCTATTTTTCATCTGAATTTGTGACATATTTGGTGTTATCTGTTTGGTGTTGTTTGTCTGTAACTCATTGATTTTGCAGGTTGACAGGACCCTGGACAAATTCATTTTTAGAAAATTAGGGTTAATTGGTGTGAAACTGATATATATTGTCAAAGTCATCAATAAATAATAAACTGACAACACAGGCCAAACCCCCCAGCCACTCCTATAAATCCAGTAAACCCTGCTTGTGATTGAGACTCCAGTGTTTTTGGGGCCTAAACCTAACCAGATCTTAACCACAGCATTGTCACGTATAAATCATAATGAGTTCGTAGAGTATACCTTCTAGTATTGAGCATGTAATGTAAAAGTAATAGAGACATGGTTGAAAGCTTGTCTCGTCTTATTTGGCTCCCTCTTCTGGTTGTCCAGCAGCTATGTCAATTATAACAACAGTTCCCTGCCTTTCACATTCCCTTACACTTAAAGCAAGATCAGCTTGGCCAACATGTTTGAAACCCCACTGTGAAGCAACAAAGACTAACTCTAGATGTGACGTGTTTTAACACTACCATTCCACTAATACTACATAATTTCCAGATGTTTCCAGTGGACTCATACACAAACATGCACACTCACCCAGACCGAGGAAGGAGAAGACCCACTGCAGCACGACGGCCGTCTGCAGCCTCCTGTGCAAGGGCAAATCCAGGGGGGCGAAATCAATCTTCATGTTTCCCACAAGAGAAAGAGAGACTAACCGAGGAGCTGCAGCCGGTGGCAAGGAGAAGAGCGAGTGAAGCGGGTCCAAAGTCTGCCCTTCTCACCTCTCCACCATCACCTCCTATTGACAGTCTTATCAGACAGTCAGTGTAGGGCCGGATTTGTCAATCCATATCTAACATATATGACTTTTGACCCTGTGAGGAAAGAGCTGCTCAAACACATAGCAGAACACTAAAAACATGAAAGAAAAAAGCACCATAAATCAGTAGATGATGGGAATGTCAAATGCCTTTTTTAAAGTTGCCTTTGGTGTTTTGTTTTTTACCTCCTGCACTTCATGGAAGGCAGCATGACTGTGTAATATTTTGGCCTAAAATGCTGAAAGGCAGCCATCTGGTTGAGCAGCCACGTAACTGCATCTTAGAGTGATACAGATAGTGATCAAGGTCATCTGACACATTATAATCCCATACTGTCATTATCAGTGCTGCTATTGTTATTTTGATCTTCTTTTCTTTTTTTTTAATTGCTGTTTTTTTAAGCCCATCATCAAGGTTTGTATAACACAGTGGGGCATTCTTAAGGGTTATCCAAGGTGAGAAAAAAAGTCAACATGAGATAGTGGAGGAGCCACCCCTGCCTTATCTCAGCGATCCACACTAAGACGCTCAGATAAATGTAAAACTTGCA
The DNA here is from genome assembly GCA_963678695.2 of Diplodus puntazzo. Taxonomy (NCBI): domain Eukaryota; kingdom Metazoa; phylum Chordata; class Actinopteri; order Spariformes; family Sparidae; genus Diplodus; species Diplodus puntazzo. The sequence continues at coordinate 15,237,551 of OZ023167.1, read as the reverse complement.
TTCTCTTGCTTTCTTTGTCTTCTTCGTATTTACCTTTTAATGTTTCCCTCGTTAGCTTCCGTTAGACTGACACTTGCCAGGGCCAATAGGTGTGATTGCCAGTCCATTTTGTTTTTCCCTTTGATTACATCCTCATAAATTATTGACTCCTTCGGAGCTTATCTCCTTTAATCACCTCATTACCACTTTCATCTTGCAGTCAGTCAGTCAGTCAGTCGGTTGCTTAAGGTTTTACCTGCGCCCACTGACAAAAGAAAGTCAATGCAGCTGAACAAAATATAAAAAAAATAGCAGCAATAATAATATTAATATATGATGCAAGAAAAGAAAAATATTTTTGCTTTAAAGCAAAGGAATGATTATTGCCTCTAAAAATGAGCTGCCAGCCTTCATTATTCAAAACCTCCATTTAGAGAATGTGCCTGTCTTTTTGGAGTCTCAGAAACTGCAGTCCGATGGGAAACAGCCCCTCAGGGTGTGTAATGACTTGGCATTATTCATGAATTCTTTCATTTGCTGGCGCAGTCTGCAAATACTCGTTGGGCTTTGTCACAAAGGAAAGTCTGCATGAATCAGTGTTATTATGTTTAACAGTGTGGAGCTTTTTACGCCCTTTGATTAGCTGTGTCATACATAATTCGTTCATAACTTTCTTCCAAAATAAAAAAATAATCAATTATTAATTGTGTTTAATCCAATAGTGCATGGAAATGTTATCCAACTTTATTATCTTCTTCTTTTTTTTTCAATTCACGAATTTATATGGTATTATAATCCAGCTTCATCCATCATTTGTATCCTCCTAAAATATATTAATTTTATTTTTATTACGCTTACATGAGGCAACAACGCTGTTCATTACTGACCACCAAATGTTAGGAAAACATGAAAATGATGCGAGTAGCAGAGGTGATGGCTGGACCACACGTCCCTCCTCCCGTACCACGACGCAGTGTGCGTAAAACACGTTTACGTCGAGTTCACTGTGTTGATCCGCCTTGCAGCGGAAATCCGTGTTGAAAATTTCAAAATAATAGCAGGCGACCTAAATCAATGTTTATAGCGACAGATATGTGACATGACGAGAATTTGCCAACCAATCCAATATACGTACATATATACTATATACATATATATTGATGTGCTTTATTCCCTATTTCGGTGTTTGTGAAATTTAACTCGCCCTATTTCACAAGCGAACCAGTCCCACCTTGAGGCTGCAGGTTGAACCGGAACGCCTTCGCATTCTCTCTGACTTGACTGTTTTCCTCCTCGGCGGCCCCGGTTTGTCTCCGGGATGCTGAGCAGGCGGGCGGGGCCGTTTTTCCTTGCAGTGCCCTGCCGTGGAGTGATGTAGCAGGACGTACGGGACAGAGCTGCACACAGGGAAGCAGAGCAAACAGCACTACGGTTGGTTTATTTTTTTCCCCAATAAACTCGTTCAAATCTGTGTATTTATGAAGCACAATGGATCTATTTAATACGCTAATTTAACCGCCAACCGTCTCGGAGCCAACCGTGCAGCCTGACGCACGGACATCTTGTTTGTCTCACATCAGGAGTGTAGAGAGATATTTTTTCTTGATTCTGGACCCCGGCTGTGCTGTAGTGGAGGCTCTCTACAGCCCGTCATGGCGTGGCCCTGTATCAGCAGGGCGTGCTGCATGGCCCGCTTCTGGAACCAGCTGGACAAGGCTGACATTGCGGTGCCTTTGGTGTTCACCAAGTACACGGACGTCTCTGAGATGCAGCACATCCAGCTGCAGCCGCCGCTCCACCCTCCCCAGGCCCGGGTCGCCATAGAAACGCAGCCGTCTCGCGCAGAATCCCGCACACGCGCGCCGCGAAGGTGCGTCTCCGAGGAGCGCGTGTGCAGCTCGGTGATGCGCGAGGACTTTAAGCACTGGAAGGTGCGACCCGAACCGAGCTGTAAACCCAAGAACGAGTACCACGGACCGGAAACACCGTTCAACAGTGAGACCCAGTACCAGAAGGACTACAAGCCGTGGCCCATCCCGAAAAGGTACGACCACCCCTGGATACCCAAACCTCCGAACGACGAGCGGGCGCCAGACAGGTCCAGGCACGTCAAACAGCACGCAGCGCTGGCGGACGCGGACAGCGGCGTGGAGAAGAGCGCTATCGCCGACAAGGTGCAGGAGAAAGACCTCCTTCAGGCCCCGGAGAGAAAAAAGAAGTCCAGTAAACAGGACGGGGCGAAGAAAGTTGTCCTGAAGGTGGAAGGAGAGGAAAAAGGGAGGGCGGCGGCGGACGCTGTGAACAGGCAGATCAGAGAGGAGCTCACAGGAGGCAGCTCATACAAGTGAGTTCAAACACTATCCGTCACGACCCACTGGCCTCCAGCCAGGCTCTCAGGGGTCAAAGGTCATATCATGCAAATATACATGGGTATTAAGACACTAACCATAACCAGAATGTATACACACACAAGTCCCTATTTACAGAATACACAAGAAATGAATCTGTTGTCTGGTGAAAAGGTTAAGGGACTGTACGAAAACTACTGCAGTGAGGAAACGGGTCTTCATTTAAAGAATGAATCCCTCTCTGGCCTGATTAAGAAGAGAAAAGTTGCAGCAATCTTCCCACAACATTTTAAAGTAGCATACCACTATTGAATAAATTACTCCAGTTTATTTAACCATTAAAGGGGCTGTACATGATAATTAGTAGCATTTTACATGTGTGAATCGCGGTTCTAGTGGTCATCTGTGACCAGATTGTAACGATGTGTGAAAAATGAGACTTTCCCCGTCTATCTCTCTGTTGCCTCCACAAGCCTGTGGACGATTTGTTTGAGTTGCCTTATGTGCTGACTGTGGATTTCTTTGTATAGGATTCAGGATCAGATTTGCCATGGCAGTCCAAAGACTTTTTGCACGTTCTCGAGTGCCCCCTCTGAGTGCCTCTCTCTGCTCTACTGACAGGCAGTTACAGTATAGAAATGGAGTCCGCTAACTTAAACTAACAACCAATTAGTAGTACAACAGACATTTCCACATAGCACCTTTAATAAACAATTGCACAAATAATTTGGGAGGATTTAGTTCAATTGATATTGTCATTTTGTTAGTGGTTTAGTGTGTTGAATTTAGTGGCATCAGCGGTGACATTGTAGGTGAGGTCAAGCACCAGAGTTTGGTTTGTTCGTTCTGGGCTACTGTAGAGGCATGGCGGTGCAACATGGCAAACTCCGTAAAAGAGGACATGCTCCCTCTATTGGCTCATTCTCAGGTAATGGAAACGTAATGATTCTTAATTTCATGTTCATTGGTGAAAAAATACGTATGAACATTATATTCCATCTCTGCCCTCTAAATCCCTCTAAATCATGCACACTGGACCTTTAATGAAAGTGGAATTGGGAAACTGGCAAACGGAACAAAATGATGCATCCTGGTTACCCATTTGGAGCTGTCATTGTTATATATGTTTCACTTTACTGCAGCTCTGCTCTCAGTTAAGACGCTAAACTACCAACACCGCAAAACCCTACCACAAAAAGGAAAAATACCTAAACCTCCCCCTTCTCTGAACCCATTCCCCAAATAATCACATTGTCTTTTACTGGAGGCCCCCTGACAAGCTATTAATATAATGTGAAATGTGAATTTCTGCACATTTGAGACTTAATGAGCGGTGAATAATTTGTCACTTAATTTGAGGAAAACTGTTGTTTCACAAACTAACTGAACGCTTGTTATTTTTTAAACAAGTAGCTCTGAGGTAAACGCATCATGGTGAAACATTACAGAGCAGTCAGATTTTCCCTACAGGTAATGAAATTAGATGGAAAGGTCAAGGTAGAGTTGTTGCCAGACACTGTTGATGCTTAGGTCCACGGGGCTAATCTCTCTCCTATTATGCAATATTCCTGAGGATGATAGGGACTGGTGGATGGGTGAGCATCAAGTCACGCATGTCAACAGTCACTGTGTGTGCGCATGTCTCCTGAAGCTGTGCATTGACGTAAGTGGTTGCATTAATGTTCAGGGGAGGCTGCTGGTTGTGCAAGTGAGAGATGATGTGACATATGAGATCCATGTCACGTTTTTTTTTTTTTTTTTAGCAGCATCTAATGGGTTAGTCTTGAAGAATAGTCAGACTTTATACTGAATACAATCAGTAAAACATGTATTTTGACACACAATATTCACTTGAAATAATTCAAGTTAGTATATTTTTGCTCAGGGTTTTTCACAGAGTACAGACCCGGATTGATACAGGAATCCTTGCAGAGCATGATTCGGCTGGCACTCTGAATGACACTGCGTGGCATCAATGAGTAAGTCTTACAGCTGTTTGGTGCCTTGCTGCCAGGCCTGTGTTGTGGAGCAGTCAGCAGGGTGCAGCCCGGAGCCCTTTCCCCCCACATGGCATGAAATGGCTGCACGGTGACAAGCAGAAGCCCAGTCAGACTCTGTCTTCATCTGCAGCAAGCAGAGACTCAAAGCAGGTCAGCTGTGGGTTAACACAATGACTAATGTGCACAGAGTAGCAGTACAGTTACATACACATAAGTACCCCATTTAACAGTCATTGCATTACTAAATGATGAGGCATAATTACACAGTCACCATCACTGTACTTCATACAAAGAAAAGGATGATTTCTGAATTAAGGCAGGGCCATATATGTTCATTGTCACAATATAAAAACACATCGTTACTGATATTGACACATCACTGAACTGTGTTCCACAATGCTTTACATTAAGCAAACTCTTCACATGTTTTGAGCAAATTACTAATTTTGTTCATAACTATATCATTCATTCTGACATCATTTTGTAAACACATTAACAATGCGATCAAATTAGGGTTAGGGTTATTATAGAGTGACACTACATGATGATATCAAACTATTTCCCAGCAGCACACTTAGTTACTCAAAGGTGATGGATGAGAAGTGCTGTGGAAAACATAGAAACAGAAAAGGACCATTAATCATTAAAAGTGGCATTAAAGTTATAGTATTACGGTATTATGGTATGGTTCGCTTGGCTTCATCATCCCAGTTAATGTTCATATTCCAAACTAACCAAAGACGGTATAACAGCATAAAGGTTAATGTCACAGAGGCAATTAACACACTATGGAGTACATTCTTTTGGCTGCATGTTTTTTTTTATCTGTCGGTCTTAGGTCCTCATTTGTGTTGTTGTAGTAAGAGTTCAATAAAAAATCAGCCATGCTGATATATTGGCCAATATAAACTCATTGCAGTCAGATATGTCCGTATCAGATAACAAGCAACAACTTATTGTACAGAAATTCCAAAGACTATATTTCAGGTAGATTACATGTCTAACTGAAACAAATGAGAAGAAGAAACACCTCTTCGCATCAATTTAATGGTTGAAAAAATAAGCAGTGTGCTCAAAAAAAAAAAAGGTTTAGGACATAAATGGTGTTCGCGACCGCTTCACGTCAGTTTCAGGCAGTATAACCTTTACTTAATCAGATCATCTCAATGAGATCAAGATCTCTTTTGTAAGAGAGACCTGAATAAATAGAAGAAAGAAAACAAACATGCATAACCAGACATAACGAAAGCACCAATAAAAACATTTGGAAAGTAGTTGAAGGCAAGAAAGCTGTAAAGCCAATATCACTATTCACCCAATGTGTAACTAAAGCATAACAATCCTGTGATCTGGTCTGTGGGCAGTCATTTTGAATTTTTGGAAAAGGATTAATCAACTTTGGAAGCTCTTGAAGTAGACCTATGATGAATGAAAATGAAACTAGACTGGCACTCAGTAGAGTGCATACCTCTGCCAAGTTTAATCAAGCCTAAGCCAATATCAGATTTGATAGCCCTGTATATATATTTTTAACCATCCATACCTGCTTGACTATAACTTAAATTAGCTCACTCATCCACGTTGGATCCACATGAAATTGTACTCACTCATAGATACCGGCCACCTCCAACCAAGTTTTGTGGACATCCGTAATCCTTCTGAGAAACCGACCAACAAACAAACAAAGGAACACAGGTGAAAACACAAGTGAGGTAACAATATCTCTATCATATTGCAAGTCAAAAGCATCCTGCTTTTTCATATGATAATATAAATAAATAGTAAAAACAAATATTTATCTCCTGTGGTGAAACGGAAAGTACAATGATAAACATCATCAATCATTTTCTTGTCCTCAAGAGAGAAACAGTCTTTAGTTTTACCTTTAGTTTCTGTGCCAGTTGTTCCACATGAGGTTTACAATGGAGACTGCTCTCTATCCACATTCACAGGTATTTATAAGATTGGAAAATTTTAATTGGAATGGATGGGCTCTTGAGAATGACCTCCTTTATCAACTTTCAGGAGAAGTTTGAAATAACACAGAGATGTTTTAAGAATGTTGATAATAATAATTCTTAAACTCCTTCCTCCTAAAATCCTGTTTCCGTTGGGTTATGGTTGCAGCAAAACTTTCCTTTCCTCCTTTAGTGTAATTCTTGTTAGTCAGTCCGTATATAGAATGTGTGGAATGATGTAACTTTCATTCAGGAGACACATTCACGGTCTATTCAAGGCCAGCCCTTCGTTCCATTGTACCCATTTGTACCAGGCCAATTACATGAAGCCCTGCTCCCCTCAGCTCTATTTTCCGTTTTTATAAACTCTTATTTATCCACAGAGAGCTTGCTAAACATAAAAGCTCTTTTTACTACATTGCACCTGGGAAAGCTGAAGGCAACCACCATTGCTTAGCTGTTTCTTCTCTTGCCTGAATTGGTGCAATGTTTTTACCCAACAGCCTCCCAGTCACAAGCCCCATCCAACCCTCATCACGCCTCCAACTCGCTGCATTATGTTAAAATGCCATTTCTTTTGCATGAGTCTCAGATAGTAACTGCTGGAGTCTTTGTTAGTCTTTTCTCCCTGCACTGCTGTAAAAACAAAGGCTATTCTTCATCTTGTCAGCATTATTTGTCACATCATGTGATGCGTGGAGTCTAATAAAAGAATCCAAAGAGCAGATTGCTTATAGAATTGTCAAGCAAAAAAAACAGAGAATGACAAACGAGAGTGCACTTTCATCGCCCGCAGTAAGGCAGGTAGACCAGGTTCATTGAGTTCATGAAGGATAGAACGACTGAAGGCATTAATTTTTAATTTTGATTTGTGTCACGTATCACGGGCCGACCTCAGGAGCTTCGTCTTTTGGCTTTCTTCTCACCTGGGCACAGTAAATCCTCCCTCTTCCAGACAGGGATGCCCGACCAACTCAAAGTGACTTTGTCTTTTATATCACGTTTAAAGAACCTACCCAACGCTCGAGGTACCAGACAGTACAAAGTAAAGAGGCCAATGGATTCTGCTGGATTTAAAAAATGATCCTCTTAGAGAGCCGGCAAAGCCTCATGTTCTTACTGACGAGCGCTGAATGCAGAAACACCCATTCAGCCTCAGCTCAGAGACAGGGACACGGGACGAGTCGGGGGGGGGGGGACGGCATGTTGTTATCTCACATGTCCCAGGCTAACTCATTTGCAGAAAAAGTGCAGCAGTGCGGTTTAGTTGTGTCAGATGCATTGTTGCCGAAATATAATCCTAATATCTCAGCTGATATAAATTTGTTGCATGAATTTAGAGCTCTGCCAGCTAAAGCTAACTGTCTTATGTCATCAATCTAATCTGATTGTATCATATCTGATTACAGTTAATTCATAAGGAAATTTCTTCAGGATGTGGATGAGTTATGTGAGATACTAAGGCCCAGTTAAACCTGCAGTTGTAACTGAAACCACACTTTGTGATTTCTTTTTTTGTATAGTATTTTGGATAGCTTTTTATAAGAATTAGCAAAACTTGTATTTTTATCATTGCAAAGGCCCAGGCACTGACAGCAATTACTGACAATACCAAGAATACTTGTAAAATGTGCATGCCAACCATCCTTTGTGACCCAATGAGAAGCCCCTCTAATTCTCTAATTTATGGTTGCAGCTCTCAGTGTAGCTGTTTCCATTCAGCCACTGCCTGAGAGGCTGTAGAGAGGCTGCGAGATAGAGATGAGGCCAACAGATCCCAGTGAAGGGAGGGAGCATTGACCAGAAGCCAGGCTCTGACACACCAAGAAGCTACAGTATTGTGCGTAGGCGGATTGATTCCCTGGAATACTGTGAGAGAAGCAGGCCAGCCTTTTATCTCATGCAGGCCAGCACTGGTGTAAGATTTAGAGCCAGAATTACTGTGGTCACCATCAGTGATAGCTGAACACAAGTTTGTCTCAGTGGTGTTAGTGCACAGATTTACTTATGGCTTACAGAAGAAAAAAGTGCATTCTAATCCAGAGTCACACTCAAAAGTCCAACTATTTTTTTATACTGATTTTATTAATATTAGCACAATTGATTCTTTGCTAAAAAAGTCATAAAATTGTAGAAATTGCTCATCACAGTTTCCCAAAGGCCACACTCAGATGGCTTGTTTTGTTTTACAAATAGGTCAAGAGCCCTGCATTGTTCAATTCATAATGACAATTGAGAAGGTGGAATCTGTCCGTCTAAAGAGTGTCATGACATACATTTTTGTAGGCTAACTTTGTAAGCATCTCCCTGGTTCCCTTGACAAAAGCCTATGGGTTTTTTTGATTGGATTTTTAATTTTTGCAGTTTATGATACTTTTAATACACTTTATACTTTTTGTATATCTTCACAGATTAACACCACTTTTGTGATTTTTTTAAGCGTAAATAAATTCTCCAGGAGTGAAAAGCTAATGATAGGCCACAAACAAACTTTATAGTGGTTGCATGACTTCAACATCACCGCTACGTTTCATACTACTGTAAACTATACACACTTTGCTTTGAATTGATGTTTCTACAAGTTCTACATTTAGAGTTAATGGTAATAGTTTGTGACTAAAATCCACCTGTAAAGATGGACTAGTAAGTAGAGAAGTCTCCATGTTTGGCATGATGACGTCTAATGTTCCCACAACCTCCTCGGTCTCATTTAGCCACTTCTTAGTAATCACCGTTTGAGACCATGTTGAGACACATAAGCACTTTTAGTTCAGCTGTGGGATGTTAACTGACGTATTTTTATGTCGTAGCACAAAACGTGCAAATCTCCTAAGCTTGTGTCAAAAGCAGACCTTACTTAAGGCATCCAACCAAAAACCCATTCAGAAACCCTACTGACTTTGATATGAGGGGACAGGAAGTAAGACAGTCCTAGGGCAAAATGTTCCATCCTTTAGATGACACGGGTGCAGACTGGAAATTAAGCATGAAGGCAACCCAAACAAACATGGAGGAGAGTGAATGGGTCTAGACAAAATGAGGAGTCTGTACCTAAAAGGGAGGCTACTTCTGTCAAGTGGATGTGGTTCGGGTTTAAAACGTCTAGCGTGGACTGTAAAATAGTCAAAATGTAATAGGAGGGCTTTTCCATGTGGCCATTTTATGTAAATTATTAATACATAGAGTTTGCAGAAAATGTGCCAGATACTTATCATTAAATGCATACGAAATTAAGAACATTTTGGCCCTAGTATGTTGTGTGATGCACTTTATGTGGCATTACAGTATTTTTACAGCAGCCCTTCAGCATTCCTGAGAGCTGCTTACAATAAAAAGCTTGGTTCACTTCATTGATTTGCGGTTTTAAAACGCAGTTAAATTTCTTCCTCAATGGGAATCCTTTACCAAAGTAAATTTGATCTGACTTGTATTTACTCTAATCCCTGCTTGTTTTCAGCGGCCTGCCAATAACCTGTCATCACACTTTTAACTGTAGGGTAACTTGTGCACTTGACGCTGTTTGAGCCCACAAGTGAAGGAGAGAGTTTTTCTCTCGTCGTTCTCCCTTGGTGAGCGATCCAGATTGCAGCATGTTAGAGCAGGGTTGCATGAAGCTCAGCAGTGCTGTACCCTGGCGTCCTTCCACCCCTGTCAGTGCCAGTGTTCAGTTGCAGCGATGAGGACTTTCTCTGCACATCCCCTTCACCACAGCGGGTCAGCAGGGTCAGCTGTCCAAAGCAGCTTTAGTCATACAGCAAGAAGTGCCCGGGCCTAAGTGATGCACAGAACTGAACAAAATCCAGCCAAATAATAAAGCAGAGAAGATTCAGAGACAGAACACTAGTAATAGTAGGATAAAGAAGAGTTGGTTTATTGAAATGCGTATGAAATTTTAGTCTCTCAAAAATAGGGATTTGCCTGCTTTTCTCCATCTATTGCGATGGAGCAACTATATCTAGTTTTTGGAGAATTGGTAGGTAAAAAGATGATGTTGCCTTAGGCTTTAGGAAATTGTGATCAGCATGTTTCTTTAATCAAATGATAAATCAAGAAGATATTTGGCAGATTAATCATTCGCTGCAGCCTTAGGGTGGATTTTATTGAACCTTTCATTTCTGTGACACATTCTCAGCAAACTTACGACACAGTGTATGCCTCTGAAAAATTATCTGTAGCAACACTCTAGGCTCTCACTGTGCTTTTGTGGTTAAGTACTCAGAGATTGCGGTCCAGCACACAAACACAGTGAGGTGCAAACTGGTGTAAGCCTTAATGTAAAAGTTCATAAAAACACTTAACTCACAACCCCTCTCCAGTGCACCACACATTTTTTACCAAACATTTTCACCTACTTGCCTTCATCAGAGTGGTGTCAGAGGTTGTTCCAGTTAAATAAAGTTAATAGATGGGTACACACGGGTAAACCACAGATTGACTTTTTTACATTAGTAAGTGTTTATGTAAGTATAAGGGTTATCCATAGATATAAAGAGATGGAAGAGACTTAAATATATTGTATTTTTTAAGTTGAATTCGCTGCGTTGCGTTGAGAACATTTGGATTCAACCTTTTTACCCACTGAAAGGTTGTATTTGCTAAATAATATTATGAAAGGTTTTTTGTAGTATTGTCTGTTTTATAATCTTGACATTTTCTCTTCTAAATTTGTGTATTTAGAAGAGAAAGAGAAATACAATATTTGCAAGGAGAAAAGTACTGTATTTTGTAAGAACTTTTTTTTTTTTAAAAGATGATTATTTTGCTGTATTGTATAGATGCTATATTATTTATACTGATCTAAGTCACATTACTGATTAATAGACTGTAAAGGAAACCAGGAAAAGCCTCAGACATCGTCGGCAAGATGGCTGAAAACCTGGTGATTGAAGCTTGGTGTACTGGATATAGTATAATTATTCAATAAATCATTAACTATTACATTAGTCGACATTTATTTTGGAAATCAATATCGATTACAGTAATGTTTTTAAAGGAAAAATGTTGAAAATTCGATTTCTTTCCTTCTCTATAGCAGTAAACTGAATATCTTTGGTTTGTGGACAAAACAAGATGTTTAGGGACGTCATCTATGGGATTTGGGAAACACTGATGGACATTTTTTTCATAATTTTCCAGCATTTTGTCGACCAAACAACTAACCAATCAATAAAGAAAATAATCAATAGATTTATCAACAATTAAAATAGATTTAGAAGAGTAGTGCAAGGTGGTGTAAGTACTTAAGGATTAAGAAGCTTTTTTTCTTGCCACTTCTTTGTGCAGTCAAAGGAAAAAACGTTTACCAAGTACACTCATAAAGTGTCTGTACTGCACAATAAACCGCTTGTGTCCAACATTAAGCACCCCCTGTATCACTTAACACTGAGAATATATCCTGCGCTGAAGGGAACAGCGTCATGTGGACGTCACACTGTTGTGTTTTCCCTTTCATGATGTGTCCAGCAGCTCTCTGACGCGACAGCCGCAGAACCGAAGATGCCTACTGACTGTGGATTTTTAAACAAGTACCAAGTACACCCTGACCACAGAGACACTGGCTTGATTGTTGCACAGTCATATGTCTATGAATAGTAGCAATGTTACTGTACAGACCGGTGTTTCACACTGTGAACCCTGTGTGCACTCACAATCTGTCTCTTTCTCTGTCTCTCTCACATACCCATGTGCACCCTGTGGTGTCATATGAGTGCTTTATACCCTTGGCCTTGGACATGGTTGTATAACCTGTCTTTGCATTGTGGCTTCTTGGTCTAGTCGAGAATTGGAAGTGGACTTCAGTCCTGTTATGTAACCTCTCATTTCACTGTGTGATTTCCACCTCTCCTCTGCACCACTGGAGGGATTTCTGTGTTCAGCAGCCATGTCCCTGTCACCAGCCTTTGGATCATAAATAGTCTGTTTATCACATTATGCTAAATTGACAGTGAATGTCTCAGTTTTGTTTAATACATGAGCAGCTTAAATGTTAGCGCCTGACAGCTAATTAAAATTGAGTAACGGGAACTAATTATATCGTTGTAAAGATGAAAGTTTCGTCGTGTTCATCTTTGATCAAAAAATCTGTTAATAATTTGTAAAAGTCGGTTGTCTCAATACTCAAACATATGGTACAACTGTACACCTTCTGGATTCAGGCTTATCTCTTTTACTGATTTAGGATGAGCTTAATTGTCCTGTTAACTGTTCGTACAACACACTTCATTCAAACTGGACATAAACGAAATGAAACTCACCTCAACAGCCTCGGTCTGTCTCACCAATTAAGATATAAAAAATGTTCCATCCCTACACACTATTTGTGCATGCTGCTGGTGCCCAATTCTCTCTTGCTCGTCTCCTGCCACACCCCTCCCCGAAGCCACTGTAAGTCTTAGAAGCAGCGTTCACTCTAGTAGGCTAGTAAGTAGGCCTGAGCTGAGCCCCGCTGCCTGCAGTGACGACCAAACAACCACACAATTATAAATATTAGGTCTAAGGGCTGTAACCGACGCATGACCTGTTGTTGTTTACCGTTTCACTACCACATGCTGTCCCATGATAACGCACCACAGGAACACCTGAGGTCACAACCCTGCTTTCACATTGCGATGCAACGTCAGACAGCTCAGCTCTGTCTCGTAACACTCCTCTCAGTGTAGTACATTAAAAGATGTAAAATCATTGCGCCTGTCCTTGCCACATGCATTACAGTACATTAAGCAGGATCACACGCTCTCCAAGGCTGTTTTCCATAACTGCCCGTTATTGATTTGATGTCTTTTCATGCGACGGGGGCTTACAAATTATTCTAATGAGGCTATAGTACAGCAGCCCGGCCTTGTCTGCTCCTCTGTCCGCACTAAGTGGTGTTGCCAAATATAGTGCTTTTCTTTACTTGCACAAGGAATGGAGACTTTTCACTGAGCCCTGGCTACAGTTGTGTGGCTCTAAGTGCTCACACTGGATTGTGCTGTGTTGGGGGTTGGAGAGTGTACGTGTTTGTCACTCCACTGGAGCCACAGGGGACGACTGATAGGTGTCATCTGACTGGCCTTAATCAGAGAGCTGTCTTTTTTTTAATTAGCTGAAGCATTGTGGCATCCAGAAGCAATAGGTTTGTGTGTGTTGGTGTTCCTTTCTTGTTGATTAATTTTTGATCAGTTTTTAACCATTTTTATATTACTGTTAGCCAGGTCATTTGGAGTTATATGTTGACTTAGTCCATTGTTTCATTTCCTATAGAGCTGCACAATGGTGCAAAGAATATCTGCATACAAATAGCATGTATTTGTTTGTTTCTGGCTGTGAAAGAAGAGTGTAAGCTTACTCCTCAGATAATAGGTTTGTATGGTAAATTTCTGTGTCTAAAGCATTACCTGATGACCTTTATATAAAGATTAGTGAGACGTTAACATTTAAAGCAAAGGCCAAATAATCTCTGGTTCCAGCTTTTCCGCAGTTAGGTTTTGTAAAAACTAAAAACACACTGTTGATGAACTTAACATCTTTAGTCTTGAAGTGTTGGTTTAACAGAAGAATTTAATGACATTACCTTGGTGATGAGGAAATTGTGATAGGCTTTTCTTTATTTCGTGTGCTATTTTTAAACATATTCTGGGACAAATGGCATTGAAAGTAACTGTTAGTTGCAGCTCTACAAGGGAGGTGGTGTCAATAGATGCACTGTCTCAATCTGTAACATATGGTGGTTCGCTCCATATGAATAGATAAATGAGTAATTCTTAGGGAATACGGTACACTGCAGAGAAAAACAGAAATTGTAAATGATACAGAGAGAGAGAGAGAGAGAGCGCGATGCAGTGTGATATATTAAACAGCGTTAATATGCACCTGGTATTAAGCTGCAGTGGTTGTCCTCTGCGGTACAGTGACTGTATCTATTGGTCTTTAAATGGCAGGAGGCGGATACAGAGCACATGCTGCAGGCCAGCCTGCTCTGTGTGAATGCCACACTGCTGACCTTCTTCAGAACTGCTGTGTGAGGACTATAGAGTATCACACCATCAGACTGTGCTGCAGACCTCCTCCCACCTACAGTACCCCTGACATACTCCCCTCTACAGTAGTAATGCACCACTTCACCTCACATTTTTCCTGTGGACAAAAGATTACAATGTTGGTGTCATGCCACGTTAAAAGTGATTGCTTTTTTTTTATGATGTTCCAACAAAGACGGTTTTTTGGTATACACACCAACATAATACAGCAATATACACATCTACAAAGACAATATAGAGATGCATCACTAATTTGCATCTAGGGATGATCATAGCAGGGATATCAGCACCCAAAACAAAAAATAGCACTCATAAAATATGCAAAACATTGTATAAAATGTACAATGAACCAGTATAATTAGTAGTATATATTGTGAAAAACTGTAGTGAGAAGGGTGCCCTTAATAGTCTTTTTACAGCACCAGGTTTATGGAATGAAATGTAAGTTGAAGTCCCTTTATATTACACAAGATTAAAAAAACAAAGCAATTTTTTATGTTGGATGAATTGCGGAGTCTCACAGCCTGAGGAAAGAAGCTGCTCTGTAGTCTGGTGGTACGGCAACAGATACTTCTATGTCTTTTCCAGTTGGCAGCAGGGTGAACAGACTGTGGCTGCTCAGTACCAGTGGTCTTTTATTAAATAACAAACAGATTCATGTGTATTATAAGGAATAATCAGGCATTTGGTAAACATGCTTTTTGCTTTCTTGCCAAGGGATAAATGAGAAGATTGATACTACTATCATTTCTGTATGCTAAATATGAATAGCAGTCAACAGCTGAGTATCTTAGTGTAGCAAAAAGACTGGAAACAAGGGGAAACAGCTAGCATGTCACTGTCTAAAGTGGAAGCAGTTAGACTGGCTGCACGCCTAAAGTTCACTTTGTGTTTTTCCTCAACAAGTTGTTGTTTAAGGGGGCATCGTGCACAGTGGCTTCCTGGAGTCTTGTGTCAAATTGACAAGGTTCGGACATCCAAGCTAGCTGTTGACAGACTTTCAGACTCTGTTCTAAGCTGACAGTCTCGTGACTATAGTATTATATTTATGCTGACATGAGTTGATTATTGATCGTCTCGTCTAACCCTGACGGCAAACGAATATATTTCCAAAAATGTCAAACTATTCCTTTAACTTGAAAGATTTATGTTAAAAGTATTCTAGTGTTTAGCAACACATCCTCATACCTAAACGACTGAATAAGTTGATTGCCAGTGGAACCCCAAAACAACATATATCACTGTTCCCAAATCATCATGGCATTCAAGGACCTTCATCATACTGTAATAGTAAGGTGAAATTCCTGTACGTGTTTATCCCGACTACCCAACCTTGACCTCCACTACTACTTCACCTGACTTCATCCTTTGCTGCCGTAATAATTACTATGACCACAAGGGGCTGTCCTTTTTCAACAGATGTAAATATGGGTGGGAACTAATTTCCTGATGAGGACGGGCTGAAATCATTATTCAAGGGGTTTAAAGTTCTACAACATTGTGTGTTTTTTTACTGAGAGCTGACCTGCTTCTTTCCACACAGAACTGAGTACAAGGCTTACAGAGATGTGAAGCCAGCAAAGATGATCCGGGCCAAGTCCCAGTACCTGCCCCCAGATGAGAAGACCAGCCTAGAGACCAGCTACAGCGCCACCTTCAAGGGGCAAGTCCCTCTGCGGTCTGCTGACAACAAGGCCCTGGATAGGAGGAGGATACGCAGTTTGTACAGCGAGCCTTACATAGACCCCATCAATCAGGTGAGAATGCACCTTTCTAACTCTGAAGAATGAATTGAAAATAATTTATGAGGGGGGAGCTGTTTATATTACTGTAACATTGTGAAATTCTTGCCATGTTCATCTCATGGCACGGCGCAGTTTTAGCCATAACTGAGTCATTTCAGCTCAGGATTCTCACTTCCACTGTCCAACATCTTTAGGTTGACAGGTATAGTGCCCGCTCTAAACCCAGAAAGTCTGGAGCCACATCATCTGGCAAGCCAGGGAAGAAAGCCAAAGATAAGCAGAGCGGCGCACTGAGGGGCTCCAAGAAGACAGCCTCAGAGAACCACCCCGAGAACCAGCCAGCTGTGGGGGACAAGGAGAAAAGTAAAGAGATGAACAACAAACTGGCTGAGGCAAAAGAGTAAAAATCATTTGGCACTACTTCTCCTTTTTATTTCTTATTTTTTTGGGGATAAAGCAAACGCAGAGGCTGCAAAATTAATTAAGGTTTTCATCTTTATTCTCATCTTTCCCTCTGTTTCCCCCTCCAGTCTCTTTCTTCTTCTTCCCTTCTCTGTTATGTCTCTCAGTATGCACTCATTCTTCCTCTCCTTTCCTCTCTCACTACCTCTGGGCTACGTTTGTACAGTAATAATAATAAAATAATATGTTCGGGTTTAGACATGACATTGCTCCTCCCTTTCTCACGCTATACTAGATCACTATAGTAAGGAGTGGGCGGGAGCATCCTCTCCCTCCGCCATTTGATGCCACCCACCACCCCCACTCTGCTCGCCTCCATCTCCAGGTTGCCATGGCTACTGGCTGCCTGGCTAGCCAATGGATGGCTCTTGTTGCATGGGCCCAACGACAAGCAAATCTGACAGGTTGGCTTTGATCAACTGAGCAGATTGCTTTGTTGAGTTTATCAAGGATTTTTTTCTCCTTCTTTTTTTTGTTTTTTGGGGAAAGGATAATCGAATTGGCACTTTGGAAACAGTTTCTGCACTTGCTAAATTTACAGGAAATCTGAAAATCTTTGATAAATGTCCCGCTTGGTTACTCATGAGTGTGTAATCCATGGCTTGTTCTGTACCTGCTTTGTCATTTCTGCTGCCGTTCTCTGTTCATGGTAGAGCTCACATGGCTCAAAGTCTGTGTTGGGCAATGTCACAACGCTTTGTTAAATGTGATTTTGTAACGCGGTGTCTCATTTTGAACTGTTGTTGGCTACATTAACCTATTCATCTAAAGATAAACACCCTGCTCTCCCATTCAGCATTTGCTCCGTTCATGTGAAACCCATTCATACATACAGTGGTTTTTAATTCACTCAAGGCTATTTTGTAACACCCAATTTGTTGCCAACTAACCATCTGGGTCACACTAAACTGATTATGCATTAAACACCAGTCATTTGCATAGCAGATGAGTATTCCCACCGAATTAGGTAACACTGTCGTGCAGTCAGAACGGCATTTTAAATTAGAGTAGCAACATTTCTCAGAATCAGAGAGAGAAGAGTTCAGTGGAGCAGGAAAACATTGCGTTGACTGGTTCAGGTCGTCTCGTGTCTGCCAGGCCCGCAGCCTACAGAGCTGTCAATTTCTACAGCCATATTTAAGCGTAATCACCTCCAACGTAGTCTTTGTTAACAACACTGCCACAGCCACACCACATATATGCAATTTAAATAGCATGCACTCAAACACAAACCTCATTTTAGCTTCTTTTTTTTTTACGCACTCTGCCGAGGGTGACCGTGACCAATGTGATTAGACTGCCACGCGACAACAGCAGACGGCTCGTATTGCTGCTCAACAGCACGTTTACATTTAGAGAGGGAGCCCTATAGAGGAAGCACAGACTCACATTCCAGATAAACAAGAGGAAGAATCCACTGCCGCGTGCAATTTGTTTACAAGGATAAGAACTTTCTTTACAGATATGTTATATCTGTTAAAACCATCTGCAATTTTAAAGGACAGTTCACCCAAAATTGAAAATTCTATCATCATCCACTGAGCCTCATGCAGTTGGAATGTCGTTTTCATTGTCCAGAAAACATTTCCGAAGCTTCAGAGGAAAACAGCGCTGCAGCATTCTCCTAAACAACTGAAGTCTCTGAAAGCCCTGAGATCCCAAATAGGTTTAAAAAGATGTTATTTACACCCTCAGTGAGTAGAGTAGCTATGGTGAAGATTTAAGCTTAAAAAGGGTCGAAATAAGGTCTTTTCAAAATCTATTTCTGATCTGTGGGCTTCCAGAAATTTGACACAGTTACGCTGGATGAGCTGTAAGGAGCCATTTTCATATTCAGTTGTTTTTTTCTTCAGTGGTTTTTTATTTTATTTTAGAACAACTCCCTAGATACTTCAGTTGTTTATGAGAAAGCTGGAACCCTGTTTTGCTGTGAAGGGGGACGAGTAGAAAATTACTGAATTTTCATTTTTGGTTGAACTTACAGCGATGTAATATGTAACTGCTTGCGTTTTGGACTCCGCGTTCATCCCTCTCTGTTTCTGAATCCATGTTGTTCTGCTGGTTTTGCGCCCAGGCCAAACGTATGACAGCGATGTTGCTTTGATGAGGTTGAGTATGTTTTTGAAATGTTGATTCAACACTGGATGTACTTAGCAAGCTCAACATGGTGGTTCTGTGTTTGTTGAGCAAAGCAAAACAAAAATAAGCTGTAAAAACTCATTTTTTAAAATCCGGGTTGAATCCAAAGTTCATCAGTGAGATGTGTTGAAGAAAAAGGGAACATAAAGTAAGTTGTATTGTACCTGTTATCTGTTCAAACTGATTATAACCACCCTTGTATATATAGCTTATATCTGTCTATATATTATAGCAGGGCTACATGTTGGCTTGGACTGCACTTGGTCCAAAGCATCCAGGTGCTTTCTCTTGAGTTTTAGCATATAAATCTATATAGAGAGAGATTTTTTCAAGTCTTTGTTTTTGGATTAGAAGAGCACTGTACAGTCCTGTCATGGGCCGACCCATCATCGTGCTCCACCCCCCTCACACGCCTCACTGTTCTCATTAGCTCTGCTGCTCAGCATCCTTCCCTCCATTCTGAGTGGACGACTGCGCTGTCTCTATAATGTGTGGTGTGTGAGACAGCACCCATCACCAATGCCACCATGTCTATCCAAGATGAGCACGTGCCCCATCAGGGATGATGGTCGGACTCATTAGCATTTTGCAGCCTTTGGTTGGGGGGACCCTTTGTCATGTAAAACAGGGGTGGGGGCTCATAGGGGCAGTAATGTAAACAGTGCTGAGCACACCACACACACCCTGTGCTAGCTTTGTGATTATTAGGCCAATAAGGATAGAAAGTCTGGTAAAGAAAGTTATGTCTTGGGCAAACAAAAAAAAAATGACTGTGACGTGCTTGTGTTTCTATCTGCTTGCTCATATTAAATGAAACATTACAAATAAATGCAAAAAGCAGAAAAAGCAGTGTCTTCTTGCTTTTATTTTTTTTGTTAAGACGAATGAAAGATTGGCGGTTGCAGGTATCTGTCAGCGTTTTCTCCTGTCCCAGTCTTTGTCATTGTGAGACAGACTACGTTAAATAAATCCACATGGAAGAGAATTTTGCTCTCACAGTTTCTTTCTATGCTTATCCAAGATTGCGCCCCATTCTGGCATGAGCTCTGACATCCTGTGCAGGCCGTGCATGTTGCCCTCACGCGAGGACTGAAGAATATATTATTCTTGCATCATGTCTCCAATATATTCCAAGAACTCTTTGATTTGCAGGGCAATATGCATGTAAAAGGATGTCCAGAAACTTATTCCAGAATAAGATGTCATGTGCTTCTTAGGCTTCTAGTTTATGTACGAATGATGCTCCTCTGTGCAAAAAAAAAAAAAAAAACACCCACAGATGTGTGTTTGCTGAGATCACATTGTTCTTTCTCATATTTGTGTCATAGAGTATTTGAGGATGTCACATTTGGATGATGCTGTGTCCAATTTGTCGTGTGCTAATGAGTGACATTCTGATTCATTTGAAGGGTTGTGCTAAAACAGTACCACTACATACAACTCTGCCAGCCAATCCGAGATATTGGCTGGGTGCAGACTCTAAAGCAACACCTGTGGGGCTGTGCACTACCCAATCCCAGGTAATCAACCCCGAGAGCGACGAAAAAAAACCAAAAGAAAAAAAGAAAAAAAATAGGCCATGAGCCACAAATGCCACTCATTCCCATTCATACATACGTGTGGTTTAATTTTGTTTTCTATTACAGTGGCACTTTTTATTTTTCTGGTGCACCACCACATTATCTCTGGTCTACGCCTCAGGTCATAGCCCCTCTGTTCTCTTCCATATGGACACTAGAGTAGGTGGGGTGGGGTCGGATGGGGCCGTCTGACTGCCTGCTGTCACATCCTATGTGTACGGTTCCTTAAGGTGCCTTTTCTTAAGGAGGCCTCAGGTTTAGTCCAGTCATCTCCAACCATTCTTGAACCTCAGTCAGCTGCTGTTTCGCACCCACTCCTCATGGTTCAAACCAAGTGCATGACATGAATTACCCACCCAGGGACGAGAGTTTGGTTTCATTTATGAAACAGGTCACTCATGAAATCACCTTACATGAAATGAAGCACCCTGCATCTTAGCTTGCTGTCACTGGGTAAAAGTTTCATACTGTTTTTAATTTTTAATTTTTTTTATTTTGAACTTGTCTCTAAAGCATGCTGCCACTGTTTTTCTGTTGGACCTGCAATCTGATGTTATGCTTGATAATTTGGTCTAGACTCTGCACTAGAATGTCTGAGCGTTAGCTCGGATGTAAGGTGAGGGGTAAGTATGAATGGAATGAGGGAAGCCGCTCTGCTTTGGAAAAGAGACTGTTCAAAGGAAATTGTAAGTGCATGTTAATGATATTCACTCTAATTTTGTGCTGCTAGTTTATTTCCGTTGGCCTTTTTCACACGGCGGCCATTTTCCTCCGAAGGTCAGGGTGGGAAACTTGAATGCTGGGGCAATGTAATGCTGCTGTGTTCCAGGTTGCAAGTTGTGTGAACGTTGGTAATCTGACACATTTTCCACAACTCATCAGCAGCTGAGAAGATGATGATAGTGAAAATCTGGAGGCACATTCGGCCTTATTCCAAGGTAAAACAACATATTTGCTAACATTAGTGTGTCGTTACATCCTATGTGTGGCAAATGTCTGCAAGATGTGTGTTGTTGTTTCTAAATCGATTTACACGTCTCTTAATCGCATAGTAACATTAGCTAGAATGTGGTTGGATGCAAACGTTGGCTGAGCTAATTAGTTATCAAACCTGTTGTTTTATCCTGAAATATGGTCCCCCGTGTCCCTCTGGATTGCACTCTCCTCTGTCCTTACAGTTGCTGATCAAGCAGTGAAATGAAAACAGTTTGTCAGATTGCCTGCGTTCCTACGTCGGAATTACAGCATTACAACATTTGAGCTTCCCACTCTGAGTAAAATGTTAGAGGTAAATAGCCGCTGTGTGACTATGGTCCAATGTGATTTGGATTTTTCACTAAAGTGTACTGCATCTTGTGACTTCTCTTTCACAGAACACCCCGAGACCCTCATTGCACTATTGGCATCCTGTAGGTGGTACTATCACTGCGACTAATTGAATGGCTGAAAGTATAGATTTGAACCACTGGCCTGGATTGATCTAATTGTAAAGCGGTCCAATGCAACATTAGAGAAAAAGCCAGAGGATTTAATTTACGTGTGCATTCCCACAGCACGACGGGTAAAAAGTTATACATTACATGATTGGTAAGTCACTTAATTCTATCATGATTGCCTTGTAGCATTTTTATGACACAGTTTAAATGAGTAAATGGCTAAAGTAGCCTTGTAGCCATGTTGTAGTTCTGTCTCCAGTTGAGTGTTCAGCCCTAAAACAAACGCCCGATGTCCTCCTCTGAAAATGAGCGGTCACAGGGTGCTCAGCCCAACTCAACCCAGTGACTTGTCCGCCTGAGAGAAATGCCTCATCGTGTGTCTCTTTCTCTCTCCCTCTCCCCTGGTGTCTTAACCATGTGCTGCCCCGTAGAGATGCTAAGGACGAGCCTCTCCGACCCGGTCATCATCATTCCCAGGGTGCTGCTGGAGGAGAGCCACAGCCACTGCTGGAGAGAGCCGAGCCTCGGAGGAGCAGCGCAGTCGTACGCTTTGCCCTAGACGGGAACGAGACTGAGTAGGTCTGCACGGGGCAGATCCACTTCACACAGAGACTGCTGCTCTGTACTGTACATATCTAGTATTTGCAACTAAGTTGGATTAGGAAAAGAGGTGAAGCCCACAAAAAAAGAAAAAAAAAGCACTTCGTGCTATTCAAGAGGAAGCTCACGTATTTGAAAACACGCATGTTTGGAACAGCTTTTGGCTCTAAGGTCGCGGCTGTTTGACCCATGACATTATCGCAATGGTGCTACATCATTTCTTTCTGGTTTCATGCAATTTATTTCAAACAAATATGCCGATATTAGAAATACCACACCATAAAGTGCTTATACAACAATTACACACAACTGTACTGTACATTGATCGGTTTTAGTGTAAATAAATCAGCATAACTTGCAGATTGCCATACTGTATTGTAGTTTTTGTTGTATGGTCAGTCATTTTTCAGGTACGGGTCTTGTGTGGCGTGGCATGATATAGAGTTCAGCATAAGCACAGGCTTCTAATGCGCATGGATCTTGAGTGCATAGCAAAGAGTAAACTCTGTGGGTTATAGAAACATTGTGAGTGATACATGAATGATTTTTAAACTTACAGCTCTTGGCATCGTTTGAAGCCGTTCCATAGTACTACCAATAGTACTTTTTTTTTTTTTTTTACAAAGCCCCTTTTTCATTTAACAAAACAAGACAATTGTTTTTTTCTAATTTAAAGTCCCCCTCCATTCAAAGACTTGTTTCGCTTATTCTTCACTAATGTTTGAGCTTTACTGTGCAGGATGATGTCTGTGCAGAGGCTTCACATTAATCTACAGAAAAGGGGCATCACCATAAATCCTAGTGTAACACCTGGAGGTGAGGTAAGCAAGAAGCCAATAATGGTAGAATATTTACCTTACACTAGTGCGATGTGGACAGTGCACATATACTTAGAATGGACTAAGTAGGAGACATCTTGTATAGAGTGAAATTTAAGAAACCTTAATGACTAACTTACTGTGTATAAAACATGAATTATTACTCACTCAAGAGTATTTTTTATTTTTTTTGTGGAGAAAACACCAAGTTTACACACCAACGTCTCTTTGCAAGTGTTGGGGCGCACGATTGCATATGAAAGAGTTGTACAGAGCCTTTTTTGTGTCTCCAGAGGGAGCTGTGTGAAATCTGAAAAATAACACCGCCAAACCATTTAAGAATCTCCTGCAAAACTATCAGCGGCCGGGTTGCATTGTGGGTAACGTAGGCACCGGGGTTTCGACAAGGAAGAACAATCTATAAAATAAAAAAGATGATAACGATGGTTCTAAAGCATCTCTTGATCTTAAACCTGCCCATCATGAGTGAGAGGAAGTGTTACAGTAGTATGATGTATAATTGGCGCTCTTAAAACGTTGAAATGCTCTCTATACGCAAGAAACCAAACAAGAATTTGATGGAAACTGAATGGTCAAAAATTGCTAGTATTTAGATCTAATGGGCTCGGTGGATCCTCTATGTTGTGCTGGAGGCCGCTCATTAGTTGATGTTAGCGTAACTCCATTTCTAAGCTAATGTGAGCTACTGCTGCTCTCTGATAGCACAGCGGAGAGAGGCACTGAGACGAGGCACCCAGTCCTTCATAAAGAAATCAACAGTCCAGCAGCATTGAACGACTTCAACAAATCGTCTCAATGGCGACGAGAGAGACGGGGAAGATCTCAGTTTTGGAGTCACGTCACAACCTGCTCATATGTGGCCTATACAAACAGAAAAGCTGATGAAAGACTGATCAAACAGAGATCATGAATCTGACCAGGAGTTCAGTGCCAGCTCTCAGTTAGTGGCAACAAACATATTAGGTTTCGAAAACCTCCCTCAAGTTTGATCCAACAAACAACAAGCCCGTACATATATATATAGAGCTGGTCATTTGTCAAACAGCTCTGCTTGTTTAATGTATTCCTACTGAAAGGAAAATAGACTTGAACTTGTTTCTGTGCACTCCTGTCAGACGTCCAAGTCAGCAACAAAAAGGAAAGAGCGATGGGGTCCCTACTTTCCCTAAAAAGCACAAGCATCCTTTTTGGAAGCGATTTTTGGCAACCTTTTATGGGAGCCTCTATTAACGCAGGTACTCATATTTCATTTATGACTTACAGTCCAGTGCATGAGGGAAAGAGGGATTATTAATAAACAGGACGGGAAACAGGACTCTGCAGCTGGTTTGAGGTTTTGGTGAGGAATGCTGTTTCCCTGTCACAGTTTATCTTGCTCCTCATTAGACTGGCCCTCCTTCACTTGCAGCTTCACAGAAAACTGTGCTTGTGCTCACATCCTCTCACATGCATACAGCATAGCAGAATGATACATCAATACAATGATACAGATACCGATCAGATACAGTTTCTCATCACAACATGTATCGGTGCATTAGTATTATTCAAAATCCAAAAAGAGGACTGTGTGAAGAGAGTCACACAAAAATCATTCTGTTGTGTTTTTTCCGCCATTTTTACTTGTTGGTGGTGAGAGAAATATCAGTGAAAGTCTGATCCAGAAGCTCTTTATTTGATTGCCGCGACTGTTATTTTTGCACTACGAATGCAGGTTTCAGATGCAACGAGAGAAGACCAGCAAACCTCCCTGAAAGCAGTTTTCACATACAGAACAACAAATATTGCCAGGAATCAATAGCGAATAAGGCATTCATATGACTTGCTTAAAGCAACATTATGTAACTTTTCAACTAAAAAAAAAAATAAAAATCAGCTTGAGACTTGTTTTGATGGCACAGTGTCTCGTAATCGGGTGAAAGGTGTCTCTGTCTAAGTCATTCCGCCCTTCTTTCACTTGTTTCTGCTCTACGTAACTTCAGTGCGAGGGTAGGATCACAGCGCTGCATACATACTGGTTTTTAACACAAATCATCCTCATGACATAGTGCGTTTTGTTCGTAGTTAACACCTACACTACGTCTAACAAACTGTTACAGACCTGGGATTTGTTTTGAAGAACAGTAGGTGGGCGCCCCATACCACAGAATGCCAATTTCTACATAATAATGCTTTAAATGAAAGACGCAATACCACAGTGTAAAAATACTACAGTACAAGTAAGTGTACGGCATTGAAAATTGTGTTCCTTCATGGATAATTCCACTGCCAATCAACATCTCTTTACAAACCCAAAAGAATGAACGAAACCCAAAAGCACAGTTAGCGAACAGTAACGGGACCTGTAAGATAAAGACTGCTAATTTTAACTACTTTGTATACTGTTGGTCACAATTCCTTGTTCTCATTGTACATTTTCGCAGGAACTGAATAATAGTGGAGCACAAGCATCTCCGATTTTCAGCTGAGTAAGTGTAGTTCAAGTAGTTACATTCCACCACTGACATAAATAAAGTTAATTGACAGGCAATAGTCTCATGGCAGGGCTGAGATTCATCAACCGTCCCTTGGTGAGACTATTACACTGCTCACGCTGGAGGACTGCAATCCATTGGCCTCCACTGTCCAGGTCCTGAGCTGCTCTATAAAAACACAATAAGGATGTTTAATTAGTAATGAACCGAGTGAGGGGAGGCCTTTGGAGACCCATGTGTATCCTGAGCCCGCACACACACACACACACACACACACACACACACACACACACACAGCATAAAGTGTGATGAATGACTGTGTCTCAGAGCCGACCTGACCTGGATGAACAGACGGATGCGAGGACGAGGGGGAGGAAAGAGGAAGGACTGTGGAGACAAGGATCGTGTTGCAGCCATTACGAGGGATGTGGCTCTGCCGCTTTCCGGTACTTAGGCGTTAAGAGTGGAAAAACCCATTTCTCCTCCAGTGCACCTTCTCCACAATCCCCAATGACTGATTTATGTATTCATGAATCACTCCCTGGACACTTGTCTTGTGTATTTAACAGTTGTTACTAGCTGTGATCAATCTGTGTGCATGTGTGTCCCTCCTTGTGTGTGTGTGTGTGTGTGTGTGTGTGTGTGTGTGTGTGTGTGTGTGTGTGTGTGTGTGTGTGTGTGTGTGAAGGTTATAAATAATCAAACACTTTGCTGATTTTACAACCCAGTGCAATCCAAGGCAATCCAAAGTAGATTAACCGCAAAAACAGTCCTGTAACACTCATTAAAAGAGGACATTTGGAGCCGAAGCCGAGGAATTTGCATCACAAAATCTGAACACCGTGATTTGTTTTTTAAAGGCGCATTTCATCCGCTTTCACGAGTCCCGCTCTTTCCTTCCCCTGTACTCGCTGTTGCTCCCCTCTCCCTCGATCCATCATTCCCTCCATCCCTGCACTGGGCTGTTGCCATAGCGACGGGTTGCCATGTCTGAGACGGTGAAGCTGAACGGGTTAATTGGGAGGCGGGGCGTTCGCAGCCCTCCAGATGGTAGTAAGCCCTCCTTCGCCGCAGGTCTCCGGGGACCTTCTCTCAAAGAGAAAGCCTCTCCTGTTTAGTATTCAGCCCCTCGCCATCGATCCAGGAGCTGCCTTTATGACCCTGTAGTCAACAATGTGGGATAAGGGGAGGTGTTGAGGGGGGGGTCCCCCTCTTCAGCTCTACTCAACTGAGAAAGGCTTACTCAAGATCTTTCATGATGTGATCTGATTAAAGGAGGATCATGCCCCTCCCCCCACCCCCTCCAATCTAAAAAAAGACAAAACATGTATCAACTTTTTCTCGAATTGTCTCACACCTTTTGTTGTCCTCTGTCCTGGTGTAATCATGTTATCTGTCTGCATGCAGGAAGCCATCTTGCCTTGTTTTCACAGATTGAAGCACAGTGTCAGCAGCGCCCCCAGGTGTCTGCATTCACACAGGACGGGTTTATTGTCACACCACTTAACAGCACAGAGAGTTTGCACAACTCAGAACAGGAATTAATATTTCAGATGTGTGATCGAACGGTACAAATACATAAACACGTCTTTGTAGAAAAATAGCAGCTAAAAGAAAATAAAGTGATAACTGTGCTTTACCGGTAGTGCATATTGTATATTCTAAGCATTGTTTTTTTGACAACATGAACATGACCATTTACACAAAGCATCACAGGCAAGTTTAGTGCAAACTCATCACATCACAACTTTATATGTGCACCATGTAGTCAAATATTCTCCGTACCTGGTGTTCTGACATTCGATTGGTACATTTTGTCTCCTGTATTTTCACGTCTCAAGCTTCTACAAGCGTTTTTTGTAGCCTATCGCCTGAAAACTAAGACAGCAATAGTTTTGAAAATGTAAACAAGTTATATCTATTCATTCTTTAATGTTAAACATTGAAGTAAATTCATTAAATATTCGATATTGCCTCTATATTTGACATTCCAGTGTACAACTACTAGTAACTTTATAATAACCGTCATTCATAAACGGTACATTTATAGTTAATTAGACATTAGTTAATAGTTATTTGACTGTTTACAAACAATGAAATGCTTTATTAATCATTCATTAAGCAAATGTAAAAGTTAATAACATCAACTTTATAATGGCCATCCAAATAATGTTTATAGATAATTACACAGTTTTATTTATTGACCAGAGCAACCAGAAGCACCAAACATCAGTTGTAACTTAACAATAAAAATGCCTAACAAATGGTTTATAAAGCATTTCATTGTTTGTTTACACTCAAATAACTATAAAATAAAGTTTAATTAACTATAAATTTACCATTAATCAATGATGATTATTGGTGTTACCCAATTAATCATTTCATTATCTTAAAATTTAAGATACCTTGACAAACATTTAAGACTTAAATGTTTGTCAAGGAGCAGGTAAAATATAAATATAATCTGTATTTCATATATTGTTTAATGTGCAAAGATTTGCAATATGTAGGGATAACTAACATGTAAATTGGTGCAACAGCACCACTCAGTGGCAGCTGAACTGTAACAGCCTGCTAAATGTATCTGCTGCTGCAACGATGTTAATCATTTCCAATTCTGTGACTTTAATCGTGGGTGCCTCTGCACCTTTAGGTGTTAAAGACAAGGTAGGTGAAGTTCTCCTGCTTGGGTTTGGGGCTGAAGTTGTAGTGTCCAATGCGGTTCCTTTGGTAGTAGAAAAGGCATACGAAACCAACGATGAAGAAGAGCGACAGGCCGACTCCAAGACAGGCCATTCCAACTATATGAAGTGTGTCGTATTCCTCTTCAGAAGCTTCTGTAAGCATATGTGTCAGGTTAAAGTATTAAAAACAGTAAATCCACAGTGTAAAGGAAAACAATGGTGTTGGATTAAAGTCATTACTTTAAACACAAAATAGTGAAGACATTATTTAAAATACTGTTACTTTGGAAGTACTGGCTTTCATCTCTTTTGTTCAGCAGTACTCTCTCACTTCGGATGAAGATACCTCGAATAAATTTGACCAAGTTTAGGGCTTTTGAAATGCTTGTTTTCCATCAAGTACTTAAACTTAAACCTCTCCACCAGACAGATGGTAGAGACAGCAGCACTACTGCCATTATTCAATTTCTAGATGGCCTATTCAAATTTAAACTGGAGAGACACTTGGGCTTATAATGGATACTGAAGACCTTGATGGCTGTTGTACTTTTAAAACTGTCCGGTTTGTCAGTAGCAGAGTAGAAGCTGAAGTGTCATTGTTGCTTCAGCAGGAATAAAATCCCAGTTTTGACTCAAATTTAAGAGAAGCAGAGGCATGCAGCTGAAAAACATTTATATTCTAACAAACCTCGTATCACATAAGAGTGACATTTTTTATAGTAGATTACATTATTCTGTGTTAAAGTACTCACCTTCAGCTGACCTCATCACAGGCCCAGCAGAACCAAAATCATCTCCAAGTGTGTTGAAAGACCGAGCGGTTCTTTGTCGACAGTCCTGCAAGAAAAAGCACATGCAAAGGTGACAAAGGAGAAAATCCATCCTCCATAATTCAGTGCGATTTTGTAGAAGCTCTCTGGTTGATTCCATTATTTTTAAACAGGATGTACTCACAGGCACACAGGTGTCTGATCCGATCTCTGCACAGATCTGGACCTGGCAGTGCAGATAGATCACATTCAGGTCGACGAAGGAAAATATCTGCACAGACACACGAGATGTGCTGGAGTTCCCGTTCATCAACACTTTGGTGTATGAGTTCACGGAACAGCTGTGGAGACAAAGACAGGAAACTGAGAAACTGAAGCAGCAATTTCTATTTTTAGTCTCAATCTGCATTTGACGTGGCTGTAAATAGTGTCTAAACTGACTATTAATTTACAATCACATATAATATTCAATGGTCCGTTTCAGCTTTCAGAACTTTATATAAACATACAGACTCAATGATACCATCAGCAGACATTCTTTCAATACATTTTAAATACCTGTGCTGACTAGTTGAGTCAGTGAATAAACTTTTTGTTGCCATATTGCGTTGAAATTAGATTCATTTGAATGTCTAGGAAGCAGAAAAAGACTTATCATCACAGGTGCAAAGTTGTTTGCTTTCAGTGACGTCATCACCTTAAGTTCGTGTTGCTCATGTCAAGGACAAGCTTATACTTGAATCGGTATAGTGCTGTACAATATAGCGCAAGCAAGATATGAATTTAACTGCTCTTTTAGACAGGGACCTCCTATCACAGTTGCATTCACCACGGGCGATGGGCTCAGTTCAGATGGTTTTAGCAGCCTGAGAAGGAACATTGCTGCGCACACAACTGGAACTCAAACTAAGCCAACAAAGTTCAGTTTGAAAACAGGGGATATGATATGGAGGCGATTGACAGAGGCTCTGACCACGAATCTAACCCCAGGAGTGAGAGAGAGTGGTAAAGGTATGAGTAAAATAATTAGTAATAGCTGTGACTAAAATAAAGAAAAGAATACATTTATTAGTTACATTCGCTATCTGAAAATACTTCAAGAGAGATAGTACTGTGTGTAGAAGCAGACCTGTTCTCTATGAAGATGTAGCTGATGTGGTCGACAGGGTTTTGGGTGGGAGTCGCCCAGCATTTGGTGATGACCACTTTGATCTGATCTGAGGAGGTGTTGAGGCTGACTTCCACCACCACAGCCTCCTCTGGGGACAAGCTGTAGTTGTAGGGTAGAGGCATTGAACCGTTCATGAGCTGCACCATCACCTGGAACGACCCCGAGCCCATGATTCCATCTTTGATCATGTCATACCTGGAGACAAGTGAGAAAACCACACATAGAGCCGATAGTACAACAGGACCGCAATGCAAAATCCACCAACCAGCAGCTCTGACTCTCACAAATTAACATGTCATATCTTGTTTGTTTAATTTGACAAAAAAATGCAAATGTAACAAGTTGTTGTTTTCTTGGCTGGGACCAGTTTCTTGGCAACCAGTATGGAGGGAGTAACTGATGGGCTACAGGTTAATTAGTGAGCTTCAGAGGTGCTGATAGGCAGATTTTGTGTCCTTCAAACAGTGCCAGGCTAGCTGTTTCCCCCCGTTGCCTGTCTTTTTGTTAAGTAAAGCTAACTGTCTGCTGGTTACAGTTGCATATTTACCATACAGTGGTTCAGAGCAGTCTCAATCCTGTGTTGTAATTCTTGGCAAGAAATAAAATAAGTATTTCCTAAATCTAAGTGGTATTCCATAGGCAACTGGACTTGTTTCACCTCTCATCCAAGAAGCTTCTACTGTTCTAACTCACTCGGGGGTAGTTACAGGCTTTGAGCCCTGCGTGGGTGTGTCCTTACAAAGTCCTTACGGTCACATGTGAATTCTGACTTTCCAGCTTCCTGAATGTTCTCCCTCTTCCTCATCTTCAAGAAACTGAAACAAGTCCAGTTGCCTACGATATGACTGACAACCTTCATCAATATATGAACTAAAATGCCAAATTATTGTCTTAAAAGGACCAGTTTGTAGGATTTAGTGGCATCTAGTTTAGAGGTTGCAAATTGCAACCACATGAATACGCCTCCCTTTCCAAGCGTGTAGGTGAACCCATGGTTGCCTTCAGGTAACATCCTATATGTAAAACAGCCTCTCTACAGCCTGTGTTTGGTCTGACAGTTCATGGCGCTGCAACATGGCAAACTCTGTGGAAGAGGACCTGTCCTCTCTATAGACAAACACAACCATTCTTACTTTCAGGTGTTTAGACACTAATGCTAATAACATTTTAGGTATCATATTTCATTCATTTCATCATTTCATTTCTGCTAATAGATCCAATTAATCCTACACACTGGACCTTAGGACTGTTCATTATGTGATATGGCAGTGACAAAGTTCTACATCTGCATATATAATTCATCAGAAGCACGTCAACTGCGTCCAATTGAAGCGTACCCCATGGAGCCAAAGTCAGCCGAGATGACCATCTTCTTCGTGTAGGCACACATGATGGGAACCTCCAGACGTATTCTGGGTGTCTCCATTGTTCCACTGGTTGAGATGTACGGCTCCATGTTGTTGTACAGGGTTACAGATGCCGTGTAGTGAGTTTCATTCTAAAATACCAGATGTCACAAGCAGTTTGGGTTATTTTCAAATGCAAAAGTTTCTAAAATGCAACACTTTTTGGAAAAAAAAACTCACATGGACAAGCCTAGTGGCGCACTCATTCCAGGCCACGGTGAGCTGGGCATGGGTGACGTTGCCCGTGTTGACGCCACATTGCGGCAATCCCAGATATAGGGCACTCTCCCTGATATTGGTGTTCAGAAGAAAATTTCTGGCAACTGTCACAGTGATGGAAGCAACTCTGCACTGGACAGAGATGGCCCCTGTTGTTGAGGTATTGGTAGCAGTTCTTGGGGCAGTAGCATTGGTTGTGGGAGCTGTCATGGTGGAAGTGGGGCTGGTAGAGACAGTTGCAGGGGTAGAAGGGACAGATGTCATTGGAGTATTGGTGGTTGTAAGAGTAGTGATGGTTGGGGGAGTAGTGGTGGTTGTAGGGATGGTAGTGGTGGTTGTAGGGATGGTAGTGGTGGTTGTAGGGGCAGTAGTGGTTGTAGGGATGGTAGTGGTGGTTGTAGGGGCAGTAGTGGTTGTAGGGATGGTAGTGGTGGTTGTAGGGGCAGTAGTGGTTGTAGGGATGGTAGTGGTGGTTGTAGGGGCAGTAGTGGTTGTAGGGATGGTAGTGGTGGCTGTGGGGGCAGTGGTGGTTGTCAGGGCAGTGGTGGTGGTTGTAGAGAAACTGGTAATGATTGCCGGAGCAGTAATTGTTGTTGGTAGGTCTGTATTGGTGGTTGGGGTAATAGTAGTTGTTGTTGGGGCAGTGGTGGTGGTGGTTGTTGGGGCAGTAGTTGTTGTTGGAGCAGTGGTGGTGGTGGTTGTTGGGGCAGTAGTTGTTGTTAGAGCAGTGGTGGTGGTGATTGTTGGGGCAGTAGTTGTTGTTGGAGCAGTGGTGGTGGTGGTTGTTGGGGCAGGAGTTGTTGGAGCAATGGTGGTGGTGGTTGTTGGGGCAGGAGTTGTTGTTGGAGCAGTGGTAGTGGTGGTTGTTGGGGTAGTAGTTGTTGTTGGAGCAGTGGTGGTGGTGGTTGTTGGGGTAGTAGTTGTTGTTGGAGCAGTGGTGGTGGTGGTTGTTGGGGCAGGAGTTGTTGTTGGAGCAGTGGTGGTGGTGGTTGTCAGGACAGTAGTGGTGGTGATAGGTGCAGTAGTGGTGATGATAGGTGCAGTAGTGGTGGTTATAGACGCAGTAGTGGCTGTAGCTGGTGCAAGAGTGGTGGTTGCAGTGGTAGAAGTGGTGACAGCTTGACCAGTGGCTACAACTGGGACAGCCGTTTGCGTGACTGGATCATCAGTTGTGGGTGTTATTTGAGAGAAAGGGGTGGTGCTCGCTGTAGAAAATATTGTGGGAGTAATTGTCTCAGAGGTTGAGGTCGCTGCAGAAGACAAAAAGATACTCTGTTACTATTTAGTTTACATAATATTTGAGAAAATTAGTCCCCCCACTACTATAGTGTGAGTCCGTACCTTGACAGGCTCTTCCAGGTCTTTGAAGGTAGTTGTCTATAAATCCGTCTGGACAAGCACACGTGTATGACGCCCAGGTGTTATTACATTCAGCCCACTGGGAACAGTCATTTTCCCCTGAAGCACATTCATCGAAATCTACAAAATAAAAATAATTTGGCTCAATAACTCAGGCTTTATGTTATCCTGAAAAAGACAGACGAGTACATTTGAAGTCCTCATTTCACAACACCTCTGTGTCATTGTGCTGAGCACTAAAATACAGTAGCAAGGGGTTTCTCAATCCGTGATCTCCATTATTTCACAAATTTAGATTGTTTCTTCCTCATTTTTAACCTCTGCCTCGTCACCAGTGCCAACTTTCAATCTGACACATTCTTGACTTTCAAAGAGAGGTGTCATAAAACGCATAAAACACATTCCTACGTATTCAGCTTTCCCTTTTTTAATGATATTGACAGACCATTGATACCTTGTGGTATGGAGAGACATTCCCTCTGTAACAGCTGGCCATTGGCAGCTTTTTGGCCAAGACACAGGTGACGTGAGGTGACCCAGTAGTCAGCCTTTGTCCCCACAAGTTCTGTGATGGCATTTTGGTGTGTCTGAGCCCTTTGGTTTTAGTCACGTTGGCTGACCTCCATCCTGCTCTCTGACTTGTCTTATGGTGTTTCCCCAGAAGTCATAGTGACAGGTGACACAATGGCTTTGAAATGTTGCTTACCAAAAAAATGTGGGTTTCTCTGGTTTCAATCATTGTTTGGGACAATATAACTACACAATTCAACAACATATATGACATGGGTCTTGTTTTCCAGACATTTTAATGCGGAAAAGTTACATATTATGTCTCTAAGGGTGTACTACATCACTTTTGTGTTTGACCACTTTATATATAGGGGACTCACAAGAGTCATATTTGAATTAATAGTCATAATTGATGCACCAGAGGCTGAGTATGGGGAAACACTGAAAAACACTGCACCCTACAAATCCCCCAGTTTGAAACAGAGGCTTTTTGATAAGAATTTGATATCTCCCAACCAAAGCTGCGATAACCCTGATGATGTCATCAGGTTTTTTTTTCTCAGACTATGGGAAGCCCCTTTAGACCAAAAGAAAACAAGATTAAACCATTTCTAGTAGTAGTACTGATCTAAACTCATCTCGATGAGTAAAATCAAACTTTGCTTGAAGTTACCTGCAGCATTCTGAGACTATTCTTTCAACCACGTCCTATGAGTTCTAGCTACTGGCACTGGTTTCATAAAACACATTGTCAGAACAGAGATTAGAAAAAGATGTACCGTTTATGCCTGTGTTGTCTTTATCCACAGTGTACTTGGTGCTGTTCATCAGGGAGTGCAGCAGAGCATCGGACACATTGCTGATGTCTTGGCTTTGACTTGGGGTGAAGATGATGGTGAAGTTGACCACCACGCTTCCCGGGGAGAAGCCTCTGATTTGAATTCTCACATGGCCTGAATCCACCATGGCCTTCATCTCCTGGGACAGAGACTGGTAGATCTGGAGAAAACAGCATAGCGGTCAGAATATAGATGGACAACACTTATTCATTTAACTTTGTTAATTCTTTCAAATAGATGTGTTTTAAACGTGGAGAATTTTTTTCAGATATTATATTCTGTCATTGATAATCCTTGTAGCGCATGTACCTCATTTGTGATACTCTCAGTGAGGTTTCTGTAGGCCTGGCTGCTGGTATTGTGCAGCTCAGCAGTGAAATTGATGTTGGTAAGTCGTGCTGTGGCGTCAAGTGTCCAAGCATCTGCAAAGCAAAAAAAAAAAAAAAGCCTTATAAAGCCTGGTAAAATGAGCACATTTTCCATAATGAAATGGCAGCCCTCTTAACACCCATTTCCAGTTTGGTTTGAACTGTAATCTTTTTTCTTCATCTCACATTAAGTACTTTATCACTAACTACTCCCTTGGGAAGTACTCAGTAACTGCATCTCATCTTATTTTCAGTTCTTTTGCTGTGGCTCAGTAAAAATAGATATCCTATGTTGTTATTCTTTACCCAGAAAAATAGAGTGGCATTAATGCAAAGTTTTCAGTACAGATACATGTATCTGTATACATGTATGTAGAACCAGTAGCATTAACATGCCACTATGATTTCTTTAGTACAATCTGTAATATTACCAAAACAGAAATTTTACGTCATGTACTCATTATACATAAAAGTAATGATTTCATGTAATGACTGAACTGCCACCACTCAGCTATTCTATACACAAACTGCTGCTTCATGTACAGTAGTGTGTACTGTATACAGTTAAACTAAAAATCAAAGGCCCGGGAACAAACAAACAAACAAACAACTCCTTTTTTGTCCACAGTTCTTACCGGTCCTGACCGACATATGAAGGGCATTTCCTTGGCTTCCACAGGCAAATGGTGTGACAGTAGCATTGTAGAGCACCCCAGGCCTCAGTCCCGTCGCCTTCACCATTGTCTGACTGGTTTCCCAATTTTGAATGACCCCTGACCCATTGCTTAAGATGACCTGGTAAGTCTGGTTCGTCTCAGATCCGCTGGACCAGTAGATACAGAAGAAGGTTCCATTGACATGAGTCGACCATATTCTGGTGATGCTGGGAGGAGCTGGATGGTGGTGGCGGATGGTGGGGGAAGGAAAGGGACAGTGAACATTGTGGTTAAAGGAATATTTGACAATTATTGGGAATTACTGCTCTCTTAGTTACATGAAAAAAACAGTAACCCTCCCACGTCTGTATGGGGCTGCTATCAATTTTAAGAAAGCGGTACCTTGGCGCAACCTGCCCAAGGTACCAAGGGTACAAATGAGCATGGTGTCAGGGTGAATTAAGCTGTCTTGGGGTAAACAGCCACTGTTTAATGCTAATATATATAAGCAGCACAAGTCATACAGTTTTGAGGTCATTTTGAACATTATCAAAGCCATCAACTTAACAAAATAAGTGAGCAAAAACTCTTGTTTGTTTGTGTGCCCATGCTAACTCCATATTTTCAGTAAAAGGTCAAACTGTAATCAGAGAGAATGTATGTTTAAATGAGCTTTTGTGTTTTTCAGATCCACAGTTATTCTAGGTTCATGACCTTGCTTCGTAGCTCACACTGGCTTAAATTAAAATGACACAATGTCCAAAAACATAACTGTTTTATTGAAGGTACAGGACTGATAACTTGAGAGACACAATGAATTTATTTGGCATGTCCTTGCTCTGGTTCGCTTACCACTTTCCCCCAGTGTGCTTCAGTCCAACATGAATTGAGTAATGTGAAGTGTACTTCCTTAATTTGCGGTCACATAACTACTCTTGTTTGCGGTTACCTAGATACAGCGGGAGGCTCATTTTACCCACTGACTCGCACCATTTTCCCCGAATAGAAAGTATTTTTCTGAAAACATCTGAGGTGAGAAATAGGCAATAAAGTAACACAATCTTGATTCGTATGCGCGTAGTTTGTCAGTTTGACGTGAGTTAGCTGAGCTCCGCTTTGACACATATCACTAAAACGTAGTTCTGAAACCTTTTCACGATTCAATCAATAGATGTAAAGTAATGCGTTAAACCAACTGTCTAGAGAGCTGATCGGCACCTTTTGAAAGTATGAAAACATTTTTATGAAAACAAGTATTTCCTCTCAAATACACCCACTTCTTTGGCTTATAAATCAATACAGGGTTTTTTTAACAGTCTAGGGCTAAAAATAAAATGTTTTCTTACAGCATGTGGTTGTTGAGATCATGCTGGTGTAAAATGTAGAACCTGTCCACTGCGGATCATGTGATGAATTATAAGGGACAAAGCTTGCATTGCTCGGAGCTGTAGTCACGCTGGTCTCGGTGGCGCTGAGGAGACCTGTGGTGCTGTAGCCCTGAGGGTCCTGTGTGGTGTTGGAGGCCAGGGTGGAGGTTGCGTTTATGGATGGTAGGTAAGTAAGCGGGGGCTCCGTGGTGGTTGACACGCTGATGTCAGCTGGGAAGAAAGAACAGAAGTTGACGTTGAAACCAATGCCTCAGATGTGAAATATTAAAGGAAAAGTTCACACAAAAGATGAAAATTTGGTATACTATCACCCCCACGCTGATGGACAGTTTCATAGTCCACAAAAGATTTCTGGAGCTTCACAGCAAAACAATTTCGTAGCATTCCACAGTGAAGTAGATGGGAAAACAACAACTGAAAGAAAACCAAAAAAATGGCTCTATACAGCTTATCTCTCACTTAATCCAAGATGCCCGAAGCCCCGAGATGACAAATTGATCTGAAATGATTTACACAATTTTTAAGGAGAAATCTTCGCTGCACCTCATCTGACGAGGATGCATGAGCTTGACTTTGCATGAAAGGTGTAAAAAAACAAACATCTTTCATAATCATTTTGGGATCTTGGGGGGCTTCTGGAATCTTGGATTATGCCGGACAGGCAAATTTTGTTTTATATTTATTTATTTTTGCTTCTATCTACTTGAGTCATTTGGAGAATGCTGCAACACTGTTCTGCTGTGAAGCTCCAGAAATGTTTTGTTGATTATAAAACTTCACCTGACTTCCAATCAGCATGGGAGTGAATGTTTCTTAAGAGTTGGATGGGTCCAGCAAGCTGCATTGTTTTCTTTCCTTAAGCTCATCACAGATGTTTATGAATTAGAAACTCAGAGATTTTTTTTTTACACTGACTAACATCATAATATAAAATGAGTCGGGTGTTAGCTGCTCTGCCTCCAGAAATATGAGGTCTGCAGTGATGACAGAATGTTGTCATGCTAAACTTAAATACAGTTTCCTGCTTCAGTTGGCTTAAGGGACAACTTTAGCTCAAGTTACTGCTAACCTGATTACAGCTCAGGCCCACTATCGTGCACCCACATTACAAGATGGCGGTTCGCTCTCCACGGGTTGGTTTGTACTGAAGACAAGGCCCGCAAAAGCCTTACAGCTTCATTCATACCCTACCACAATGTTCCTCTTTTCGCACTCGAATATTTCTCGTGTTTTTTACATAGATAGTGTCTGATGAATTTTTACTGGCAGTTGTGTTCTTCCAAATTTCACCTTTTGGCAAGAGAGTGAGAATGCGAGGGCATTTCCTATGACATAACCCTGTCAGGAATGTGAAAGTAAACCCACGCAATCATTTACTCACAAAGAAACATACAACGCCACAGCTCACTCTTTCTCTTTAGCTTCGGCTCTGGTCTTCTGTGGTAGCTGCTAGAATCCTGTCGCAGCTCAACGCACAATGCATTCCACGTATTTGTTTAATACATTACCAATAATACGGATTCAGATATTTTGGGCTACTGCTAAGACACTGAAGATCATGTCGATTTACCTTATCAATAAACCGGCAAAGAATGTACACATTTTTACACGTCAGAGGGCAGAATTTCCACTGGGGTCGGGCCGGTGTAATTATATGAGTCGCTTTCTGACATAACCACACGCTTACAACATTTACGCCTTGCAAGCCTTTATAAGTGTTTCTGACTTTTACACATTTTTTACTCTGGAGCTTGGTCAGTGCTGTACAGTAACAGTTTATTTGTGAGAGTCCTTCAAAATATGTGCACTTTGTTTCCTTGTGGTGCACATTGTGTACAAATTCAATATGTTTTATAATATGACAACATTGTGGTTGAGATCTATTTGGGTTTTGACACAGGTGAGGGGAAGATCATAGTGTGGGTTGAGATGATCACTCTCACAAGATCTTCCGTGGGTTCGGGGTCACCATCTAGACACGACGGTGGAGCTCGGGATGAAGGCTGCAGACGTTACTCACAGCTGAAAAACTCCTCTTGAAAACAATTTGGCTTCTTAGAATTCTGTTTTTATTTACAGACATTTCTCCTGAAGACATTAAAGCTGATTGTCAGTTAAAGGTAATGCAGCGAAAGACCGTCTTTTTGTAGCCAAGACATAAATATACCAATATTCACTGAGTTTAAATGTTCATTGTTGACTCTGGAAATGCTAGTTTATATTTTAAAACATTTTCCTACAGCTTAACTTGTTAACAACAATATAATATTTATCTAATAGCAGCAAAATGCAGCAATCTTTTCATCTTTTTCTTATACTACTTTACTTACATTATTATGGAAAGCATGATAACCAATTTAATGATAATCTCTTGTTTAGTAGGAGATATAAATGGTTTGGGTTTTTTTTAACTCCATTGTTCGACCCATTTTAAACACACGGTAAAACAAGTGGTATAATAGACAAACAATATATCTATTTTGCTATTTCTTTTTAATTACAAATGATAGTATCTGCTGAACAGTTCGAGTGAAAAGTTGTATCTTTGAAAATCTAGTCTATGAATTTCAGAAACTTAGTATTTAGTGTGTCCCCCATTAGCTATAATGACAGCATGCACTGGGGCGGGCATGGATTCCACAAGTTTGTGCAAAATCCGATGACTCAATACTGTATACACACACACACACACACACACACACACAGTCTAACCTGTACAATTGGCTCCAGGGTTGCTGGGGTCAACATCCATATATCCTTGCTGGCAGGTGCAATAGTAGGAGCCCACTGTGTTGTTACAGTCTGCATGGAGCGAACACTGACGGAGAGCCGGGTGTGCGCACTCATCTACATCTGCAATTTGAAACACAGACACACAAGGTTTGACCCGGAGTTACAACTACACATGGATGTGTTTGCAGTAAAAATTACAAGGTGTAATGTGAAAATTGAAAATAAATACTTTTCTAATATCAAATTACAATCTGAAATAGCCATTTATTGGGAAAGACATTTAGATTGTGAAATGATGGATTATTAGACAAGGCACTGTAAAGGTTTCAGGTAATAGTACTGTTGCTTAAAATGCACAGTGCATGTTGTGCATGTTGGACTTGATTCAGTTGTCTCCCTTGAAGGCTATCTTTAAAGGCTAGGTCAATGCGAGGTGGCTGAGAATAATATAAGTACATTTTGTTGCTGAAATAAAGCATGGAGAAGGAAATCATTATCTGTAACAGTACATTTGGAAGGTAACCCGATGTGTGCAATGGCGTTCTTGTTTCTGCATCTTTAGTGCAAATGTAGGAAGTATGATTGATTCATGATTAATATCTGTGTGTGTGTGAGGGAGGGCTGTTGGTGCACGCGTGCACACTTGTGTGTGTGTGTGTGTGTGTGTGTGTGTGTGTGTGTGTGTGTGTGTGTGTGTGTGTGTGTGTGTGTGCACTGGCCCTGGTGTTATTTTCCTCTATTGCAGGAAACATCCCACAGATGACTGTCACTCAAATAGAAGTGGTGGGAGAAGGAAACTGTGGTGCGGCTGAGTCATTTTTTCCTGAACACTGTGTTCTCCGCAACATGAATCACTCGCAAAACTCCACAAGAATGTCATTTCTCTAAAGAAAAAAAAAGAAAAAAAAATCCCCCCCCCCCAAGTAGCTTCACAAAGAGGCGAGCGCTGCTGTACAGAACGACGGCGTCCCCTCACCTTCCACTGTTACAGACGACACCTCTTGTATGTGTTTGAGGAGGAGATGCAGCTGCAATGTGACATTGTACAGTGACAGAGGAAAGTTGCCGTCGATCAGCAGCGAGGTGGCCGTTCTGTAGGGGTGCACAGGCCACGTGCTGAGGTAATAAACCGACACATCAGACTCCAGAGCTCCAGTCACCTATTAGTGATAACAAAAATTAAAAAGAGAAACACAAAAATGATCTTTGAGAATCTAATAAGAAAGACATCTTCATTTAATTGAATGCATTGGTATGCCTGTCTGTGTTTCAATCTTTCAACTGTTGAAATGAACAGAATAATCAGAGCAAGTATTGGTCACTGGCTGGCAGTCTTGGCAGTGTAATCTTATTATATAAGCAGCAGAGGTCTTAGTGGCTGCAGTAGAAGCAGTATTAGTGTTAGCAGTAGTATTACCATTGCTTGTAGCAGTCTGGTGTGATTCAGATGTCCTCTGGCACTGGACATCAGTGGCTCGTAATCTGCCTTCACTGTCACCGTTGCATTGAAACGGTATCCTCCATTCTCAGAGTAATTTGTGGAGCCTGAAAGGTACAGTTTAAAGGTTCAGTTCACCCAAAATCATAAAGCAAAACCCATATTTTCTCACCCGCAGGGACTCTACAGAGGGGCGTCTGAACCTCATGGTTCAAAAGCAAGCGGCAGTGTTAAATTGGTTCATCTTTTTGATCATAAGAATGTAAGATCAGGCTGTGGAGGGTAACTTTAATAGATATTCCAATATATACAGATACAGCTGCTAATAGCGTGTTGAAAAATGTCGTCGGTAACCTAATCTAAGTATCACAATTTTAAAGTAATGTAAATTGATTACTTTCTGTTGCTTTTGGATTGACTGAATACCAAATTTCTTCCACCCAAGTGTGCATAAAAAAGCATAAAAATGTTGGTTTCTATTATCAGTTATTTTATTGATATCGGCCGTAAGCGCCGGGTAATTATCGGTTATGGTACTGGCTGACGTAAAATCCATATCCCACACTATCGATACACACTTAAGTAATCAGTTTGTACCAAGACCACAGTAGTGTTGTGTGACATTCTTTATCTGAAATTAGTTATCATGTCAGCAATCCCCTTTTTTAGTAGCCTAAATGTACCTGTAATCTTATCATCTATTTATTTTCAGTAACTTTAACGGAACAGTGACTTTTACTTTGTGTCCTTGTTACATAATCCAGTTACGTGTATTCTGTTACTCACCAAGCCTGGTTGAGAGGCGCATAAAATTTCAAATGGCAGATTATTTTATCCAATTTTAAAAATTATGGCAAGTATATTGCCAATCTAGAGTCACTTTATTGTTGAGATATAAAATCAAGCAGACACAGCTCTGTGCAGCCTAACCTCAGACTACCCTTTCTTCTTCCAGCCATCCATTATCTTTACCTTTAAAGCGTTGTGGGGAGGTCGCCAGTTCATCACAGAGCTGACAGACATACAACGATTCACACTTGCATTCACACCTACGTGCAAATTTCCAGTCCACGATTGACCTAACCTGCATTTCTTTGGACTGTGGGAGGAAGTCAGGGTACCCAGAGGAAACACACGCGGACACAAGGAATGCATGCAAACTCCACACAGAAAAGCCTCAGCCAGCCGGTGGGTTTGAATCCGTGAGGCAACCACCATGCTGCCCGGCCTCTCTTCAGCAGAAAGAAAATGCACTTTATTTCTCCTAGTTTTGGGCTAAAAGTGTGGCATAAATAAATCAGTAAATTAAGTTAAGTAAAAGTGACTGTGCTTTTCCGTAAATAAACCACAAACCTAACTCTAAACCTCCTAAACTCTAAACAGTTTTCAGTGGGAATGTCCAGAGACCATGTGAGACCATGAAACTTTTGAAATAAAAATTAAACATCCTTCATGTTAGAGATGAAAACATGAATTCATTAAGAATAAAATGTCCCTTTGCTCAATTCAGAACACTCAGGTGCAAACAGGTATTGTTGTGTATCTGATAGTACAGAGTCAGGTCACTCATTTTTTATGACTCCTGTCTTCTCGTGCTACTGTTCATTACCTTCCAGCGTGAGCTATTATCCTCTAATTGTCACTTGTAGCCATGGTTACACAGCTAAAGTTAGATGGACTCACTTTAAATGAAATGTTCCAGTACTTTGAACACGACGAACAACATTCCCCTCACCTCTGTAATACTGTGCTGTATTATACTGAGGGAGACCAGTGAGATGCGTTTTGGGTGAAAAAGGCTTCAGTAAAACTTAAAACTTCACCGAGAAACTAAACTAACTGTATACTTTCATGACAATTAAAAACAATCAAGATGCATACTAACTTGTAGGATCACTGCAGAGGGAGCGATCCGATGTCTGGCAGCATTTCTGCCACCCTGGGCAGTCCATGTCCCACTCACAGACCTGACATCCAGGATACGATCCAACCGCACCTGGACAGGATCCTGGCTTGGCAGTCAACTCCCTGCTCCTGTTTACAGCTTTTGTTTGAAGGACATAACATGTTACAGGCCATTTATTAGCAGCATGATATTTGAAGCTGTGCAGTTTCTGTGCATCCATCTGGTGTCTTGCACAAATTACCACACACTGAAAGGTCATGCTGATGACTTGCGAGTTTACAGTGTGTGGTGCTATATCATTACATGTTATACACACTTGTACAGAGACACATGAAATCCGACAACCAACAGAACATTTTCTGCTCTTCTATAATCTCCCTGATGGAAAAGTGATATGCAGTACACTCACGGAGGGCACAGTAACGACCAACTTGGACGTAGTCGTCGCAGCACCTGGTCGCCTGCTCCACCACTGTCTTGTACTCAGTGCGCTGGGTCATCCTGTAACGCGTGACTGTACATGTCTTTAGAGGCAGCCA
The DNA here is from genome assembly GCA_963678695.2 of Diplodus puntazzo. Classification (NCBI taxonomy): domain Eukaryota; kingdom Metazoa; phylum Chordata; class Actinopteri; order Spariformes; family Sparidae; genus Diplodus; species Diplodus puntazzo. Next base: position 15,193,990 of record OZ023167.1, on the reverse strand, counting down.
GCCACCACATAGCTGTGTCACAGTATAGGGGTCCTTGTGCACCGCCAGGTACGTCACATTTCTTGTCTTATTATGAATACATAGATGGTACCCAGCTGGAGACAGGCTATTTCCTGGAATAAAACACATCTTGTAAATTTGACTGTTGGTTACCTTTGTAGTTAGTCTCTGGCTGCCTAACGGCATCAGATTTTTAATCAATCATTAACAATCCTACCGAATTTTGACATACACAGAAAGCATCACAAAACACGTCCGTCATCTTATAATAAAAATCTTTAAAAAAAACAACTAAAGCAGGAAAATCAAGAGGTATAAACCCCCCAATGCCACATTCTGTTGTGTAAATACATTCATTTCATGTTAATCCATCATCTGCGCAGAGGCCTACCTTCATTCACAGTGTTTTCTCCTCTACAGAGAGCCAGCAGAGCTGCAGCCACGGAAATGGAGAGCATCCAACTCATTTTTCACGGATCAAAATCTCAACCACACATTTAACGACCACATTGTACGTGCATGTTTCTCTTTGAGATGATGATAAGTGACTGTTCAGGGTGTGCTCAAAGACCAAATCCTCTGTGGCTCTGTCTCTCTCCTCCCCTCGTTGCACCATCAGTCCCTCATGGAAAACAAAATCACGGCAGCTAGCAGGTGCTGTTAAGTATTAGTTTAATGAGAATAACTGGAGTTAGTAATGTCAGTTTGCTGATATTACAGTTATTCTTTGCAAGAATATTAGAATGGTCAGACGGTGTGATAGCTAGCATTGCAATGATGTCTGGCAGCATGACAAGCTAGTGAGTCAGAGTGTTACAGAAAAGAAATGCCTCCGTTTTACATGATTTTTCACTGAGGGAGCTCAAGCCTCGCTTTCATTTTCATTGCATAGGTAATTTGTCATTTCACTCATTCTCTGGCAGAGTCAGGGTCAGTAAACATGTTTATGATGCCAGGGAGAGAGGTGTTGCATGGGAGGAGTCAAAGTCCCTAACGGCTTGGTTTCCACACAGGTAACCATGGCAGTGCTCGCTATGCTGGCGGCATTAACAGCCTGTGTCAGCCATTAGTGTCAAGTAAGGAGGAGTGAGAACTTCCCTGCCATGTTCCCACATGTCTTCATTCTCATTATGTGAAGGAGCAGTGGGATACTTTGGCTGTCAAAGATGTGTTCTAAAAAAAGACCACGTCGAGATTCTGTCCTCGCTTTGACAGTGTGAATGTGAAAATTCACGTTTGATGGAGGAAGATTCTACAGGTTCTCCGTTCTCTTCTCTAAAACCAATTCATGTTTTTCTTTTTTCTTTTTTACAGTGACTCTCTTAGTAAATGAAGAAGAAGACAAAGAAGAAGAATGCAGCTGAAAACGAAGCAACACAATAAAAAAATGGAGTGATTGATGTAATGGTGCCCCTTTTATCATAATGAGGTGTGAAAATGTGCATGATTAAACGTCAGTCTGTCATTAGGTGATAATGAGTGGTTACATGCTGAGGCGCTGGAGCATATGGATGCAGGGTGAGGCAGGGCTACAGGCTGAGTCAAATAAGGTCACATTAAACACAGACTTACACCACAAAATAAAATGTATCAGCTCAATAGAACCTGACTGAATTTCCGCATGTAATGAAAGTAAGGTATTTTCACCATCAGTGCCACACCTGAGTCATGAAGCTGTTGCCAGGTACTAAAGCTGACAACGCTTTCCAGGAGGAGGCCTGGAGATCAAATAAACATGGCAACAGGTCCCCACTGGATTCCAGCTATGACACTGCCGTGCTAGAGTGACTCCCATTCAGACATGGATCTAATTAGTTTCATTGGGGTTAGGGGGTGTGCAGTTATGAGCATATCATACCTGCACCTGACAGTTCAAACCAACCAAAAGCAATCTCCTCTGTAGCTGGATACATGAAATAGATTATAAAAACGAATATATATATATATATATATATAAAAATAATTTTAAAATAATATTACACTAATATTTACACTCACAGTGATCATGTGAGTTTCTTTTTTTTAGCATCAAATTCAAATGATCAAATAGACAGAAACAATAACACTCAGTCAAGCTAAACAGTGCTACAAACTGACTACACTTAGACTATTCACATGACATAATTACAAAACAGTGCTCCGGTTCACCATCAACTACAGCATGCAGAGTAGCTTCAGTCAGCAGCACTCAACAAAAACATTAGCCGCAAGACGAAAAATATGACCTATCCCTTTAAATTAGCCTCACTGTCAAGTCGTCCGCCGGCCCCGCCTCCTGGTCCTTTACCGGCCAATCAGAGCGCAGTGCACGTGACGAGCGGTCTTTGCGATGACCTCATCCCTGGTGTGGGATGACGTCAAATTCAAGATGGATGGAATCACGACCAGCGCGCAGAAATCTACACAACACTGAATAAAGTCCCGGCTGTGTGGAGGAAAGACCATATTGACGACGGGCAGGGTAAGTGTAGATAGACTACCGAACTTAACGTTCAGGAAACATTAGCGGGGAGGCTGAAACATAGTTGGCAGAGTGCTGTGAAGGAGAAGCTTTTTCCTTTTCCTCCCTGACGTAACTCGGAAGGGGGATTGTGCTGCTTTGAAACCCGACTAGCTACAACCTGTTTTTTTGGAGCCAGCAACTGCGCCGTGTCAGGCCGGGCCGAGCCGCTCTAGAAAAAAACAAAAAAACACTTCCACCGGGGGTAGCGGGCACAATTCACCCCCCCCACACACACACCAACAGCTTCCCTGTCTGCACCGACTGTGTTTTCATTCCGGGATTACCGTGGCGGAGTCCATTGAAACGCGCGCAACTTTTGCCCTCTCGGTCTGGTGGAGCCGTTGTAACGTTAAATCTGAACTGCTTGCTTCTCGGGGTTTTTCCGCCATTTACCCGCAAAAAAAAAGAGAGAAAGAATCGCGTGACGAATTTCTGAAGTGAAAGCGACGCTTCGGTTGGAGAAGTTATCTGTCATGACACATTGAGCCACGTCTCATGGATGATCTAATGCTGAAAGCCTCAGTCGACTTCCTCATAGAGAACACACACGACTCAGTATTCCCTGATGTTCTCTTTACGTGGGCCACAAGTTTTCATGAAGAGGCGGCCAAGCGGTGCTCAGTTTTTGATGAATGAATGGAGCTTCTGCCCATGAACCTATTATAGCATGTGTCAAAAACGTCGACATAACTAACGTGCCTTCCGGTCATAATTTTCAAAATAAACGCCTCAAGGATTTACGTGGGATGTTTTTTTAGACTAAAAGGGTTGTCCAAAACACACAGATGAGAAGATCAGTTCCAGTATGTGAAGATGAAGTAGTTCTTCTCTTTAGAAAAGTAGCTTCACTGGAACTAATACAATAGGCCTCTCACATAATGTGCTGTAGTACCTGTTGTATGATCAACAATTGCAATGTGCCAGACAGTGATTGATGTGTGTGCATACAGTATGAGAACTATGTAAACAGTTTGAATGAAGTGACTTGGTGAGGTGAATTTGAGGCTTATCACGGGATCATGTGAATACATTTCTCCTTTGTTAGGTATACCTAGTCCTCCAACCTCCAGAAAGAATCTTAATGTTGATTCTGACCTCTCTGAATCAGTTTTTAACTGATTAACACTAGAAACGTACCATTTATTGCATGGACTGCATCAGGTCTGGCTAGGTGTACCTTGAAGGACATAATTTCAACTTAGATGGAGGGAACATGCCCCACTCACTTTTCCAAAACCTTCTATTTGTGTCTACCTCACTGTTTTTTTTTCTTCATTAGAATTTTATTACTAAATGAAATATCTCTCATACACTATAGACAGAATCACCAATGTGTCACACCAACATAAGCAGTCACTTCCCAGTATAAAAATGGCGACAGACTTGCATTGACAAAATGCGTAAAAATTGGCAAATTTTTTGTTTGTTTTGTCATTTCTCAGCCATAACTGCTAATTTGGGGTTGACTCAAACTGTCTTTTCTTCAGTCTGTGGACCAAAAGGATGAATTAGGTCTCCCAACTTGTGTTTGTGAAAGTGTTGTTATTAATGAGATACGAAACCCTCAAACATGCATTTTAGATGACTTAGATGTATACACTTTGAAATAACATCATGAAAAAAAAGTCTAGTGTGTGAATAGGGCTTTTCTATCAGAATTTATTGTAAACAAACTATCTATACTTTGATTTCTAACTTTGATACAATACCAAGGTAGCTTAAGATTTTGTTATTTTCACATAAGCTCCCTTTTATTTTTTCCCATGTGTGCGGATTGTACTTTTGCCGACTGAGTTTTGCTTCTCAGCTTACAAATGGACTGCCCTAGCAGGTTGCTTGAGGTTGGTAAAGCCGTATGCAGGCTGAAAGAAATAGCTGCAGACAGATATGTGGGATTTGCTGCATAAAAATATGTATTATGTAAGTGGAGGTTATCTTTAATTCAAGTGAGGATGCCCACCTCTGCCCACTGCACATATTCTGTAGTGACCTTTATTTTAAAGGCAAACTTTTGGAACTTCCTGCATTAGTCTGTGTCACTGAGGGTGACTTCACAGCTGCATTTCCATACCTTCTGATTACTAACATGATGTAATGCTCATAAACTTGGTGTATATGTCAGTCTGTCCTTGTATGCACCTTGTAATTGTAAATGAAAGGTTTAAGTTGCAGGCGTTAACCTAAAGCTGTTATTTAATTATTGTTTTCTTCGCACATAGAGAAACTGGGATTGGCTCCAGTAGCCACCGCGACCCCTTGAAAAAGGGGGATAAAATGTGGTAACATCCCCGCAACCCTCACAGATAAGCGGAAGAAAATGAGATGAGATAATCTGCTGATTGTTTTAAATCAATTAATAATTTGAACTAAAAATATCACAAATACTAAAAAATTCCAGGCCAATGTTTTCATATGATTTTTTTTTCATCTAACTGACAGTCCAGTACAAAAAGATATTTGGTTTACATGATATAACGCAGGAAATCCTCACAAATATTAACTTGTACATAATGTACATATTACATGATACGACATTTACTTTTTAATTAATTGACTTAACATTGCAGCTCTAAGACTTGGTAATTACATTGTATGTTAATATTATTATCATTAATGTGCTTTTAAACAATTTTTTGTTTTCATATACACCTAATACTTATTAAGCAAGATGTCCGGGCAACACTGTCAAGTAACGTCTAAACTGAAGTAATCATAATTAAAGAAATCCATCCAAATACCAGTGAATTCCAAGGCTTCTAGTTGCCTCTACTTGCCATCAGGTGGCAGCTGGAATCTTCAAAATGTTGTTAAGCTGTAGTTAAAAAGTCAAATTATTGCTTCAACTAAAGAGGATTGTCTTTTTCAAGAATTCTGTAATAAGGTAACAGTGTTGCTCTAATAGAAGAGTAATCTTGTAACTAATAATTAGTTTGTTATTTTTGTAATATATTTTCTCATAAACATTTAAAAACTCAATAACCCCTCCTATTTCACATGTTAGCATAATTGATTTATAATTTACAAGTCTTGTTTGACTGGATTAACTTGATATACGGCTGCATCATATTATGGAATATCACAGAGTACACTCTGTGGCTGTGGTTGTGTTGTGGCATGAGTAATGTTAAGATCATTAGACATGTGCATACATTAATAAGAGTGCAATAGAGGAGGCACCTGAGCTCTAGTGGGCTATTATTGTATGTGTGCATGTGCCTGTTTATTTCTGTCTCTATGACAAACAAATTGTGTACACCATTAATGATAACCATTTATATTTACCATTCTGCATTAAAACATGATCCTCTTGTCTTGTCTTCCAGCCATGGAGAGCCTAGTGCATTACAGCAATCCCTCCCATGCCCTCTCAGTGTTAGGGGCTCTCAATGAGCAGCGCCTGCGGGGCCAGATGTGTGATGTTGTCCTGGTTGTGGCCGACCAGAGGTACCAGGCCCATAGGAGTGTTCTGGCTGCCAGTAGTGAGTATTTCCAGTCCCTGTTCACACGGATGGACGCAGAGTCACTGAAAGTTGTAAACCTGGACTTCTGTGAGCCTGACGCCTTCGAGATAGTTCTGAATTACATTTACTCCTCTTCACTCTTTGTGGACAAAGGCAGCCTGGCGGCCATTCAAGAGCTGGGCTACAGCCTAGGAATCCCTTTCCTCACCAACATTGTGTCTACAAGGCCGCATGCTTCCTACTGTGTTTCCAGAAAAAGGCTTTCATTCTCTGAAGGGGATGAGAATGATGTGCAGACAAGGAGCGTCATTGTGTGTCGAGTACGGAATGACACAACCCATCCCTCTCGCTCAAATTATCAGAGAAAAACAACAGATAGATCATCTCCCCACTCTACTCGAGAGCCAACTCAGCCTCCATCAGAACACAACTCATATGAATCAGTCAGAAATTCTGAATCCATCGCCAGGAAATCATCTGAACAGAGTGAAGCTGCCGAGAGGAAGTCCACCTATCCATACACCTCCATATTAAAAGGGAATTCATCACACATTGCATCTGTCAGGCCACAGCTCACATCCTCTGTGTCCTTCAGTGATGCTGAAGTGCAGCACATCAGGCTGCAGTCTGCTGTTGATCACACCCCTAAGGAGGAGAATGAGGAGCAGGAGCCCCACTTCCATACCAAAGTGCCCTTTCAGGGTCAGGCCAGTGAGCCGAGCCAGACCATTGACAGGAGCGGGCCACTCATAAAGAGCCTACTCCGAAGATCATTATCCATGGACAGCCCCCTTCCGGTCTTTTCACCAACACTGGAGCTCAAGGAGCTGCAAAACCGTGAACAGTCAGTTGTTAAAATGGCATCAAAAGCATCTGGGCCAGAAACATCTGCTCACAATGGCAGTTCAAAAGGATCATCTCCCCTGGTTCTCAGGTCAAAGTACCCCAGCATGTATGATGAAGAAACTCAGGTAGAAAGAGAGGTCAGTGTGAAAGCTGAGCCCAGCAGTCCACTTGCTGACCCCATGGACATCATTCGAATCACAGTTGGAGATGCGCTGCCAGTCAATCTTAGAGACTTGCAAACAAATTATGACCAGGGTTCCAGATCAGACTTCAATTCTTTTGGGAAAAGAAAGGACAGGCCAGACAACAGGAGGTACCCATTCAAGAAGAGCAAAATATTTAAAGAACACGTCCTGTCACTCGATGCGAACATGTCAAAAACAGTACCTCAGAGTGCCAGTGGTGACTCTAATGAGAACAGCGAGGAGCCGCCTCAGAACAAGATTTTCAAATGCTGGAACTGTCTAAAGGTTTTCAGGTCGAGTGCTGGACTCCACCGTCATGTAAATATGTATCACAATCCTGAAAAGCCGTACGCTTGTGAAATCTGCCACAAGCGGTTCCATACCAACTTCAAAGTGTGGACTCACTGCCAAACTCAGCATGGTGTAGTACAAAACCCGGCCTCGTCCGCCAGCTCCTCTGTACTGGATGAGAAATTTCAAAAGAAGTTAATAGATATTGTGCGAGAGAGGGAAATAAAAAAAGCCTTGCTTTGGAAATTAAAGAGGAATAAACAGGGTTTGCAGTCTGCTGCACACACCAAAAAGAGATCAAGGCCCAGCTTCATCTGTCCTTACTGTGGGAAGGTGTTTGTGTTCCAGTCTCAGTACAGGCAGCATTTAAGGACACATCCTGCTGAAAAAGCTGACCAGGAGACACCAAACGAGAGCAGCCTCTACCAGGAACAGGATGAGGTCATTCAACAGAAGGACACAGACGCTGGTGTTTACTCCTGTCGTCTTTGTAATATGAAGCTGTCGTCCCTCTTTGAACAGGGCGACCATGAGAGGGGCTGTCGACACGCAACCGTATGCCCCTACTGTGGCCTACGCTTCTCAAGTCCAGCGGTCAAGAAGGACCATGAGGCACATTGCAAGTACAAGAAACTGACGTGCCTGGAATGCATGCGGACTTTCAAGTCCTCCTTCAGCATTTGGCGCCACCAGGTGGAGGTCCACAACCAAAACATGATGACTGTTAAAGACCAGGCTCACATGAAGCAACACGAGAACAATGATGAGGCATCTGAAATGCTCAGAGAGGAGCATTACAGCGATGACCATCTAGCAACTGGGAGCTCCAGAGATAATATAAGTTACAGCGACTCCTCAGGTCCACCCATGTACGATTCAGAAGATTCCTCATCCTATGTGCCTGAGGACCTGAGCATGGGTCACCATGGCAAGCTGGTGGTGAAGGAGGAGCCATTGGAAGAGGCCGTGAGTGAGAGGGACATGGAGACTGCCAAAACTGAGCCCGAGGAGCCTGGCGTGTGGCCATGCGAGAAATGCGGAAATCTTTTCGGTTCTCGCAAAGACCTGGAGAGACACCAGGAGCTGCTATGCCACATCAAACCATTCATCTGTCACATCTGCAACAAAGCCTTCAGGACCAACTTCCGCCTTTGGAGCCACTTCCAATCCCACATGTCGACTGCTAACGAACCTGGAGCCAAAGAGATCGACAGGCAGCCCTCGCCTCTGTCTCCCTCCCCTCCCACGACCCCTCAAAACTCTCTGCGTCTCTCCCCGCAGCCCTCCGTGCTCAAATCCACTCAGACGACGTCGGTCTCTGCCGCAATGGCTGAGGAGTCCAGCAGCCCAGAGCCCTGTAGCTCATCAGTAAGCAGGACGAGGAGGCCTGAACTAGAACGGCAACCCAGCAGCCACAGCCCTCTGTCAAGGTCAAACAGCATGGAGAATCCAGGTGGCCCTCAGGAATCAGACACACTCTTTTACCATGCACCTTCTCTCTCTGCCCTGACGTTTAAGAGGCAGTACATGTGTAAACTCTGTCACAGGACCTTCAAGACAGCCTTCAGTCTCTGGAGCCATGAGCAGAGTCATAGCCACATGTAAGCACCAGACAGGTTAAATTATAGTAGTGCATTTCTGTTGAGAGACAATACTTAAGACTAGAGTAAACACACCTCAGCCTACAAAAGGAAGACTTTGAATGTATAGCTTAGTCGCTTGCCTCCAATGTCATATATTACAGTGGCCATGTTCATTAGAGGTGTAAACGTGAATGTGCAATCAAGTGCTAGATTCCTCTGTGAGACGAGATTATTATAAATGGATTTATTTTCCTTTCCAAATGAGCTATAAGCATATATCTATTTTAAGCCTCTTTTAGTTGTCTGCTTGTAATTATCTATGTGGGTGTTTCGAGAAAACAAGGTACAGAGTTGCACCCCTTTCTACTTCAGATGTACAGTACCACTGAGAGGGAACACAGACCTGGTATTACCATCCATCCTGAGTGATTTGGTCAAAAGTGGTAAGCTTTAAGCCATTCAGTTTACACCTGGCATTACCATGCGTCTCAACATGTGTCTCGAGTGACCACTTGGGATGGGATCCCTGTGCAAACAAACACATACTTTTAACAAACTAACTCAGTTATTTTTTAAACTGAGAAAAATGTGTGGCATTTGCCAAATTAACAAGAAGGTCCAAATAATAAAGATTTTTGTGTAGACAGCGTTTCACAAAGTTTATAAAATGTCTCCTTAGTCAACAACTAACAGAGTCTGGGGACTTTATTTGTGGGTGACGAAGAACTAGCAACTACTGTGTGTTTACAGTCAGTAAAATCTTAAAAACTTGGTGTAAATGGTTAAAATAGTGTGTTCAAACAGGTGGAAAGGTAGGACACACTTAAGACACGGAAGCAGACGGGATGGTAGAGTAATGCCACAACATACTGACACTTTTTGAATAACTAAAGGAACAACTTACTATATAGCAATTAATACGAGATCTACAGGAAGGCTCAAGTGATTTAGAATTTGCTGTAGTCAATTTACAAAGTTTTGTTTCTCCTCTCGCAACAACTTTTATATTGATGGTATTTGTAAGGGATATTGCAATAGTGTGTGTTCACAAACATCTGCTTAGCAGGTTAAGAGAGCCTTAACATGTAGTTTATGTAAGGGATGATGCCTTACGAGCCAGCTGATGCCAGTACAGCTCATTTCAGATACAGGCTATAGCGTACTTATATAGAATGGTATACGGGCACTTTGACTGGAACTACTTGAGGAATTCCAGAGGTGCCGTATATTGAAAGTCCAGTCACAACTTCCAGCCAATCAGAATCGAGTATTCACCGAGACGGTGGTATAAATTACAGCAAACTACATGGAAATCAGACAGCGTGTAATCCACCCTGTTGTTGTGGCTTCTAGTTTCACACACGTCAGTTGAGTTGTGTGCGTACACATTGCTAGAAGAATGTGGTCAGAAGTGGCTCAGACCACCTCTGAATGTGGTCTGAGTGACAAGCGCAAATGTGTCTTGGTGGAGCTGTCACCTTTTATTTCTTTTTTTTTATCACTCTGGATGGATTTTGCTATCAAGTGTGAACAGGGCCTTGGACTTAGAGGTACAGCTAAAAAAGGGACAGCTCTGTACAGTGTTTTCTCAGTGTGGAAAAAGTGCTTTAAATTTTCTGGAGGCTGCAGTTAAATTAAAGAGTAGTGCTTTGCTTTTGTATCAGATCTGTCTCTTGATGTGAGTGACATCCCTTAAGATAATATTGGTGGCCTCAATAATGTATTCAATATGCAGTTTGATTCTGTTACGGGAGGGGGGGACATAGTACAAACTGTTCGCTTGGGTCTTTCACGAAATGAGGTTTTGGGTTGTGGAGGTAAAAATGACGAAAAGGCCCGAGTTTCTGTTCTGTTTCTATATACTTCGCATTCTTTTGCATTTGTTGGCTCATATTTGAGTTACTTGTTGCCTTCGTGTCATTTTCAGTATAGCAATTAGGTTATATCACACGCTGTACATCAAACACACCGCCTCAGGCACATGTTGTTTTAGGCATTTCATTCAAGTATGCAACCTTGATGAATTGCTTCATTCAGTACTTATAATTTATCTTCCTATTTACAAGCCTGGTGAATCGTTTTCATGTGTATTCAAGTGGGTCAGACTGTGCAACCATCAGTCCTAAGACTGAAGAAAGTTATGATTTTTTATTTTTATTTTTTTTCCCACAGGTTAAATGACTTAACATTTCTACATGTTGCTGAAAAAACTGTTTGTAAACGGTGCTCAGGCCAGCTAAGTAGTAAAAATGGGGAAATTGTCAATGAAAATAATGGGATGGGTTGATTTCATAGTATCCTAAATACAACATGACATCATTCAAGCATTCAGCTCATTACGTCAGCTGCTGGAAAACAATCTGAAATATTTATAGCAAGCAAAGCACTGCAGCACGGCAATGTAATTTTTGGTTCTACTCCAATAATAAACATGAAAATTATTGTATGACTTGGACATAGTCACAATTTCTGATTCACTAAAGTCAGCCCCTGCAGTGCAACACCAGTGTTATGTAAATACTCATAATCCTGACAGATTTTTTGCAGTTCAACACATTTGGTATCTAACAAAGCTTTACGATGCTTTGATGGCCTTATGCAACTTGGAAAAAATATTTTGTTGATCTTGTTTTACATAAAAAAAGCACAATGGAGTTTCAGAGGACTTATGACTCAGGCTTTTCAGGGTGGTGAAGTCAAGAGGAGGGAGGCGTGACAGCGCAAATCTTTTATTCTGCACACGGTGAGAGTGTTCCTGCTTCCTAAAGATTTATTATTAAAGATTGTGTTTTGATTGTATTCCAGTGGTTTTACAATTGTATTCTTGTACAAGTATACGGTATACTTCTGCTTCGGCTTGATGGATTAGAACTTTGTCATGAATTATTTTGACTGCTTCTATTTGGGAGATGTTGCATTCAAAGAGTGCTCCGCACAAACTATGGGAATTTGTTTTTCCACGAAATGAGCAACGCGAGCTGCATTGTGATGTTAAATTCTTTGGAGAAATTATGTATTGATAATAGTGCTCTTAATTTCTTGTGATGAAAGCTTTTCTGAAAGTTTCACAGAAATGATTAGAATTGTGTATATGGAAGTGTTTGTATCCTCGATTTTGTACCAATTTTGTTAGTAAACAAAGGTTTTATCTTTTTAGTATTCCTGTGCTCTCACTGCAATAATGAATATTTGTATCAAGCATTGGTTGCATAATTGTTGCTTTTGGAGACTTGCAGCTGTTTTGTGTTTAGGTTTTTCTACAGTTTTTGTGCTTCAATTCTGTAATAAAGAGTAACAATGGGGTAAATACTACCATGAGTCGAATTTTAATTATTTTTCAGTTTTGGTTTTCAGATATACCTGGCCATGCAGCTAATTTAAATCTTAATCAAACAACATTTAACTAGCTAGCCTAGCTTGTTTGTTGCTGCTTTAAGTACAAGTCTCCCCAAATATGAAAATTCAGTCATTATTTACTCGCCCCAGGACAATAAGAGTCAGGTAAAGTATCGTAGTCCACAAAAAGAATTCTGGAGCTTCACAGCAACACAGCGTTGCAAGACAATTAATTCAACTATGTATGTGTGACACAAATGTGTGATACAAATTACAGATAATGAATACCCAATTGTTGGTTTGCTTCAATGTAACTGGTGACGCAGAAAGAAGCCTGGTGATGACAACCTGAAGACCTACAGTGTATGAAAACACACATACACAGGTCATCCTGTTGGCAGACAATCCTGAGCCAGGGGGATGTTTTTCAAGCTGCAGGCCACGGTGACAATTTTTTTGACTGGAAACTCAGGAGTGAACTTGGGAGCTGTTTGCTTTACTTTGGAAAAAATGGCCAACTGGAAATCCTGTCCTGCCCATGTGTCAGGTCACACTCGGCCATCAAACTGTGTGCAGAGAGGAAGTTTTCACATGGATGAGGAAATCTGTTCACGTACTCAGCCATTGCTTTTGGATGAAAAACAGATTTTATGTTATAACATGATTCGGACTTGTGAGTCTGTATTTGCTCGCAATTGTTCTCATTTCAAAACTTAAGTCTGAAGGGAGCTGAGATCGTTAGGTACAGTTAGCCATTACAATGAGCAATATTTATTGTCAAAGATTTACAATAATGTACAGATCTGACATGATCAGCAACACAGCTTTTTTTAAAGAATTTAACTGATATATAGTGTTACTTGCTACTGTGTTGATGTTGCATTTCTAACTATTGGAAGGTGAAGACAATCTGGAAAGAGAAATCTTTCAAAAACAAAATATCTTTGAAATAAACACATTACATAAGAGTCTTAAGGTACAAGCAGTACAGGAACCACAGCAGACTGATTATGTGTCTACACTGACACTGCGTCGTCGTAGCAGAAGTAGAACTGAAAAATTGTGTTTTGAGCATAAAAGAGTTGAAAGGCCTGACTATAGGGAAGTTTCTGGATAAAATCCTCCAGATCTCCCCCCCCCCCCCCTCTCTGTCTTAGAACGTCCTCACAGTGCCAGGGTGTCTTTGATCAGCCTTCTCATGGTTGTGCTCACAGAGGTGCCCAGAGAGTCAGTGATCTGGAATGTGATTTTGTAAAGGTAAGGCTGGACATCTTTGAGACTCGTGTCAAAAACGTTGTCCACCTCAGACTGGGTGGGCATCTTTGGCAGGTATTCGTGGCGATTTATCACCTCGACAACGTTGATCACCTTCTCGCCCAGCTTCTCGCCCACTTTCTCCCTGCAAATCTGTCTCTCCTGCTCGTTGGCCAGGTTGACAACGTTGACCTTGATGCTCCACACTTCCCAGGGAATGCACTCGTCTGAAAAAGGCCAGCGAGACTTCTTCTTCTGGTAGAACTCCAGGGAGATCTGCCCCATGCCGTCGCTGCCAGAGTTGCTCAGAGCATCCTGTAACCAAAACATGTGATAACACCGTCAAATTACAGGCCTGCTCGGGCATTACAGTCAACAATCACACGTTGAAACCACCAATTACCTTGAATTCAGACACCGCTTTCCTGATCACTCTGTCCAGCTCCTCCGATGACACCCTGACAAAGGTAAAGTCGATGAAGTCACAGTCGATGTCCAGTGTGCCCACGGTACCAATGGAGTAGGTGCCCTCCTTTTTGTAGTGAAATTTCCCGGTGCTGCGATGGAGTAAAATCGTATGCAGCAAAGCCAGCATAGATTCTTCCACCTGCCTCGCCTCCACTGTTACCTCTAGGACTTCCGAGCGGCAATTCATTGCGAAGTGATAGTTATTTCCATTTACAAGCGACGACGCGACTGAGGTGACGATGGCTGCTGTTTAGCCAGCTCGATCACGTTAGGTGACGAAGATACTTTGTTTACCTCTACTGAGGGGCGGCGCCTATTCCACGCAGTGGATTACAGTATTTTAAAATACGAAATACCCTTTTTTATTCCTAGAAGCTACCCTACCTCCGAATATATTTTGTGTGGAGGGACGACAGGAACATTGTTGACAATAGCTGGCTGGCTAGCTAGCTTGCTAGGTGTTTGCTACAAATGGGGCAGGAAGATGTGGTAATGATGACTGGGAGACAATCTACGGCAAGTCGCGGAGTTCAAAATACTGTGTCGTAGATGTTTTTTATAATTGTGTTCTTTTAATGGGCCTTACTCTAACTCATGTGGGATAAAACATGATCCCAGATTGAGACTAACTTTGAAAACACCACGCTTTAGCCTATTTTGGGCAATACGAGAATTTTCTTACGACCACCAGGCAACAACAAACTTTCGCATTTGCCGCGGTGCACTCTGGGAGTTACAGTTTGTGCCACATATCCGTTTCAGAACGGCAACTTTGTACAGTCAGACTGGGCTGCTAACAAGTCCAGAGGCAAGGACAGCACTCTCCGTCTCAAGGATGTTTTACCGGGACTCTTGTTCGCTATCTGGATACCGTCGGGTAGAGCTTAACTGTAGAAGTCGGATATAATTACTATTTGGGAAACTTTGGCCATCGCGTAGCTAATGAATGTAGCTAGTTAAGCGAACCGCGGCGAAGATTAGCTAACTGAGCTAACAACCATAATTCAATGAGAGGAGGGGAGTGCGCTTTTCTGCAGGTACATTTGAAGCCAGAGACTACCTTCAGCTCTTTGGCAGTGGTCTAGGCATCTATAACCGTCTTGTGTAATATGAAGCCTCTGTGTAGCTTTCAAAAGCTGCTATGAAGTACCGCAACATGGATAGCAATAAGCATAATGTGCTTTGGAGGTTGAGATCAGTGCTCTTATCAGTTGCGGGAGATTGCTTTCATTGATTTCGCCCTTCCCTGACCAAACACATGCTATGAGGTTGCCAGCAAATTTCTCCGAGGAGGTGTGTTGAGCTGTGATCACCGCTCTCATTTGCAAAGAATGTCCGACTTTGAAAGTTCCGGTTCGTATTTCGGTTTGGAGGATCCGCAGTGGCTATGCATGGTCACACTTTTCGTCGCGTCCCTGGTCACTCTGGTACTGTATTTCGTACAGTATTTCCAACAAAGGGGCGTAGGGACGGAGTGGAGAGCAGCGGTGGACAATGCGGCGAAGGAGGAAGCCGCCTCGCTGCTGGGATGGGCGCTGTCACTGAAGAGCTGGAAGGGTCAGTGGAGAGGAGCCTGGTGCAGGGCTCTGACTGACGAATCGAGGAAGCGTGGGGTAAGTCTCATGACCATCGAGCCACCAGTCTGCTCTATGGCAGGGCAGGTGACACTAATAAAAGTGCAGTCTGTCATAGTCTGTGATTGTTTAGATGAGCTGGGGGAGAAGAAAGAAAAAAAAAACTCACCTGATCTGAGCTGTCACATAGAAGTCTCAGCCACTTCAGATCTCACCCCATCCACTGACACATTTTCTGACAGCAACAGTATCACTTTGCTATGCCTGCACCACCCCTGAGCCGTCTGTTTTGTTTCCTGTTCCTCAGAATAAGCAAGTTAGAACATAGTCATTGACGTTGCCAATGCGATCCAATACAGGATCATTGCTCATTTTATTGGCAAACTCCCTGTTTTCCCTCTCCGTGAGCTGTGTGAATGGTTTGCTGTTGTTTCACTGTTTCTGTCTTCCTCCTCACCCAGGGCCCTGTTCTTTTGATGTTTGAAGAGGATGACGCCGAGGCATCCGAGCTCATGATCAGCCAAGTGTCCAGTTTTCAGAAGTCTGCCAGAAACAAGGTACGCAGACCCCAAAGTCCATTGTTGATACAGGCCTAGGGCTTTTCCTTTACTGAGCAGTTTGTGCAGTGATCAATAACTGTAATATCATTTCATATCTAGATCAGTTGAACTGTTGTTTTAAGTGCCAGTGCTGTGTGCTCCTCCTCCGTCCAACCGCTGTAAGATAATATCTTTTGTTTTTCATGGCAGCTTCAGCATTTGTCTAGATTATGGCATCAGGCGCTTATAGATTTCTAATTTCTTTTTCTGTGTACTTTATTGACAAAGGCTGTCCCTCAGATCAATGTTTCCTGCCCTAATTCAGTGCAAACAGAGCCTTCCTTCGACCAGTGCTGCATTTTAGCCTGTTGCAGACCTCTGACTCATCCACCCGCCAGCCGTGCTACAGAGACTCCCCTGGTTAATTCATATATGGCAAATAAGTCCGCCTATCTTTTTTATCAGGTGTCCACATGGCCGTTACACATGCCGTGATTTAATAGTTCTGCTGGAAAACCACAGACTGTGCTCCAACCTGCTGCAGACTGTGTCCAAAACAAACTGCAACCAGGGGGCTTTTTACTTTTTCGAGAGGTCAGATAGGGACAAATTGCTCGCTGTGTTTGCAGGCCCGGTTGGCTTTGCAGTGCTCCCAATGCAAACTCAGCCCTTTCTTTGTGATCATCGTGATATGGGGCAAAAGACCAGGTGCAGTGTCGCTGAATGCAGTGAGTTTAATGAACGGCGGCTTATTTTTACCCGTGTATGTGTGTCTGTGTGTGCGCAAGCTGTAAGGAGCTTACATAGCTGTCAAGCTCAGCAAGTGAGGAGGAGCAGGCAGACAGGAATGCAGCAGCACCTATGTTTATGTTAAGGTTTCCCCTTACTGTGATCTAATACCCAGCTGGATACAAACACACCCATCCTCCACTGAAAACTGTATGAATGCAGCGAATAAATCTGTGTAAAGTAAGGGCACACTTTGCTGTAATGTGGTAAATGACTACAATTCAGTTACAGATGCATTCCCTTTTCAGTGAAAGTGATTTTATTGTTCTTACAGATGATTGAATCTGCCTTTGGAAGCTAGTAGAGACCTTTTTCCCCTCTCTCAGTTCAGTGTGAACTTCCCTTGTGGCAAATATTTTGCTTTTGGATCTGTTTTAGTAAAAGTCAGTGTTGTAAACAAATGTCAGTGGTTTGATCGATTCAGTTTGTGCCACATGTTTATTGCAGGGCTGCAACTAACGGTCATTTTCATTGTAAGTTAATCTGTCGATTATTTTCTTGAATAATGGATCAGTTGTTTCAAAATGGTGAAACATGTCGATGAGTGTTTCCCGAAGATGACGTCCTCAAATGTCTTGTTTTGTCCACAACCCAAATATATTCATTCTAATGATGTGGAGGAGTAAAGAAACCAGAAAATAGTCACGTTTAAGAAGCTGGAATCAGAATTTAGACCCTTTTTTGAAAAGAAAAAATATATAATACCCAAACTGATGACTTGATTATCAGTAGTTGGATAAATTTGATAGTCGAAACTTGATTACAAATTGGAGTTTGCCTCCCTGTTTGTGTTGCTTTCTCATCACAGAATGTCACGACACATGAGTTGTATGCAACTGCTGTCACTGCTTCGCTTCAACATTCTCAGTAGATTTATGTAACACTAATGCCTCAATTTTTCTTCCCAACAGAAAGCTTCCTGCAGTGTGGTCGGGGAGACACTTCAGTTCTCGGTCGGCGCAGCACAGACGGCCATGGCTCCAGCAGATCCTTGTAAATACACAGTGTGTATAGCTCCGCTGGAGCTGCAGGTAAATGCTCTATAGATGATCCGAGGGCATCTATTAAAGCCGTACGTCTCGTGTCAGTGAACAACAATACTCATTTGTTCTTTGCTGGATATCCCTTTAACACAGGGGCGTCTAGAGACAGAGTTACATCCCTTGGAAGTCATTGTGGTTGAGTTTAATGGGAGATTTTATTGAACATGATGTGCTGCCCAGCTCACTGCTGGCAGGAGTCTTAGATTAAATGGCTGGGATATCTCTGTGCTTGGCAAATGTCCCGAAGACCTCATTAAAATCTCTGTCAGGCCCGTTTCCAGTAAGGCCTGCCCGCTTTGCCCACATTCCCATTTGTCAGGGCCACGCACAGGATTGATGTAACTCTGAAGATAAGACACAAATGACTAATGGCTTCCTTGTTCTTACCTGAAAATTCCAATAATTGTTTTTTATTAGTCATGGCCAAATCTGACGCAGTTCATTTTTCAGGCGAAAATTCCAATGGCTGACTCATGGCGATTCTTAATATTCTTGGGAAATACTTGGACAGTTTTCAAAGTGTTTAGAGTAGAATTGTAGGTAATAGGTTGAGATGTGTTATGAGAAGTGCTAGCTGTGGTAAGCTTTCACCCTGTTCTCAGGTCAGTGTTAAATCTTCAGCAATGTATGGATACAGGTGGCTATAAGCTAACCAAATTGTATTAAGGCTATATTTAAGCCAATAAGGTGCTTGTCATCCCTCCTGAGCTCGTTGTGCTATAAATACAACTGAGTGAGAGCCTCCATAGCTAACGTGAGGATTAGAATCGGCCCTGTTTTGTTTTGGTTGTTGATCGGTTGTTGTTGCAGGAACATAAAGGAAGCCACTTGTCTCCTTTTCATTCTGATTGTTTGAGCTTAGCCTGGAAAGGTCAGAGAGCCTTTTCAAACGTCTCCATCCAACCACCGCTGGAACAGTTGGCGGCTTTTGACTGGGATCCGTGCTAGAATGCTCCTGGCTGCTCGGGTTATGAGTGCTGGGATACGTGGGACAGAGGCTTTGGGCACTTACGGTATATGGTCACAATAATACACCCAGCAGACTGCAGTGTGCTGCTGAGTGGACTTTGTCTTTTAACACGCTACTGCACCACATGGCATGTTGCATGTGATGGCGGACACATGTGACACCGCAATGTCGTGTTCATCTTTGAAATGCAAACCCGGCATTTACATTTCTGTAGTAAGTGTGATTTAATAAGATTCTTCTTGGCAAACACTGGATTTTTCAAGTTTTGTTATTATGCTGACATGAAACTTCCAGTTTAAGCTATTCGTATGAAACGATCCGGATCATATCAGTGCAGCCTGTGGTATTGTTCTTCTGGAACCATCTCAATGTCCACGTTGCCATCCATCTGATGAGGCCTTTGTTTGCCGCCACAGAGGCGGCTGTTCAGTCTTTCACTGGAATCCAGGCATGCTAGGACAAGATGGCCCAGTGTGTTTCCTCTTTCGCTTTTTTCATCTCTAATTCTTTTACTTTCTTTTTCTCTCCGCTGAGCTCAGTGTTGAGGTACACCTCGCTGACTTTCCCCACTTAACCCTTTCCCTGCTTTGTCGGGCTGGGCAGAGAGGCATTGCATAAGGTTGTTGTAGAGTGTTTGATGTTGAGATTGCAATTTGAGATAAGTCATTTTATATTTTTCTTATTCCCAGTTGGTATACGGAACGTAATGTAAGAGAAATAATGCAGTTTAATTAAACAAAGAAGAATTTAATATAACTAGTGGTATCCAAGATCATGTCCACCTAAGAGCGTTTAGTGTAAATATTCACTGGCCTCACCATTCAATACAGCTCACCTGTCAAAGTTTTGCATCGTCAGATTTCTATATTGCTGCACACGGCTACTTTCCCATCATCTAATACAAACGATGAGATAAATCTTTATTCCCTTTTAGTTCGGGGATCCTTTTAACAATCAATCTATAGTATAAAAAACTGCACATTTTCATCAGCTAGGCTTGCTGTATTCTTTATGGTCAGGTGAAAACTGCTGACTTGGTTAGTAATTGATGAGAGGCAGATTTTGTACACAGCGTGCGTCTCATCCAGTTTGTCACTTTAGACCAAGTTCATAAAACCAGAACTCTGCCCAGATGTCTGCGTTCATAATGCTGGGTGTGTTTCTCTGTTAATCGCTACCGATCTGCCTCCCCTCCGACATGTGTTCATTCATAAGCAACATGAGCTTATGTTCACCCACAATTCAGCGATAAGAGAGCAAGTGGGTGCGATATAACTTTACAACTTCATTGTCCTGCTGAGGCCGGAAAATCGGCCATCAACACAAGGCTGCAAGCTCCTGATTATGCTCTGTCATTGTATTGATGCAGAATCTTCCAAAACAACATTGTGATGCATCCTAGAATTGGGAAATTTCCACACCTCCAAAGAACACCAACTATCACCATGCCAGCTACTCTCAAAAATAGTTCCTTACCGATTAGAGCTGCAATGATTAGTCAGTTAGTTGATTAATGCATAAGTCGATTAAGACTAAAATGATTTGCCGGCTATTTTGACAACCAGTTAATTTTTTCAGGCTAAAAATGTCAAACATCTGCAGTTTCCAGCCTCTTAGATGGACAGATTTTCCGCCTTTCTTTGTCATTCATGATAGTAAATTAAGAGTCTTTGGATATTTGAAAAAAAGGAAACAATTTGAAAACATCAAATGTTTCTGTTTTTATATAAATAATTGTTAGTTGAAGCCCCTTTGCAGATTGTATCACACCAAATCGCACAAATTATTCCTTTTCTAATTAGAAACTCATCCACAGATTACAATTTGGAGTAGATTGACAGAATAACGTCATCAAGATGTAGCAAAACTGTCCTCTTTTTTTCTTTAGTCTAGCAGTTCTCGCTGCTGTGGAAGTAAGTCAACAAATTCACAGTAATCCACTGGGATGCATCATGTCTAATGTTGTGGAGACATTTATTTATTTTCAAGTGTGGGACCAAAAGCCCACAGAGACATGGTTGTTAAAGTTGTTGTGGGAGTTACAGAACAATCTGCAGTGGCAACAACCCTGTGATTTGCTTAGCTTAAAAAAACATCCTGAAACGGTTTTGCATATGTTGGTTAATATACAGAGAACCAGTATCGGTACTGGCAGTGAAATTGATTTTAATCTAATCTACCTTTAAGATAATGTTATGGATTTACTATAAGTGAAACTGATCAGCACTGTTAGACTTCTGATCACCATGTCGTCAGAAGGCATCATGAGTTGATCTCCTCTGTCTCCCTCAGCTTGATCTACAGATGCAAGAAGCTGATGATGAGGTGAAGGTGAGCTGGGGAGTGTCTCAGCTAGAGACAGCGGAGCTGCAGGTGAAGCCCGCTTCCACCCAGGTAATTTTTAGGCTGCAGATGATAAGATATACCTGCTGTCTACGTAAGTGCTGATACAGCAAAACCAAGAGATGTTTCACTTTACTGAAACTCAAAGAAACTGATTGTTGAATATGTAACAATAAACTGAATGTGTATTTGTGATAATCTGTGACAAGAATTTGTGTTAATTGTCATGTTTGTCATCTAAATGGAAACCTTAGCATTTATAGTCAGATGTATACTGTTTCTTGTTTTGTTTTTACTTCAAGAAAGAAGGTTGTGTTTGTGTTTCAATCAATTTGGTGTTGCAAGTAATTTATCTGACGTCATAATTTCTCTCCGTCAGGACAATCCCAGTGCTTCCAGTGTAGCAGCCATTACAGAACAGTTGAGGAAGCTGTTATGCGCAACCCGTCCCTCTGTGATGCTGAGCTGCAGGCCTGCTCAGGCCTCAGAGGTCAAGGTCAGAAGAGACGTCATTTCTAATGCACGATATGTAAACATCTGCCACACAAGAACGCCATGCAGACAAGTGTGTACATCTGTTATGTCAGGCCATGTGGGCAGATTAACAAATAGTGTTTAAAGCGGCTGTAATCAATGTTTTTGTTATAATGACAATGTCAACGTATCCATGATTAATGAGGAACCTACAGAAAATTATTACTTGAACCTGGAAGTCCCGATGGCTTCCTGGAGCTTTATGGCAAGTTTCAGTTCATTGTTTTGCTGTTTGGCTGAAACTTTACTGTTTTGATTTACTCATTCACCTCTTTTAAAGAGTCATTTCTGCCACAGCAGGCAGCTGTTTTCAGCTAAAAAACTCCACTGTACACTACCTGCTCAGCACAAACTAACAGACAGATACAGTGAACAACTAGCTGGTGAATAAAGTGGGAGATTTAGCATCTGAAGAGCCAGATATTTCCTCGTAGTTGGAGACTAAAAACAGCTGAAAGAGAGAGACTTCTTTTACCAGATGGCCAAGAAAAAGGCTTTAAATGAATGACAGTGTTGATCTGTAACTTAAATGTATTCACTTGAAAGATAAAATGTGCATTTTTGTTAAAATTAGTATGTTTCCTCCAAGTGGCAAATAAATCAGTTATTGCAGGTTTAGGTCCATACTTTTATATGTGTCTTAGAACTGCTGACTGTATATTCATGATTTGAGCATGTAATCATCCCTGAGCAAAGCCTGCAGTAATGTAGAAAGAGTTCATTATACTGATATTAATTCACAAAAGGGTTTTTACTGATTCACTCCAGCCATCACAAGATGTCATGTCATGCGTTTCTGATTTGATTATGTGTCATGAGTTGGCATTTCGGTCAACTGTAGTTCGAATTCTTGGAGTGAAAGAAGGCACCACACCAAGTATAACAAGTATTTTTATACTACCTCTCTCTGAGATGACCAACAAATGATGTCCTCTTAGGGAAAAAAACGGATTATTTTCATCCTAATATTGACAAATAACTACTGCTTAAGTCACCAGAGCCCAAAGAGATCTCTTGTAGTGTCCTATTATCCAAATGTTTTGAATTTTCCCAGATATGAAAAGGAGAAAAACAGGCACATTTTCCATGTCAGGGACAGAATTTTCGGTTTCAGTTTGACCAACGACCCACAAGCCCTAACGACTCTGACATTCAGAGCTCACACGCGTCCTTAACGACTCTGTAAAGACACACCCACACAGTTCTTCAAGAAACTGAAAGGAGTCCAGTTGCCTACGATGCAGCACTTAGAATTACCATGACCTGGACGACTGAGAACCTTCATCAACGTTTGATTAACTTGTTTGATTAACAGTTACAGCACACAGTAGGGTTTTCCTGCTGACACCTGTGTGATTTAAAGATTTAAAATGATCAAGCAGATCTGTGAGCCCATCAATACTAGATGATCTCTTCCGACAAGTCCAGGCAGGCATCTAATTATCAGGATTGGCAGATCTGTTCTAAGACTGGCAAGTTCTCAGATACGCTTGATGACATAAAGTGCAGTATTGACTTCACTGCACCAACATATAAACAATGGTTACATTGTCTTTCTCTCAGAGGCATGGATAGACTGCACATTAAAACTGCTGGAAGTCATTAATAAATGTTTTTTATGACATTTTCTATAATACTAAAGGCAGCCTCTGAGAGTAATGACCCAGTTTGCTCGGCTGAAAAGGTTTTTGGAATCTGGTGTGGTTCTGAAAGCTTTTTGATCGTCCTGTAATATGTTTGTGCAGCATTGTGTCACTTCTGTATAGAAAGGCTGGGAATAGAATACCTCGTTTACATTGGTGCTAGTCATATTGCCACCAGGAGTTCTCCATTGTTGACTTATTTATTTACTGTCGTTTCTCCAATAGGAAGCCCACAATAATGTGGTTTCACCTCCCAAACCCCCCCGCGCCCACGACTGGAAGCTGCTGGTGAAGAACACCCGAGTGACACTGAATCAGGAGGAAGATGCTGCAGGTGGGACACTTATCCTGTTAAAAAAAATGTGCTACCGGGTTCTGATGAAGCGTTAAAACAAGAAGTTGTGGTTTTATGGTAGAATATGTGCCAGACTATTTCTTAATAACCCATCACGCTGTGAAAAAGACAGAGATTTCTGGGGTATTAACAACACAGGGTACTTCTTTATCTTTTGCCAGATGGCAGCTGGGTGAACAGTTGTGGTGTGGCTGGTGTAGGTGTTGACTTTCATTTTCCTTTTGGCTCTGTACAGACGTCTCACGTCACGAATTCAGTGGTGCTCTGTAGATGGATGCCAATAGTGTTCTGAACTAAAGAAATAATTACAAAGATGTGAAACGTCAATGACTTTCAACTCGTCTTAAAATCAAGGCTCACAATGAAAAAAATATATATAAAAACATGTAAAATGTACATAAATTGATCAAAACTTAACAGTAGGAAAAAAGAGGAAGGATGAAATGATGCAGAACCAAGTCTGCAGAGTAGAGGCAAGACAAGGCAAGCGAGACAGGAGACAAATGTCAGTAAAGGGGAAGGTCTCACATAGCCTGTGGTCCAGATGTTTGAGCCTGCTCACTCCACCAATATGACTGATTCTGAAAGTGAAATTGAAAGCGTTGACAGTTCTGTTTTTCTTCTTTCTTCTTTCTTCTATTGGCACCTTTACCATCAATTTCCAGTAGCAAAGAGGAGGGAAAGCGGAGGGCCTTGGGAGATTAATGGCAGAAATTAATTACTCAGGAGCACAGCAGGAGAGAGGGAGACTCAGGTTAAATTGGTTGTGTTGGCAGGTATGTCTCTGTGCCTGGTAGAGTGACTTCCTCCTGTCACCATGAGGTTGCCAGCAGGCAACAAAGACTTTGAGAAGTCACTGCCACTACCAAGAAACAGTCCGGCAATTAACCCTCTAGATGCCACACATCTCAACAACATGTTTATCCATTGGTTTGGTAACTCTCAGCAGGAATACTTACAGGCTTTTTATTCCAAAATGTCAAACTGTTCCTTTATTTGCACTTTTAGTCCAGGACATAAAGAGGTGTTTCACAAAAGTAAACGTAAGAGTTTGATAAATCAGCTGCTGGTTCTGTTTTGTGTGTGTGTGTGTGTGTGTGTGTGTGTGTGTGTGTGTGTGTGTGTGTGTGTGTGTGTGTGTGTGTGTGTGTGTGTGTGTGTGTGTGTGTGTGTGTGTGTGTGTGTGTGTTTGTGTGTGTGTGTGTGTGTGTGTGTGTGTGTGTGTGTTACAGTGTAATGCTGGTGGGGACTTTTCCAGCTTCACGTATTTTATCAATTCAAGCGATTAATATACCTACAATTTTAATTTTTAAGATGACCTCATTTTCAAACAAAATTTTAAAAACACTGTCATAATATGAGCTAACATACATTCTGTTATAGCTAATCAACACGGAGTGTATCATAGTTATCAGGTGGAAGTATAACTATTTAAGGGAGTGTTTCTGCCTGGCCTTTGTTTATACTACCAACAAACTGTAGCCTGTGCATCCTGGTCAGAGCCTCTCCAGACAACGAGGAGGAGGTTTGTTTGTCAGTTGGCTGTCGAAGGTGGTAGTCTGCTGGTTAAAGTTGAAGAATGGTATTTTAAATAATACACCCACGTCAGTATCACACCTGCAGACCTGCACAAATTGGAGATGCCTGTATGATCCAAGTGAAAACAAAGCGACAGGGTGTTGTCAGCCACGACACTAGATGCCAATTTGTTTTGAGCTGCTGTTAAAATGACGGCGCAGTGAAGTCTTATCCACAACGACTTTGTTTTGGTAGTTCCTGGGCTGAGTCATTCTCTAATTGTGAGTCAGTGTCTTTCAGGACTCCAGACATCCTCTTAAGTATTCTGCCCAACACGTAATATTGTACAGCAGAGACATGACACAGCATTCACCACTTCACTATCCGTCTTCCTTCCTTTAAGTGAAGAGCAGTTATACTTAGCTTAGCTTCACTTGTAACACTTCCTGTGGGCTAGAAGCCAGATCCAGAGCCGCTGCAGTGAGCGCTCAGTCTTTAATATTCTTGCTGATATTGTGTTTATTAAGACACAGTGCTGTCATAGTGTTGGGGCTTGGCTTGTGGCTAATAAATATCGGTGTAAGTGCTTCATGAAATGGGATTCATCGCATGTGCTGAGGAAGCGCTCTCGGCCAGACTCTCCTCTGACCTATGCATAATTCATCTTGTATACAACGTACGCTGACCTCCCTTCTGTCCATTAAAGTGAAGCCATGGATGAAAAGGAGTGACCAAAGCAGAATTGAATCTCGCTCGCAAGCATACTTTATTTGATCAAAAAGATTTTCAAATGAGTTTGCAGTAAGATCTTGGATCACACACTGAGTTTCTTTTTCCATGATGCAGACTGTTTTCTGCTGTGTTTGCAGGCAGCATGAATCCTCTGTGTGTGCTGAGGCTAGATGATCCTCCACAGAGGTTTAACACCTCTGTTTTGAAGAACACAACCAATCCTGCCTGGGACCAACCGTTTATCTTGTAAGTTTTACCACAGAGCGCTGCAAAGCTATCACTGTTTTTTCACAGGTGTTTGTTTTTTTGTTTTGTTTTTCAATGCAACCCATCTGTAATTCGGTGATGTTCCTCCCTTTTCACCAGTGAATTGAATGGACTTTCAAAAGAGCTCATTGTTCAATTGGTGAATGATGGACAACCTCAAGAAAGTAAGGAAATTACTGACTGCCTTTTTTTATGCATTTGTGACAATATATGAGACAAAGTGTTTTTTTCACTTTCTGTGACTGTTGCATGTTTTGGTGCCACCAGATTAATTTAGGTGTCTTTCCTCTCAGATTGCTTACTTGGTCAGGTGTCAGTGCCTTTCGATCTTGTAAAGAAGCACCCCAAAGGACAGCAAACATTTGCACTCATGACCAAAGACAAAGTGACTGGATCACTTACTACTGAGGTAAGAGCATCATCCTCGTTAACTTAAGACATTATGATGTTTATTATGACAGATATAGTTTAATTCTCTTTGTGTGTCTGAAGCTTTCATGTTAGAATATTATATATATATATATTATATAACTGTTGAAAATCGTATCCCTCAGTTTACCTACCTGGAGCCCAGTGAAGTGAGGTCCTGGCACCCTCCCACCCCAGCCTCCAGTAAAAGGGTTGAGATGGACCGGACGGTCATGCCCTGCGGCACCGTGGTTACCACCATCACCGCGGTGAAGAGCAAACCAGGTCGGCCTCTCCCTCTTGGACTCAACATAGGTACGGCCTGCCACAAACTGCGAGACCACACGGCACAGGGAGGCTCGTGGAGGTTTCTGTTTACTCTGCTGCTGATGTAGAAACAGTTTAAAATCCAAACAGCTGGCGCAAAGAGATAGTTAGTGTTGGCAAACATCCACTGACGTTGAGCTGCTGCTCCAAAACAGCCAAAATAGGCGGAAACTTCAGTTTTGAAAACCAGAGTTCTTGGCACCTAGCAGGTCTATGGAGACTCTACTCCTCTGCTGATAGATGAGGACCCCTTGGTGCCATTGCCTTTTAAAAATGTCTTTACTTAAAGTTATTGAGTAAATACACGTTCAACTTTTTTCAAATGAGTTGATATCTTTTTAAAGACTGCAGTAAATATCTTCACATGTAGATGCTGAGATATTGCTGTGATAGTTATGTTGATATTGATCAAATTCATTATTTGTATGCAAATCAAAAGCTGTAACTCCTGCAACAATCACATGAAAGCTCTGACAGATCCTGCTAAGAATGATTAAACAGAGGCCAGAGTGGTGTGGCTCTATGGACGGCAATGCTAATATTATACCTGCCAGACATTAGCATGTTAATATTGTGTGAATGTTAGCATCCTAATAATAGCTTTTAGCTGAAGTACAACCGTAAGCAGCTAGTGTGAGTCTCGTTATTTTAGAGTTTATCAGAGGTTTCTGTATGATGCATCGAAAATTTGAGTACACTTTTTAAACAGTAATAAATAATTAAGTTAATAATGTCCACACCAGGAGAGATAATGGTAATGATAATGATAAAGACGCGAGCATCCACACTAATGAACGAGAATGTTCTGTAAGGAGTAGCGTCAAAGCACGCTGAGGACTCCAGCTGTGTTGAGGTGATAGCAACACTGTCTTTGTCATCACAGTTTCTGCCATTCACTTGAGTTTTTAGAAAACAATTTTTAGAACAATCTATTTTTTACCGTTGTAGTTATTGTTCTTGGTGTGAACCGACCTTTAGACCAGTTCCATCCCCAAATAAGTCTAGAGATGAGAATGAACAACGCAAAGACAGTTCAAGTACTAGGTGGTGAAGTGGTGAAAGAAGCTGCATGTTAATGATCTCTTAACAGTCCACCACACCTACACAGTACTAAGTTCAGTGCGATGTGACTGAAGTTTGATTTATCTGATCTTGGCAGAAGGACACTCTAGGTGTTGATAGACCTTTTTCATGGAAGCCATTTTTGACAAGCCACAGTAGGAGAAGCACAGGTGAAAATGATAACAGTAAGGATGGTCAAATTCCACTTAGCTGCTTTAGATCAGGGTCCTGGTTTTGTACATGCTGGCTCGCTGTAGTACTGTCGTGCCTTATTTGGACATTTGAATAGCACAGAGCCATCATTAGTGTGTGTTATTAGTACGAGCTGTGCTATTCCTGCAGTGGCAAGTCAAAGATGTCTGCTGTAAAATAAAGGCCTACTAGTGGACCACAGCTGAAAGTGCAGTCATTTTTTTCTCCCTACAAATCTTTAATATATCTGTTTTGAGCTTCCCGTGATGATAACTTTGTGCTCCCTCAGATCCTGTCCTTAAAGCAGTGGTCAACAAGCCCAAGCTTGCAGAGCGTCGGGTTTCAGAGCAGGCGTCTATGCTCGGGGCAACAGTCAGCAAGGCCCTGTCCTCTTCTGATACCGAGCTGCTGATGCTCAACGGCACAGACCCGGTGGCCGAGGCCGCCATCAGACAGCTCCACCAGTCGGCCAAGCAGAAGCTCAAGTCCCCAGTGAAGAAGAGTACCATCATCATCTCCGGCATCGCCAAAGTAAGGACAAGCTCCAGGACCGGAGGAACTGTCTCACTTTTAATACTTCACTTTTACAGTTTCAGTAGTTTATTACACGGGTTTAAATGGCCGGGAAATCTGGAAGTCAGTTTCCATCCAACACCCTTTAAAATGTGTGCATTTCCTAATCTGTTGATCATGAAGGAGGAAAGAAATGGATCTAAAATGAAACAATCTGTGCCAGGTCTGGAGCAGAAAGAGACTCCCTAGGGATTAAAACTGAGCTTTTTAGTGGAAAACTGTTTGCCCAATCTCCTGACAAACCTCCTGCCTAAATTACATGAAAAGACGCAGAGCTTCAAATAGAAGTAGTTGGTCATTCATGATGCCAGAGGGAGTGTTTGCATGCGCAAATTCAAACGTTAAGTGAAAGGAAATATCGCTTTTCCATTAATGTATTTTAAACATGTAAATGTGCTTTTATTTTCCAGACACCCTTGTCTCAGGATGATGAGCTTGCTCTGATGGCGGGCTACGCTGCAGCGATGGACGCCTCGATGTCAGAGGGCGGCTCTACTCAGGATGTGACTACAGCGATTGCGACAGGGACCAGCAGCCCCCCAGACGAGTCCGAGCCTCAGGAAGGCCCCAGTGGAATCGGCCGGCCTCCGGAGGACTGGGAGAGCCAGACTGGAGAGGAGCTAGATCACACGTCGCTATCCATGTGTGTGTCTGAGGCGAGCTGCAAGAAGAGCAGAGGTGAGAGGTCACACGGTGCTCTCACTGACTACCTAAAGCCATCAGTAACTGTGGACGTGGTGATGTAACTGGTCGTCAATTGGTGTTTCATTCCATAAATCATATTTAAAATCTTCCAGTAACATATTGCTTGAAGCCAGAACTTTTCTCCACTTGGCTGTGATGACGGCCATCTGTTGCTCCTCAGTGATGCCGTCTGTTTTTGTGTTTTTCTCTCTCTCTCTCTCTCTCTCTCTCTCTCTCTCTCTCTCTCTCCTTCTGTGTCAACCTTTTTCAACTCTCATCACTGCCGTCTTAGAAGAAAGCAGTGATAAGCTCTCATTATGTCCCGATGAGTAAGTCATCTCATGAGTTGCTTGGTAGAACCCTCGGTACTCTAGTGTGTGTAGTGTCCGCTAGTTATCAGTAGAATAGATGACAGTTTTTTTGCAAATTATTTTTCAGTTCATGTAAAAATCAATTAGATATTAGCACACACACCCTGTAGTTACTATGTTTAGGAACTTGTAAGTGTTGTGGGGCTGCAGATATAGACAAAGTGCTGTTAACATTTCATGTGCAGTATTCAAGGTTCAGTCAGGTACTTAAATAGACGTAGTCAATTGACTTTACTGTATATCTTTGCAAGAACAGAAATTGTGTGTTATTTGGATTTATTTATGTATTAACTTATTGTCGGTAAATAGGCTGCGTTCCACTGTCTGCATGTGTGTCCCCCGCAATTGCGCCATTGTTTCACAGACCATCTCACGGTCATGTGCGTGCACGTCAAATGAGGTTATGGAATGCAAGTGAAAGAGCGAACATTAAGCAACCCTTAATGCCTGTTGGAGTGTCTCAAAAAATGCCTTTTTTGGTCCTTGAATTTGATATTCAAGAAGGTGTGGGAACCCTGAATATTATGTGTTGAATTTTCGGACATTCGATAGACTTTAGACAATGATCCTTCAGGACCTACAGGTGTCAAAGACCATTGTCACTATTATTCCCTTATTTCATGCGCCCGCCACTTCACAATCTAAAAGTGGAGGTGCCTTGGAAATACGGTCAAACAACAATGGCTTGGACCACAAACCTTGGACTGTTAAATACATTTGAACATGAATGAATGTCGAGAAAATGGACTGAGGAGGGATGTCGACCGCCGAGAGCAGTGTGGTTGAAAGGGTACAGCAATTAAAATGCCAATGAAGCAGACCTGTCCTAACCCACTGGAAATCAGACATCTTACAGTGAAATACCAGCAACAGTTGTGTGCTGTTCTGTATATTGTTCAGCCTTTTGCTGTAGGAATTAATTCTATATGGAGGATGCCAGTGTTACGTCATTAATTCAAAGTATTTATAATCTAATCCACAGATATAAAATAATCCTAGCATTTCTTTGTGTGCAGAAAGGAAATAGGATTGCACAATTGATCAAAATATTATAGAAATTGCAATATGGCCAAGTGCAATATCTGAATCTGAATATTTTCGTACAGGTAAAATGTGTAACAAACAGCTTTATAATGATGTGCTGTAGTGCTGCAGAGATGTGGAGGCTGACAAGTCTTGCTCTCCAGATGTAAGAAAACATGTTTGTTTGGTGCTGACACCAAACAAATGTCATATTATCATGATTTTAATAGTTAATTTAGTTTGATGCCAAAATAATTGCATCATGATTTTTTTAGATAATGCCTGCTTCAGGGTTGGAATTTGCGGCTGCTCTCTGTTGCTTACTTTCAGTATGTGTTAGCTGGTAGTAAAATACAGTTCAAAGTCTAATTGTCTCCAAGGTTTGACGGAGCTCTTACACAGAGGAAAGACTAGTTGTCAAAGGGGGAGTAAATACAAAGTTTCTTTCCTCTGATCGTCCAGGCTAGATTTTATTAATCAATAACCAACTAACACAAATCCTGTGCCCCTTCTGCTTCCGACTGCTGTCTTTAAATTGCTGCTACGTCAGATACTTCTATAAATATTGCACATGCCTGTTATCTTGATATAGTCCTTGTCTAAATCAGAGCTGCAACAATTAATTGATTGATCGATTAGTTGCCTGCAAATATTCTGATATTCAATTGATTGGTTCTGTCATTTTTCTCAAAATAAACAAAGTCAAAATTGTCTGATCCAGCCTCTTAAATGAGAATATTTTCTGGGTGTCTTTTATTCTCTATGACAGTGACCTTACTATCTGTAGGTTGTGGGCCAAACAAGACATTTGAGGACATCATCTCGGGCTTTGGGACACATTGTACAACATTTTTCACCCTTTTATAATATGTAGAGACCAAATAACTAATCTATCAATCTAGAAAATGATCAACAGGCTAATCGAACAATGGAACTAATTATTACATGCAGTCCTAATCGCAATAAATATTTTCTGTTCTCCACTGCAGGCAGCTTCCTTCAGAAGAGTGCCAAGCTCTTCTTCCGGCGGCGTCACCAGCGCAAGGACCCGGGGATGAGCCAGTCGCACAATGACCTGGTGTACCTGGAGTCTCCGGCAGCAGTGGAGCGGGCTAGCCGAACAGCCACACTTAGCCGCATGCTCAACCGCAAGAGTAAGAATAAGAGCAAAGCCAACGGCTCTACCTCCATGGGAGAGCCACATGCGTGACCCCTCCATACCCCACCATCCTCTCCTGTCACCTACCACAACCACCATTACCACCTCCACCTCAAGCTTGCACTGGCAAACTTCCTGGCTAACCTACACCCCCCCAGTGCTCGACCTGCATACTGGGGCTCCTGCATTGTGAATGGGAAAGCCGTGTAGATGGAAAAAATATCCTCTCTACCGCCGTTTCCTGCTTCCTTTGAGTAGCACATATTCCACCAAAAAGCAAGTGTGTGCATGTGTGGATGAAGGTCTCCCGTCTGAGAGATTAATGGCATTTCAGAGGATATTATTTAGCATGTTTCTTTTACTTGATTTTATGCAACATTTTGAAATCTTTTAAGTGCTTTTGTGGCCTTATTATGGACAGGAAAAAGACTGGTGTGGGCCGTCAAACTCTCCCTGCTGTAAACCGTACGTTTCCTACGGCGGAGCAACAGGACCAAAGATGAAGAGAAGAGTGGTGTTTGTATGATTTGCACAATTTTAGTACCTTTATTTAAAGTGCAATGACAGGAGCTACTCTTGTGCTCGAGAATCATGTTAAAAAAACATTCACAAAGGGAGATTTTAGGGAGACTTTTTTTTTTAGTGCACAACCGGTGCAAGTGGGAGATTGTAACACGACTACTTTTTGACACTAATACTATGAAATATGGCATTTATATTAGCTCATTGAAAATCCTTTTAATTTTATTCAAAATGAAATAAGATTGGAACAACAGCTATATGAAATGGGCATATAAAAGCTGTAAAACAAATGCATCTGGGAAAATGTCAGCCTTCTGTCTAACGAAGACATCCGAACCAGACATTTATGATTGACACGTACAGAGGCAACAAAGGCCGTCGACAGACGTGAACAGCCTTCCAATGAGACGAAAAAAAGCAGCACTGTGGCTTACAGAATCTTTCAGCTGTAAGTGAACGTTTTATGTTTACTCCTCTCTGCAGTGTTTTCCAAATGATATGCAACTTTCTTATTTGTCTTCCTTAAAGATTCCTCCTGTACACTACTGTTGGCAGCATTGTTAATGTGTCAAAAGGGAACTGAATGAACCTTTACCCAGGGACTGTGACGTTACACTCGGCCATACTTGTCGCATTACGCACTAATGGAATCTGTTCTACACTCGGTCCAATCTGAATGAACTCCTCAGTCTTTTTATTTGATGTTTTATTGTTTTTTAAAAGATGTAGCTATGAACGCATGAACAAGAGAAAGTGTGAACACGTTTTGGGAGCAACCACGTAGTTTGGCTGCTTTTTTTTTTTTTTTAATATCCAGCTAATGATTGTATTTCCTTTCTGTAAAGCAGCTTGTTGAAGAAGTTTTCTGTACATCATGTTAACTACTGTTTCTTCCATAAGTTTTAATAGATGCAGCCAAGTGGCAGACAAAGCTAACAGATTGCCTTACAGTTATTCTGAGGATGATGTCACCGGTGGACTTGTTCCTTGACTTGACTTTTGGCCTCCCGAGGCCTTGAGTCCACCATCACACCAGAGGACTGAAGGACCACCGCGTTCCGTGCACCATCAGCAGTGTCTAGAATCAAGACGCCTATGCACATAACATATCTGTTAACTGGGTGTTTACATTATTAAGACTATCAGAATTAAAAACACTCACTTGCCGTTCATGCCAACACTCTGCTGCAGATCCACCGTGGGCTGTCTTTGTGTCTTGGTGTTAACAGTAAATTGTAAGAACTGTGATCCCTTCTCACCGGCCGCCCTCTGCCACCATCATGGACATGATTCCGGTCTGTTTTCGGGGCTGAAAACAAAAACAAAAAAAATCTGCTATCGTCCGGACAGAATCACCTTCAAACTCTGAGAAATGGAGGGGGAAAACGGGTTGTTTTAATTGTGTTCAGCTTCAGAGCCCTTTGCTTATGGCAGCCTGCAAGCATTGGCTACTGTCATGCATTCATTAGGCAGTAGGTCTGTATGTGATTAATAAACTGCTTCCTGATGTTTTTTTTTTTGTTTTTTTTTTATTGGCAATTGCTCTGTGCACACAAACTGACTTAACTGTTGTTGAAGAATGTCAGTCATCTCCCTGCAGGGATTGTAACTAATATACATATCGAGTTCATTTTCAACAATAAATATTGATTGGATAACTGAGATGTTGTTGCCACTGTCCTGGCTGCAGTGAATTCTTTTCCAGAGCCCCTTTAACACAGAAACGTGCTCATGTGGACACACTGTTTCAACTCTTACGTTTTACACAGGCTTTTGCTCTCATAGGGGCACCGGTATCACATTTCCCTGGTTGAAAACAATGGGTAATGTGGTGGAAAGTGACTATTTCCATTGTTTGTACATGAGACTGCTACTCCACACTTCAAAGGGAAATATTGCCCTTTCTACTGCATTACATTTGTTGGCCAGCTTTACTTTCTACTAATTTTGCAGATGATTTTTCATACATGATTTGCTCGAAGCACATAATGCATTCTTCAGCGAAAGAAAAAAAATGTCTCCTTCTATTGTGGCCTCTTAAGTCCGAAGCCCTCAGAGGATTATGTTCTATTATTTTTGCTAAATCTGCCAGTGAAGAGGAAATATTTCTGCACCAAAGTTAGTGAGAATCAACTTTTTCACACTTCTGGTGCTGCAACCTCTGTTATTCTTTCTTATTTCATGATACAGTGATCAGAATATATTCCGAAGTATTTTATTTAGATGAAAAACAGGTGGAAATATTTTCACTGCACTGGAAAACATGCCTTAGGGAGACAGTTAAAGACAGCTTTATGAAAGTTTTTTGCAGGTTAAACTGCAACTAACTTGAAAAAGTAGTAGGATTCAGCTCAAGGCTGCATACAGATTCACGCTTGTGAGTAACCAACAAAATATATAATGCCTTTAAAGGAGGATTTTTGGCATAATGAATACTTACTGTACTTAAATAAGATTTGTAATTCAGAATATTAACTTAGAGAGTAGAGTATATTTTTTTTTTCTTTTTTTAAAAATGTACAGTTCATTTTACTTTAAATTCTCTTGGTCCTGCCCTGTGTGGTGTATAGTAAAGTCTGTGCAAAGTAAAACAATGTTGTAAATACAGAGCTGCATGCTGGGAAACCTGAGGCTGGTCTATACCACTACTGACATAAACAACATAACAGGACAAACGTTTATGTTGAATTATTTTCTAAGCCTTTTTTGTCCGTTGAAATAAGTTTGAACTAACCGTCTAATTTAGGCTTTGTCTGACTAGCATTTGTGTCATTTCTGACGAGCCTACAGCCCCCATAATGCACTCGGCGCGTATCGTTTCCGGTCTTGCGCCGTTTCTGGAGCGGATTGGAACCCGGAGTCAGGATTCGATAAATGAAGGGTCTTCTGCAGAGAAGGTAACGTGTTTTCCCATAAACGTACATACATTTTCTACAAAATGGCGACGCAGTTGAGTAGTAGAGGTGCAGCCGGTTCGTCCGCCTCGCTCCGGCTTCTCGGGAGCCGCCTCCGCTGCCGGCTGTTTGCCGTTGAAGAGCACCGACTCCGGTTTGGTGGTTTGCGTCTCCGGTCCATCCGCCATGCCGACTGTTCTTTGTTACATTCTACTGAAGAGGAGCCGCTCAGATCGGAGTTAAAACCCGGCTACAGTTTGGGAACCGCTCAAATCCTGGATCCCCGTGTCCTGCCTTGATAGCACACGTTAATATGCCCGTTCAACTGTGTCGCTTCCACCAGAAACTAGCTAATGTTGTCATTGTACATAATACTGTTTACCCAGGAGGGCTGATGTGTTCAGCACAGCTGAAGTGTCCCGGGTTAACGTGTGTGCAGGCGCTGAAGTTCAGTCACATTCAAACACACTTTAAAGTAGCTCCTCCATGTACATGTACATGTTTCATGACATTAAACTACCTGCTTGTATTCGTAGGTTTGCATAATGGCTGAGCAGACGCCAGATGAGTTCGTCTGTGAGTATGAATCCAGCTCCTATACTGCACTGACAGGGTGTGAGAAAG
Organism: Diplodus puntazzo; assembly: GCA_963678695.2. Lineage (NCBI taxonomy): Eukaryota > Metazoa > Chordata > Actinopteri > Spariformes > Sparidae > Diplodus > Diplodus puntazzo. The sequence continues at coordinate 15,157,917 of OZ023167.1, read as the reverse complement.
GGCTGTGGTGACAGGTGTCCTGTGTGTGTGTGTGTGTGTGTGTGTGTGTGTGTGTGTGTGTGTGTGTGTGTGTGTGTGTGTGTGTGTGTGTGTGTGTGTGTGTATGTGTGTGTTACAGGGTGTGATGACTGTGGCCAGTACCATGACTCCGAGTGTCCTGAGTTGGGGCCCCTGGTGACTGTCCAGGACTCATTCGTCCTGAGCCGGGCCCGGTGAGTGACGCCTCAGAGTGTCTTAGCTTCAATGTTTAGTCAGTTACTACCAACTGTTCTGATGATTAATTATTCGTTTCAGTCATTACTCGAACATTTGCTTTTTAATGTGACGATTTGCTGCTTTTCTTCATTTTTTTGTGGCAGTAAATGGAGAGTCTTTGGTTTTTGGACTGACGGTTGGACAAAAGACGCAGTTTTTTGTTTTTTTACAAATCAAGTACATCAATAATCAATATTTGGACCCGATGTATACTTTTGCAGTTAGAATAAAAATCTTATTATCAGAATTAGAAATAACCACTGATGGAATGTAACTACTGATAATTTACTCAAGTACTGTACTTAAATACATTTTGAGGCACTTTATGCATTTCGTTTCATTTCTTTGGCAGCTTTAGTTACTAATTACTTTGCAGACTCAGATCATGTTGCATTCAGGTCCACTACCCTGGTTGGGAACACGGTGCGTTCATGGGCCTCAAGTTGGAATGTGGGAACAACACCTAAAATAAGTTGTTTTGCATTTTATTGTTCAGAACATTTAAAAAACACATTGACAGCTTTTTCCAGCAGACTATATTTTAGATTAAATGTGAGCTATGTAATTATATATACAATATATGACTACCATGTTTCAGTGTCACGTGGCGTCAACTCGGTACCACCACTTTCTCAGACTTTCCGAGATGTTGCCGCAATGTGAGGAGGCGTTCAAGTGTATTTTCCCAGTCAGAAAAAAACATGAATCCGATTATTCCGACACCACAGGAATACACAGGGCGTCAGTGTTAATTTAGGCTGTCACGTATGACGTGTCACCAATAATATAATAATAATCAATCCAACGATTATTGGTCTATAATGAATTTGAAGACGTCATTTGGGGCTCTCAGCAAATGTGAGGAGCATTTTTCAAAATGTTTTGACATTTTATAGATTAATTGATTACTTTTTATTGCAATTCTGCAACAGTTATACTAAGATGTGCGTGTCTTTCCTTAGGTCATCTTTACCGAGCAGTCTGGAGATCAGACAGCTGGCTGATGGGGAGGAGGGGGTGTTCGTCCTACACCGGCTGGTCAAGAGGACCAGATTTGGGCCCTTTGAAGCTAAGAGGGTCTCCCACCTGGAGAAGGAAGGAGCGTTCCCTCTGAAGGTGCACCTTAGAGAATCCTGACCAATAGTACATTAATTGACGTAATTGTTTTTGTCCTTTTTGTCTTGGCTTCCTTTTTGGTTAATCATTAATCCTTCAATGAGCAGATCTTCCAGAGGGATGGCGTGGTCGTGTGTTTTGACTCTAGCAATGAGGAAGACTGCAACTGGATGATGCTGGTACGACCTGCCACCGACTACCAACACCAGAATCTGACAGCCTATCAGCTGGAGGATGACCTGTACTTCAACACCTCCCAGGTACGTGCATCCATCCTAAACGTGAGCCTCTGCCGGTCCTGCAGCTCATCTCTAACAGGAGATTTGGCTTACTCTTCCTTTTTTTTTCTCACAGGATGTGCTGCCGGGAACAGAGCTGAGGGTCTGGTACGGAGCTTTCTATGCCAAGAAGATGGAGAAGCCCATGCTGAAATCTCCACTTCTGCCACCACCTCCATCATCAGGTAGAGGACATTACAGCACTGATGTTGTCACAGGGTGCCATGGCAACAGTGAGAGTTGTATCTTGTGATTTTTGGTCTCATGTGCTCAGATGTGACGTCTTCCTCTGCTCAAACAGAGACCTCAGAGAAAAGTGGAGTCCACATGCCTCCAGTGGCTGAAGAAAACAGTGCAGGTGAGATCATTGAAAACGTCCATCACCTCCAGTCAGTGGTACATGTTAGAAATGTTCTCTTCTTTCAAGTGCAAGGCTAAGTTTAGGGTCGTGTCTGGGTTTAAGCGTTAAATCGCATTAGATGATAGTCTCCTGCTGTTTCTTCTCCTCAGCGAGGAGTGGAAGCCATGTTGTTTAGCCCTTCAACTCATCTCTCAGCTGAGGAAATGCCGTGTCATGGTTACACACCCTGAATCCCCTACCTCCCTCTTTTGATCACAGGCAACATGCTGAGTCCCCTCGACGACGGGAAGACGGTAGCGGAGCTTCCAGTCGACCCGCTCCTGCCCCAAGAGGTCGGTCCCGATGAGGACGAGGGCGACCCCCCCGCAGCTCAGCCGGTCCCAAAGAGAGCGCAGGGCCGAGGGAGGAGAGCCAAGGGACGACGGCCCGGAGCTGCAGCCGCCACAAGCAGAAACAAAGGTGAGGACAGAAGAAACAGTCAGGCTTTTGAGCAGAGAAATGTGGACAGAAAGACAAAAGAACAATGTGAAAGACGTTCTTTGATATATACTTTGCATTTTTCGGACCCAACTTGTGAAGAATTCGCTGTTTTGTGTCAGTTCATGAAAAAAAGATAGTTGTCATCTCTTTACATTTCACAATACAGGAAACAGACCCAGCTCTCACTTTTTCCTCCACTTGAAAAAGAAGTTGTTTTTTTTATCACTACTCTACACTTCGTCACTGTCACTCTGTCTTCCTGTGTGTGTAACACATAAGTTACAACAGGTTCATGCACATTCTGCAGTGGATGGCAGATGTTATTCTGAGAACATTTATTATTTCTAACTAATATATTCTAATAAAATTCTTCCTGTAGTGCAGAATTACAGTGGCTTATCTTGCGAGCGGCCTTTGCCTTGAGGCATGTCGGTCCAGACTGTTGGACTACTATGAAATTTGGTTCAGACTTTGAGGACTAATTTGGATAACTATGGTAATTGCTTCACTTCCATCCATGGCCATCATCAGGTCGAACTGACAGCTCTGTCCACTACTTTGGTTTCTGAACACATAACTAGAAACTACTGACAGCTTACTGACACACTAAACTTTAATGTGAACATGTAAACATACCCGCTAAACATCTGCACGTTAGCATCATCATGAGCATGTTAAGCATTTAGCTCAGTGCACTTCTGTGACTAAGCTACCAATGCTGTTGTTTGATATATTTTTCTTTGTGTTTTGATTTAAAGCTACTATTAGGCTATATGTTTCAGCTGTATGATATTATCGCCCTGAAATACAGCGTCTTCAGTAACTACATTTCATGTGTATGTTTAAAGAAAAGATGCACAGTTATAAGATTAGTTTTTATCTCAGACATCATTGTCAGTATTGGGCGCAGAAGCCTTGTATCAGTTGGACCGCTGTTACCACTTGTTGCAATTTTTATTATAGATTTGTCTTTGACATTGTATTGCTGATGTGTGCAGATGTGAAGCTTTCGACGGAGAGCTCAGAGCCGGTGGCCTCAGAGGCAGCAGCAGCGAGCAGCAGCCTGCTGAGCACTCCTGACAGCACGGCGGTCCTGAAGAGACACAAAACCAGAGAGCACAAGAGGGTGTACCGCTGCTCCCTCTGCAACAAGGTCTTCCAGAACAGCAGCAACCTGAACAGACACATCCGCTCACACGGTGCGTAAAGATCAAGCACATGTTTGTGTCTGAGGATTCACACAATTCAAATGCATAGAAACCTCAGCATGAGTTTATGTTTAGTATTAATGAACCCCTTCTTGTATTTTCTTTCAGGCGATAAGCTGTTCAAATGTGATGAATGTGACAAGTTGTTCAGCCGCAAGGAGAGTCTAAAGCAGCACATCTCTTACAAGCACAGCAAGAACATGGTGAGAAACACTCCAAACTGTCACCTCCAGAGTTTTTACTTACTCTTGCTAGTCTGTGATCACATGTCTACCTCATTGTGCTCCATAACAGCCTGACCAGGAGTACAAATATAAATGCAACACATGTGAGAAATCCTTTCGCCTGGAAAATGCCTTAAAGTTTCACAACTGCCGGACAGGTAGGACTCTTGATTTCATTTCCGCTTTTTTCTGTTTTGATCACATTCATTTCCAGGTCTTTTCGCTCATTCCATCTTCTTCTCTTTCCAGACGACAAGACGTTCCAGTGCGACATCTGCTCACGCTTCTTCTCCACCAACAGCAACCTCTCCAAGCACAAGAAGAAGCACGGTGAGAAGCTCTACTCCTGTGAAATCTGCAACAAGATGTTCTACCGCAAAGATGTGATGCAGGAGCACCACAGGAGGCACGGCGTGGGTGAGTCGCACATTTTTTCAAACGATTGTTTTTCGCAAGGGAAGTTGCAGGTGAAAAAAGTATTTTTGTGGAAATTGTACCTCTCTTTTATTTCATCTCTATATGTCTACAGGACCAAAGCACATGAAGAGAGAGGAGCTGGAGGCCAACGGAGAAGAAGGGACCAAGTACAGGAAGGAGCCGTCACCCTGTCCCATCTGTGGCAAGGTGAGCTCTCTGCATTGCGGCAGAGGGTAATGGCACTCATGGCAGCGGGTCAAATACGTGCACATAAATAAATCCTTCACCAGTGACACGTGTGTGTTTGTGTGCACAGGTGTTCTCTTGCAGGAGCAACATGAACAAGCATCTATTGACTCACGGTGATAAGAAGTACACCTGTGAGATCTGCGCCCGAAAGTTCTTCCGCGTGGACGTCCTTCGAGACCACATTCACGTCCACTTCAAGGTGAGACAGAGCAGAGGGGAGAACTAACCAAAGGTCTCTCTGTTACAGCTTCATTTCTGTTTTCTTTTCTTGCCAGTGTAGATGAGGCACAGGCAGGGGGATCACAGAAATATTGACTTATATCTGAGGGGTCTGAAATCCATGCTGCCTCTGCAAAAAGTGCAAATTGTACCTGCTTTTTTTTTTTTAGTTCAGATTTGTGGCACCTGCTGTGTTTGTACTTATGCATGCACTAAAAGTAGATTAATTAGGAGAAGTTTCTAGGAATGTGGCATTCCTAAAAAAATAAATTGAGAAGCGAGACCGCACAGCAGTGTTTTTCATCGTGTTTGGAAGAGGCAGACAGCACAGCCTAAATGTTTACCGCTGTGTGAGAGAGTACGTGCCAGAAGGAGCTCAGTGTCATCAAGAGCAAGACGAGGAGCGCATCGCGTGTGACTGATTACACAACACAGCCACGTCACAGTCTGCAAAACGGCTCTGTGCAGATATTTGCATATACACATAACAAAAAACCAAGTTGACAGTAAATGGACTATTTTCTGCATAAGGAAATACTTATATGACTGCGTTCATCATGGTGACAGAGAATAAACAAGACTGCACAGACAAAAAAATTGAATTGTTTAACCATTTTTTTAGCTCATGTTCAGTCCTCATGTTTAAAAGACACAAAATATGTGGGGAATTATAATATAACATTAGCTACAATCATCTGGCACTTTACTTGGCGGCGTAATAGCATACAAAGTCTAGAATGTACTATACATGTTAACTATTTGTTTACATTACAAACATCTAGCTATTTGTACTTATATGTCAAATACAGTGTGATCTCTAGAGAAGTCTGGAAAGTTGAGTCTGGAAAAGTATGGAATTTTGAAATGAAAAATGTGCTGGCTCACTGCCGGAGTGTCCTTCCTTCCATCTCTGGGAATTCTCTGTTTCCCAACAAACAACAGAACTGCATCAAAACATTCAGAAAAAGGTGTCAAACTGTCGGTGCAGCACAGTGTAAATCTCTGCTATCCAGTCATACACTCACCTCATTTATCCACTGAAGTGGATACACAATGCTCCCACAAGCCTCGCATGACCAACCATGTCACACACCTGGGCCTGTGTATGCTCTGAATTAAAGACCTTCTTCTTGCACAGTGGTTGTGCAGGAGCAGGCCCGACCGTAAGGGGGTAAATGGGAAAGCATTCTGGGGTCCAGCCACCAGGGGGCATATAGAAGCAATGATAACCAGTGTTATTTCTAACCAAAATACTCACCATTGCTTATAAAACAACCAAAATAAACATTTAATTTATCGTAACTTTAGTCCAATGTAGCCTGTTTCATCATGAAAGCTCCTCTCTCTTAAAAGTGGAATGAGTCATCGTGACATCAAACTTTTCACCGCATTACCTGAAAAATGTATTGATCTAAACTTGGAGGGGATTTCCTTGCTATGCCAGGACCTGCACATAAATTCTGATGCCTGAAATAAATAGAAGAAGGTTAAAAGGGAGAGCTGGCAAAGGCTCTAGACCCAAATAATAATGTACAGAGCAACTTTTTTTTTTCGGTCAGCTCAGAAAGCTGCTCCTGCCAGGCATAAGACTCAAACAGTGGCCAGGAGGTGACGTTTACTAGCGTAGCTGGTTTGTTTTTCACCGCGCTGTCTGTGTCACCATGGATAAGACTCAAATGAAAAGGTGGTCGATGTCACTGCGATTATTAAAAAGCGCCTTGGGTCATCCACGTCTCATAAATTGGGTTTTGGCGTGCCCTCTGGATCTTCGCTGTCAGCCAGTTGCAGTTTTTCTAAGAGACGTTTTTGTCGCAGGACATAGCCTTAATGAACGAGCAGGAGAGAGAAGGCTTCATCAAGAAGATCGGCATTTCAGCAGACGACAGCGACGACTCGGACGATGACGAGGATGAAGACGATCCTGAGCACCACAAGTACAACTGCAAGAAATGCCAAGTGAGCACCATCCTTCATCCAGACTCCAACACACACTTTATCTTATTCAAACATGCTTATTAACTTGTAATAATCTTAGAGTATGAGATGTTTTGTCTTTCCTCAGTTATCTTGAGCACGGTGTTCATGAACACGCTCAAGGCTGTTCGATCCGAACTGTGTCGACAGATTGTTTTTTTTTTTCACTCACAACCTCATTCCCATTCCTGAATCCTCTCCTTGTGTGTCTCTAGCTGTCGTTCGCGAAGGGCAGAGAGTACCTGAAGCACATCATGGAGCAGCACAAGGAGAGGGGCTACGGCTGCGGGATCTGTAACCGACGCTTCGCACTGAAGGCCACGTACAACGCTCACCTGGTCATCCACAGAGAGCAGCTGCCTGACCCCGCGGTGCAGAAGTAAGAGCAGAGGAAGCAGAACAAACGCATGTAATCAGTCATGGTTTTATGTTTGTTTAGCCTTGTTTAGCTGAGGTTTGTTGAATACTGATTGTACAGAATATTGCAGAAAATATTATGAATATGAATATAAACAGATCACAATGAAGAGATGGAGGTAAAGAGAAGCGGTGTTAGGGTGTGAACTTATTGCAGCTTATTATCAGGTATGTGTTGCTAATCATCAGTGCATTAAGTGACATCACTATTGATAAGTTACAGAGCCCAGGTTACTGCAGTACTGTAGCTAAAAGTAAAAGTTTTGATTTGAAACAGAAGGTCATTAAAACGTGTCATATTAAGTGGACAGGCTGCAACACAAAGCAACTAATCATTTCAAATCTGCCCGTGTGTCATACAGGTACATCCATCCATGTGAAATATGTGGAAGAATCTTCAATAGCATTGGTAACCTCGAGAGGCACAAGATCATCCACACTGGTGAGCAACAGCCTGGGATCTCCGTTGAAATGTTTGTCACAGCTCAAGTCCGCCGTGAGGATATTCAGAATTATGCACAACATCAAGATACAATAAGTATCAGCCAATAAACGCTTTAAGATGAAATACCGGCATCTGCCCAAAATGACCATTTCTGCGGATATAACAGGCCGATAAGATGATGCATTAATTCTGTATGTGTGACACAAACAGCCGACGAAGTAGTTTTCTTATCTTGCCTAGTGAATGTGTACATTTTGAGAAGCGTTATGTATCTGTATCTGCATCATCGTGCAGTGGACAGTCACAATAAGAGAAGGCATACAAATATTATTATTATATCGTGTGTGCATATATCAGCATAGCATTAGCATTCAGCCCTAATAAGTTAGAAAATATCGGTATATGAAATATCGTCAAAAATGAAATATCAGCCATTCCTACAGGAAACGCAATATTAGTGAGAGACATAACATCCAGCGAAGTCCTTTACGCGTGTTCCCTCACTAAGTTGATTTGCTCTTGCATAGAACTTTTTTATACAGTTTTATACAATCTAAGATTATTTTGCCTTGATGTCCACATGTTTTCAACACACAGCTAATATATGTGCATGAATAAACATAGGAAAGTGTCAGTGCCAGTAATTGTAAAAAGATCTATTTACAGTAAACCCCGCAAAGTGTGATATTAATAAATTCATCACCCCTGTTGTTATTATTTTTCTTACTTCCTTTTGAGATAATCATCTTTACCAGAGCTACAGTGTTTGGGGGATGATGGATGTCAGTGTAAAGTATAATGTTGGCATGAGGTTAGTGAGTTAGCTGCGAGCTGCACCTTGAGACCGGTTTTGTAGCTAATAGTTTGTGTACACGGCGGCAAAAATGCGCAAGTCATGCTGAATTAGATATTAGCAGTTCCTGTTTGCAGTGTACTTTTGAAATCTCATGTGTGTCTCAAGATCGCACACACCCCTTATATGCATTACAAGGCCAAGATGCTAGAGTGAAGAGTTTATTGTATTAAAGTTAATTAGAAAAATTGAGATTTTTTTTTTTTTTACTTAAACTAACAGCGTGTAACAGAAAACTAAATTACACAAAGGGATAGATGACAATAAACAAAAGCCTTTTCTTCAGTTCACATGTAAGTGTGTGTGTGTGTGTGTGTGTGTGTGTGTGTGTGTGTGTGTGTGTGTGTGTGTGTGTGTGTGTGTGCGCGTGTGTGTGCGTGTGTGTGTGATCATCCAGGCGTGAAGAGCCACAGCTGTGATAAGTGTAACAAATCCTTCGCCAGGAAGGACATGCTGAAGGAGCACCTCAGGGTCCACGATGACATCCGAGACTTCCTGTGTGCGGAGTGCGGGAAAGGTCAGTGTCCTCTCCGCCACATCAGACATCTCGACATATCGACACGCAGCAGATGATGTCCTGACTGTCAGGTAAATTAATTGTTGAGTAACTGTTTTCCTGTGCAGGCATGAAGACCAAGCACGCTCTGAGGCACCACATGAAGCTTCACAAGGGCATCAAAGAGTACGAGTGTAAGGAGTGCAACCGCAAGTTTGCCCAAAAGGTCAACATGCTGAAACACTACAAGAGACATACGGGTGAGTCAGAATTCACACAAGGTGGAAGCAAATTGGTGTGTTAAGTATAAAAACAGAGATGTGTTTGCTACATGTAAATTTCATCCAATGTGACTTGCCAAACTTCACAGATGTACGTCATGTTACTGGTTGTCCTGTGTGTGTCTATGGCCTGCAGGTATAAAGGACTTCATGTGTGAGCTGTGTGGAAAGACGTTCAGTGAGAGGACGACTCTAGAAACACACAAGCTCATCCACACAGGCAAGTGTCTCGTGTCAGGCCACATTAAAACCAGACTGAAACACGGCCTCGGTCTGTTACAATACAAACCAAGCATAGGAGCCTGTAATTTGCCTTTTTTACTCGTGTCCTGAGCAATAAAAAAAATGGAGTGGTTTCTGGTTGAACAAGAAACGATGCAGCCTAAATTACAGCCAGGACAGAAAAAAAACAGAGAGCTACTTTAAAAAGAAACAACGTTTTTTACTGTTAAAAATAAGTAGAATGGTGGAAGATGGATCGGTTGGGAACAGAGAGGAGAACATGACAGCCCAAACTGGCAAGACAAGTCAAAGTTAGCTAGTACACACTGGTGATATGTTTACAGACACACTATTACATTATGATTATTATGATTATTATATATTATTGAAAAGTTTAGTCTGCTGCTTGATTAATTAGAAACAAAATTCAAATGTACTAACCTGAAAAAGAAGACGTACTTGGTACACTTCTGTCAGTTTTGATTGCTGTTAACTGTAATTATTGTTGAACTGCCTGGAAAATATACTGGAAGAGTTTTTGTGTATCAGTAGCAGTTTAGCCGGCTAACACAGTTAGCTAGCAAACACTAATTTACTGACACGCCATACTTTATTTCAAACTTAACAATATTATTATTATTATCATGCACTTCATAGTTAATATTTGCCCTCACGTAGGTGTATCACAATTTTAGATAAATTAAAAATGTATTATAAGTGTAAGCTAGTGGATAAGGGGTGGTGTAGTTTGAAGATGAAAACAGCAGCTAGTTAGCTTGCTAAAAACATCGATGCGCTGTGTGTCCAGCTAATGGGCTTTTCAAGTAAGCTAGCTCCTCTCAGTTGCTCAAGTTGATTCACTACTGACATTAAACAACTAGACATTCCCACCCTGATGCATTAACTGCACAGGCCATTCATGGACATGACCATGTCATTATCATATAAAGTCAAGAATTGGAAATGTTGCCTGGTGAAAGGAAACGGATACGTGATTCATTATGAACCAAGACAAGGAAAATAGGTTAACTTAGGAGCTGAAAATAAAAGTAGCAAGTGAAAGATAAATCGAAGAGTAAAATGTTTTTTTTGTATCAACTGATTGGCTGTAAAAGAGTAAAGCTTTTCTCCTAAATATCAAGATACACCCAGCAGCCAGTTAGCTTAGCTTAACACAAAGACTGTAAACGTTGTAACGTTGCTGTTTGCTCACCAGTTAGTAACAGTATAATCTAATGATGTATTCAGCCATGTTTTGACCGAAGCAATAACCGACAATCTTTTGGCAGTTTTGGGGCGCAATAGTAAAGAGTCTGTATAAGCTGAAAGAAAATAGATTCTATCAGTGCCTATAGCGTGACCCCAGTTTCCCTCTTTCTCCCTGCAGTGGGTAAGACATGGACCTGTGAGACGTGCGACAAGAAGTACCTGACAGAGTACATGCTGCAGAAGCACGTCCACCTGACTCACGAGAAGGTGGAGGCCCAGTCGTGTCACCTCTGTGGGACCAAGGTGTCCACCCGCGCTTCCATGAACCGACATCTGCGACGCAAGCACCCAGAGGTGAGTTTGGATCATCATGCTGGGAAACGATGCGTGTTCTATGTTTTACCGCTCAAGCCAGTTACTATTATTTCTTCATAAAAGTCGACTTGATAAAATATCATTCTTGTCCTTTACGCCTCTAGGTGGTGTCTGTAAGAATCGATGAGTTTGATGATCTTCAGGAAACTTCGACAATCAATGATTCGTCTATCAGCATTGTGCAGGTTTGATTACAGTTCTTTTAAAGTGCATTATTGTAGTATATAACAATGAAAGACACTGGAGTAGCTCTGATCAGGCACTTATCTGTGCAAAGACGGTGGCTTCCAGGTTTACAGGGCACTGTGACGAGAGACCCGATCATATTGATATTCATGAAGCTAGATTGTGTTAGATGTGTCGCATTTCTGTTTTCCTTGATTTACACATTTAATCAATCGTCAGATCCTTAAATGATATTGATGCCTGGCACTTCTGTATATCTTGTTCCTTATACTCTTTACTTCCTTGTGGTGCCCTTTAGTTTGTTTGATTGCAAACTTAATATAGAACTGTCAGCGTGCAAGTATGAGTTCCTGTTAATACACAGTACGAGCTCAGGCATACACTTACTGCATAGTGTTAGTGCTGTTAGCCTGTATCTCTCCTAGCATTACTCTGAATACTTTGCAGACAGTATTACCATGCATCCTGTGTGACATGTTTGAGTTGTCAGAGACAGATAAAATAAAATAATGACAAAATCTAGATTTGATGACCTGTCACTGATTATTTATTGTCATGAAATGTCTCACCTTCCTCTCCAGCCCACTCTGACCCTGGATAAAGACGGCATGGCTCAGGACAGGCCCAGCCGGTCCTCCCGACACCCCAAGAAGAAGCAGAGAGTTCAGGCTGAGCCGGAGCTTTCTGAGTCCGACGAATATGTTGATTTCCCCGAGCAGAGGCATGAAGCCATGGCCGAGTACAACACTGTCATCGTCGGCGAGGAGACTGAGACGAGCTCTGCTGTGCAGAGCATCCAACAGGTAGATATGAAGACTTTTACTGAAGTTATTGTTTTAGTGTCATTATAACATGTCAAATCTCTTTTCTTCAAAGACAACAAGAAATGGGCATGTTGTTGTTGCTGAAGTGCCAAATGCCCAAAGACAGCAGCTGACCACACCTTGCTGATGGCGAGCAGAATAAAATAAAAAATGCACAGAAGCAGTGATGATATACATTAGGGGCAAAAGAATGCTGTCGCCTTTCTGGCTCTTTATTAAAAGGAGCCTGATTTTCTTTTTGTTGTTTTGTTTGTTGTGATAAAGAGCTACAAGAACTGCTCATGTGATGGTTAATTACACTACATAACAGCTTTTATACTGTAATAAAATGTCCATCTTAAATGGTAATAATTAACTCGGATCTAAATGAGTATAAAGGTATTAAAACTGATAAATTGACACATGATGTCAGAACATCACGTTATCCCACGAAACAGTAAAAATGACTTTATGAGGGATGTTTCATGTGATATGAAGGTTTAAACCACTGTGTAGCACCTTTGCTGCAGCTTAAAGGTAGACTATGCAGGATTCGTTGGTTGCTGTCGGTAAACACACCATCCAACACTGGCCCCTCCTCCCTGGCTGAACTAGACGAAGAGAGCATCGGCAGTCAAGCAAGCAGGAGAGCGAATGAAGAGAGGGAGAAACGAACAGAGAATTGGAGAAATAAAACATTATTTTCGGATTTTTTTCATTTCAGTTACGTTCTAGAGCACAAATAAAGCCACACACTCACCTCTCTGCTTTGTGTTTGTGTGTGTGTATCTCAACCCGCCCTTGGTCAGACAGACACAGACCTAAAGCTCATGACACGGACAGAGCAGAGGAGAGACACTAAGACCGTGATGTTACCTGGTTTTGCCATGTTTTCACACCCAACTTCACACTGTTATTATGCCATGAACTTCTTGTGGGTCATAGTGATATTTTAATCCTGCAAATCTGGACTTTTAACTAAGCAAACAAGGAATTAGTCAATTCAGTAAAACTGCAGAAAGAAAGGGAAAATAATAGTAAATATTTTTTATTATATTCAATATTGTTGTGTTTGGAAGGAGGAAAATGAAAATTGAGTATTATTGAATGATCATGAATGGGTTACATCCCATATTAAGTCATAACTAAAGAAACACGCCATTTATTTCATTAAACATACTTGAATTTCAAATGCATTTGTCATACAGTGAAGAAACCCAGAACCTTTTTGCAACTTTCAGGTGGTGGTCCTGGCCGACCCCAACGCTCAATCAGCCGCCTCACCAAACAGCTCTGTGGGGCTGACCAACATCACCGTCACGCCCATCACCAGCCACGCCCCCGCCCAGTTCACCAGCCTGCAGCCTGTAGCTGTGGGCCACCTGACGGCCAGCGACCGGCCCCTCACCCTGGACAACTCCATCCTCACTGTCACCTTTGACGCCGTCAGCGGCTCCGCCATGCTCCACAACCGCCCAGCCGAACTCATCCCAGAGACGGTGGGCCCCGGCGGTGGCGCAGCACCTCAGTCGGTCGCCCACTTCATCAACGTCACCACGCTGGTGAACCCCATGGGACACCAGCTGGAGGCCCCGACTCTGGCCTGGAGGCCTGTAACGGCAGCTGAAGGCAGCCAGGTCACCCCCGTGGTGGAGGGTGCCCAAGAAGGTCAAGAGGTCCAGAATCAAGGCCAGGAGCCAGGCCGGCCCCTCCAGAGCCAGCCACCCACCTCACAGCAGCAGAGTGGCTCCGCACAGCAGATGTTCAGCTACTAGAGAGGAGACTGGAGGTGCTGGTCACCTCGCACTCAGACATTGTTATATAGTAGAGTAGATTTTATCACACTGTACACAGCTTTGATCACGCTCACCCAGATGCCTCTCTAGCCCCAAGGAAGTGAATGAAAATTGTAACGATTTTTCTTTTTTTCTTTTTTTATACTGATGAAACTAAGTGGCTGTTGATAATTAACATATTTTAAAAAATAGAGAGAAATGGTACATGGAGCCAAATTCACTGACACTCCTCCGGAAGATTTACATTTCAGACCAAAGCAACATGTTGAATATTCAAATGCCTTACCAGCCTTTTAAAAAACATGCATGTTTTCAAGTTGAACCCGCTGCTCAAAAAAAAGAACATGAAAATGTACCAACGTGAAACAAAGATGGTGCGGTCGACAGTTTAAGTTAAAATACTTCTGCCAGGTTAAGTAATAATAGTTGGCGTATTCCTAAAAGTGGCTCACACATGAAATGATATTTTTGAATGCTGTAAACTGTAATTATTGTTGAACTGTCTGGAAAAAATACTGGAAGAGTTTTTGTACTGTTATTTTTAAACAAAATGCCTCTTGAAATGTTTGTCCTTTTTTTGTCTTCATATATATTCTGTGTGTTTAGACGACAGGGTGAACATTACAGCAGCAAGGTTTTCCTGAATCGCAGAGCAAACGCCAACAGAACCTGCGTCTGTTTGTCCTGGTCTGTTTATAGTAATGTGACCATCTGTCCTGGATCTGCTCAATCACTGAGCCTGTTTGTCGGCCAGAGGCTGATGGCTTTCCTGCAAACAGCACAACGTGAGTGTAATTCACAATCGGTCGAGGGGAATGCTCCGTGTTTTTGCGCATGCTGCCAGCGCTCATTGCCTCACATACATGTATCTCATACAGTCAGATTGTGTGGACTGATGTAACAGTCAGGCCTCCAGTCTACAAGTAATAAGCAGCCCGTCTTTTTTTTTTTGAGTAAAAAATATACTAGCAACAATGTGGAAGAAACAACCTGTAATACATTGTCACAAGAAGAGTACATATACTTAAAAGAAATAAAACCTACTCTGTTATCAGAACAACATCTGCAGATCAAATCAGCAACCCATCCAGATGTAGAGAGAACACCAAAACCTCACATATGAGAATTTGATATATATGAAAGAAAAGGATCCTAAAAATTTGCCCACAGTTAAAGCTGTCACAATATAACTTTTTTTTTTTTCTCGCCTATATTATTTGACAGGTCAGCTCAGAGAGTTATAGGACACAGGGGAGAGAGAGTGTGGGAAGAAATGCAGCAGAGGGCCTCGGGTCTGATTCAAGCCCGGGCGGCTGCTGAGGACTTGGCCTCCAGTACATGGGTCACCTGCTCTACCAGCTGAGCTGTCAGAGCACCTGTTTGTCCTTTTTTGACAAATTAACTATACTTACAATACATGTGTAGGGAGGTGGAGAGAGAGTTTGTAACCATAACTTTACAAAAGCGTACAAAAAGAACAATCACACTGCGAGTGGCAAAATAGAACTTCCAGGAGAAGGAAAGTTGATTATGGAGTCTCATACATGGTCATCAAATACTTGAAATAAGATGTGTCTCGCATTTGCATGATTAAGTATCCTCGTTTAAAACTAGGCCCAGGTCTTTCTTTAAATATTTTAACAATGAAAATCATTCAGACAGAAAACTAAGATCCTCTGGTTTCGATAACATCCATCCCTTTATATTCTAATTGTATCAACTCTTCCCTAACCACAGTTTTTTCTTTAATGAGGGAACGAACTAAACTCAGAAGTTGTAAATGTTTTATAAAATATGTATTAGGGGAATCGTATTATGTTTTTCAGTCTATAAATGACTCGGAACAAATCTGTAAACTCCCACAGGCACAGCGCTGCCTATCTGCATACACTGTCAACAGTTCAAAAGTCTTTTTTTTATCAGCCGCAGAGGCTTGACATTGATTCTGATCTCATGCCACACTAATACCAGAAACATTAACATCCTTTGTTGATGAAGGTTCTCAGCTGTCCAGGTCATGGTAATTCTAAGCGCTGTATCGTAGGCAACTGGACTTGTTTCAGTTTCTTGAAGACGTTTCACCGCTCATCCAAGAGGCTTCCTCAGTTCGAACTGACTGGAGGGGAGGTGCAGGCTTTAAAAGTGTGCCGGTGTGATCTTACAGAGTCGTTAAGGACACGTGTGAGCTCTGAGTTTTGGACTCATTCGGTCCACTTGTGGGTCGTTGACTCAACCGGCCTTCACGTGGGTTGTTAAGTCCAGGTGAGCCCAGGTTTGAATGGTTACACCTGGGCTCACCCAGTCTTAGCAACCCACATGAAGGCAGTACAAAAGGCCTGCCAACTCCCCTCCAGTTAGTTAACATCTATTCTACTAATGTCAATACGGGTGACTGGGGCTTAAGGTGCGTTTACCTTTCCTTTAATCCTTAACCAACAGAAGCAACGTATTGACAATAGACATGATGAGTGACAATATTGTTTTGTATAAGCCAAACCATTGAAACTTATCATACTCTCCATATCACTTCTTCATACTCTCCATATCTAGGAGTATAGTTTAATATTGGATAGATCAAGCACAGCTACGGAGAGAGATATTGTGACCCAGCGCTGAACTCTGGAGAAGAAATCACTGTCACGGCTGACAGATTTGGTAACATTTCCATGTTGCTTTACTATTTCAAATGTGAAATTAGCTTGAATTCTTTGCAGTTACTCGCCATGAATATGTCTTTGAAGCTGAGTCTTATCACAGGCTAAATGCTTTAATATAGCCCACCAGTAGGTGGCAGTAAAGTCTGCCAGCATCTTGCACAAATGGGGAAAAAATTAGTAATCATCTGGAATATTCCCCATTACATAACACTTAATATTTGTTTTCCTTCTAGGACAAATTCTCTCAATCAGTGAAAAATAACAGTGGGCATTCAAAACAAGTTTTTTCAAGGTTTAGGACAAAGAGCTGTCATTGTGAATTCCTCACAGTCATTTTTGGTGCATTCTTTTGATAACCTGCATGCCCATACACATGTCTCAAAGACTTTCTGATGAAAGGGGTTAGTGGGAGGATGCTATTAAACTTTCGATAATATGCCAGCACATACCTGAGCTGCCACCAACGGGCGTGCTGTCACAAGCTGACATTTACTGTCAACATTACTGTTAACATTCTTATATCTTAAGGTAGCGCTTGTGGTTTGTGTCGTTCCTAGATGTCGTGACATAGGTACTGGTGCCATGATTTACTATTTACAGCAAAGATTTGAGTCAAAACAAAAGGGTGCCACTCTCTCGCAGTGGGAATAAGTGGAATATCCTGATTTATTTTCTTGTTTTTAACCCCGGGCAGTAACACAGATTAAAAGAGCTGATTTAATTAACACGTCAATAAAAGCTCCTCTCTCATGCTAATGATCGAGAGGTGTCGTGACGCCTGAGAGAATACATTTACACTTTGGACGAGGGGTGGAATAGCGCCTCAGAAGGCTCCAGTTCACACCGCCCACCAACTTTCAACCTCTATCTGCTGTTCATGTTTATGCCTCCGAGCAGCTCGGGGGACAAACACTGATCTGTGCGGCAGTGACAAAATTCAGCAGCCCAAAATGTAGCCTGGTTCCTCGCGGAACAACGGCATCTGCTTTTTGTGTCGACAGCCTCCCTGATGACATATTTCCATTCAGTCTTAATACCTTGTCCTTCCAGTTTGCAAATTTAATCTTGAGTAATGGGTGGAGTAGGGTGACAACATGACATCATGTGTTAATGCCAGTAAGGTAAAGGTAAACAGAGGTGGGATTTTTATCCAATAGCAAACAACATCACAGAATAAATAGTTGTAGAGAGGCATTACATTGCATTTTTATACTCAGTTGTGCCTGATTAAAACACAGGGCAAGAGGAGCTGATGCCCCCGAGCATCAGCAACAATTTGCATGTAGATGTATCTAATTTAGCGTTCTAATTTCAATTTAGGAATTTTTGGTATGACTGGCTCAGGTCTTGTTCTGATTTTCTCTCAGAAGGGAGAGAGTCACGTGCAGAGCTAGACCTCCTGGAGGAATAAACACCCGTAATCACATTGGATTCCATTCTGATCAGGAGCCGTTCACCGACAGAGGAGGAGAGCTCACAGATTACCTCTTAACATTCAGGACTTAAAAGTGGATTTATCTTCACATCTGTTTATCAACCTGACTGCAGCAGCAAACACATGGAGGTGACCTTCATTGTCGGGTGTTTATGCTCTGTACTGTTGACTGCTGACTGATGGGGGAAATGTACTTCACTGCATGAAAATAACTTTGCAGAAGGGAGAGGGGAAAAAGAAGAAAGAGAACCAGGATCTCTGGTGAGTGCTGATTTTACTGAGGGGTTGACCTGAATTCATACACACATACACACACACACCCTCGATGCCTGCTTACTAACAGTGAATGTACAATAAAAAAATCTGGCTGTTTGGGGCGAAACAACACTTGTCTGAGTAATGCTAATTAGCACTGATGACCCTGCATTCAAACTTGCTTTGCTGGTGGTGAACACAACATAAAACAAACACCCCTGCTGATGAAAATCTATCCAACATGACTCAGGCACAAATATTCAAAGACAAGGTAATGTTTTAAAGTTTCATTCACGTTTCCTCTCTCTCTGACAATCTACTGTAAGTTATAACGACGTTTGACCAAAGGAAAGGCACCGTTACCTTGAGTTAGGTAGCTAACATTGCTAATGCTGGCTAACACTGCTAAGGCTAGCTAACACTAGATAACGCTAACATTGCTAATGCTAGCTGGTTAACATCAAGGCAGTACAGTATGTGGGGCGACTATCTAAGGTACAAATCAGATCTGGCAACTAATGACTCTTGATCGCTAACGAACACTATTGGCTCCCCAACCTTGTCAGAGGCTGGAACCAACTGTAAGATCACACACAGACATAAAAAACAGTATTTTTGGACTGACAAAAATGTTTTTAAATTATCCATTCACAATCATAATAATGTTTTAAGGAGCCTTTAAATGACATCTGGAGATTACTATTTTAAAGAAAATGCTTTGTCTACATGAAAATGTTATCAATATGACCTTTGAGACATTTTCTTCATATTTTAATTTACTAAGAAACATTTTAACAGTCCCTAAGACTAAGATTTCTGGTTCAGCAGTCTTGTTTTCTTTGCGGCCTTAATAATGATCTGTAGTTAGGGCCTGTATGCGTTACAGGCATTAGGACCTACATTTAAGGGACATTTCAATCTGATGTCTGACATTCAGGGGCTCGCAGCTGAAGCACTGCATTTGTCACGTAAGTTTAATGAATACTGTTCTATGATTTGTGTGTATGATGTATTCTATGTGTTTTTGCTTCATTACATTTACATCAGCCTATAAAACAGTCATTTGAGATTGGGTTGGTTTATCCTCTGCTGCACGCTTGTTTTATAACGAGTGAGAAATTAATCATTTACAGTCTGCTACCAGAGGACATGGGTTCGAGACGGTTTGAGTGCAGAAGTGTCCTTGAGCATGACACTTTGTCCCATATCGGCTTCATGGCTTTTCTGTTTCTGACCCTGAACTACAATTGAATAACTGACAAAGATTATTCCCCCCTGTTCATGGCAGAAACACACTCACATTCACACAGTTCTGCCACTGGTGAATTCCGTGTCATGACGATCCGCAGCTGTGAGAGAACACGATGACCCCTCTGCTGGGTGAGTTTGTGCTGAGAAGATGAGTCCACACATTCCCAAACCCTCTGGTCAATATCACATAACCCGCCTATTGTAAGGACACCTTCCCTCTTCTTACCTCGGGCTGCTTGAGTTGGATAATGGCTACAGTGCGACAAAGGGGTGTTTATGAAATAACACATCCCTGGGTTCATGGACTCCGGCTCATGGCAGAGATTATTCTCTCCTTTTCATGGCAGAAACATGAGGAAGCTTGAGGCTTCGGGGCATCTGGGAAACAACTGTCTAGGGACACTGTGGCGGCGTGGTGCCTGGTGGCCTGTCTTGAATTTTTCCACCTCTTCCCCGTGTGTTTCAAAACCAGGAAGTGATGTCACGGCAGCAGGCCCAACCCCTCCTTTTACCTGAAGAGGAGGAGGGGCCTCACTGAGCTTGACAAGGGGAAAAACAAGGAAGAGCTCAGAAGCGGGCAGGTCGGTGTGTGTGTTCACTTGCCCTGATTGTGCCTTGGAGACGAACAAAAAAGGAATTTACCCAGCTGGTGGGTTTACTGACACGGATATGGACGTCCCTGACTCTCCACATGGGAATATGGGGCTGTTAAGGACCTTTGATTGCTCTGAGTTTGGCAGCTGGGAGAAAATAGGCTCCGGTGGATTTGGGCAAGTATACAAAGTCCGGCACGTACAGTGGAAAACATGGCTGGCTATCAAGTGCCCTCCCTGCCTTCATGTGGATGACAAGTAAGTTCCAGCTGTTAAGCCAGATGTTTTTTCATTGAACCTGTGTGTATGTAAAAAGACATTTAACAGTGTAAAAAGAAGTTTAGCTGAACATTTGGACACTTCTTTCTTTACTTCTGTATTTACTCCTCCTGGGCCCCAGGTGTCAAATCTGTCTGTCCTCAGTGGTTGTCCCTTAAGTTTATTATTTGATTTCACCAGATAGTAGACAGACAGAGGCTTCGATTATGATTGTGCTGATTAAAAAAAAAAAAAAAGTCATTCAGTGCTTCAGATTTTTTGAAAGCTGAACAACAGGAGTTGTGTGTGACTCACTTGCTGCCAGTCTGGGCACACGGAGCAGCTAAAGAGTTGCCCTAGCAGCAGACAGGAGGCCACGTTTAGATACTCAGACACTGTTAAGCTGTGTTTCAAGGAGTACTGACTTGTTGATTCATCCCCAGCGGTAAAGTAGGCCCACATTGCTCAGGGCCATATCTGTTCGCTCACTCCAACCAGACCTGAACATGAAGGGTTCAGTGCTGATCTCTCTAATCAACATAGACATATTCATGTAATGGCCCTCAGGGTACCTCCCTGAGGTCATTTACATAAATGTACATGTCAATAAGGGTAGCAGGTCTTCTCCCGCAGGCGCTACTAGAGATATCACAAGCACCTTTAGTTCTGTTGCAATTTGCATAACCATGAATCTCATCTTTGCTCTGCATGGACCCCTAGCTAAAAAAAGACAGAAAAGGTTTTTTTTTTGGAAGTGAAGTGTTTGTATGTGAGGGAAAGATTGTGTGTGCTTGTGTGCATGCGTACGTGCGTGGCTCAGCTGTCCTACTGTGTGTGTGACCAGTGTCATGTTTTGTGTGAGTCGACCCCTTCGCTGGCACAACAACCTGCATTGCAATGGAACTTTCCATTCTTCTCAACTTTGAACCCACACAAATATAAATATTCCCTCACAAGAACCTTAAACCTTTTAACTTGCAGACAAATGTGTCTGATTGAGTCATAGGTGACACTGAGTCACTGAGTTGCACCTGTCCTTCCTAAATGATGCGACACTGAGATTGAGCTCCAGACACGGATATCTACATCCGAGTGAATATGGCCTCAATTGATCACTCAACTGATTCTTCTGTCTGTTTTCTTTTGTTTTTCGATGGTCTGATATCAGATTATGATCTCTCATCTGGTCAGCGTCACCAAAACATTTAAAAGAGATAACTAGCAAAAAGGAAGTGCCTATTTCAACATTGCAAAAAAAAAGAAAAGAGGACTGACATCCTGTCAGAACCTGCGGTGCAACTTAAAGCTTCCGCTGAACCTAAACCGAAGATGTTATCACCTGCAAACATTTGGGGAGTACATAAACAGTCATTGGAAGGCAGCCTTCGTTGACCCACGAATAACATTCAGCAGCTCAAAGACTCAAAGCCACCTTTGTCTGCCGGGGTTGCGGGCTGCTGCTGTGTGGCACTGACAATAAAAGGAGCTGTAAAACCGGTCTTACCGGGCCTCTGTTAAAGCAGAGACATTGTTTGGTTCTGAGGAGCTGCTGAAGAGCACTTTGGATTAGATGAAGGATTTAGCAAACAAGTGCTCGCCCATTCTCCCGTATCATGTTTGACTATTCCTGCCTGGCACATTTGGGGTCCTGGCCTCCCCTCACTTGCACTGACAATGAAGGAGAATTATAGGCAGGCTGCCTCCTATAGAACACAACTCTTTTAGTAACCCGATACACTTGGCACATAAAAGACTCTGAGGAGATGTAGGAGTCTCTCCTGTGCATCTAATTTCATTTTATTAATGGTGGGGGAAAAAAAAAAACGAACTCCCAGTCCAGCTCACCTAGTTCTGCTTTTGAAGCACATTCCAATAAATACAGCCATTAGCGACTTATCTTTCTCCCATCTGTCCTCATTAAGACCTTGCTGTTTTAAATCAACCTCTGCTGGAGTTACAGGCGCTGAGGTCAAGATTGACCTGCACAGTTGGGTTTGAGGTATGTCAGCAGAGCCGGTGGACTGATAAAGGGAGCTGCGGCAAAAGGTTGAGCAACAGAGAACAAGAGCTCTGTTTAATGCTCTCCTGATGCATTCCAGGCTGGTCTGGAATTCCCTCAAGGCCTTAAAAAAAAAGTGCCTCTGGACAGTTGAGTTCACAATCCACATGCTTGAGATGAACGCTGGTAAATAAATTGTAGAGGTCTGCGGAGGTCACGCTGTCACAGCCTCTAAGGTTAACGCTAGAACACATTTTTGCATAGCTGGGTGCTCAGTGAGGATGATGTGCAATGTGCCGGAATTTGGGTTAGGACAAACGTTGTGCAAAGTATTACATGTCAGTGAGCAAAGCATGCCCTCAGAGTCATTAGGTTAATGTTTGATGAGATGATGGATTTGATGAAAATCTGTGAGGCCGCGGACGTGGAGGGGATTAGTTAAAAATAAACTAAGCTGCATACCTTGAAATGTTGCACCTCGATTCAGCCGCAGCTTGTTGGCACTTCATAAAATTTGCCGAGTCACTCCAGGAGGAGCCCATGCAATGAACCACAGACTTTGTGTAACATAAAAATGATGTAATCAATATGTTTAAATCGCAGGGAGCGCTCAGAGCTGCTCGAGGAGGCCAAGAAGATGGAGGCGGCCAAGTTCCGCTACATCCTGCCTGTGTACGGGATCTGTGAGGACCCCCAGGGCCTCGTCATGGAGTACATGGAGACCGGCTCCCTGGAGACCCTGCTGGCCACCGAGCCGTTGCCCTGGGAGCTGCGCTTCCGCATCATCCACGAGACCGCGGTGGGAATGAACTTCCTGCACTGTATGAACCCACCGCTGCTGCACCTGGACCTGAAGCCGGCCAACATCCTGCTGGACGCTCACTATCACGTCAAGGTACAGAGTTCATCACAAGAAAAGACACAGGATATGGTCCAAATCAATTCTGTTGTAGTGTTAATGTTTAAAATAGGTAAAAATTTAGTCTGTGGGGAAAATGGCTTCAGAATTACTGAGAAAAGTCATCAGAGCAGCTGCAACCTAAGGTTTTTCTATGGCAGTAACAATATGTATTAAAAACTTTTTATTTTATTAAAAAAGGTTGGGGAAAAGTAATAATCATCTGAAAGAAATAACACAAAGCTTATATGTGAAGTATGGATGAATGGTTTTGGTGCCGTGAGACTGATTTGACAGCCATCGTCATTTTCAAAGCTAATTTAAAGTCACAGTTGGTGTTTTAAGAAGGAATTTCAGCTGTGGGCTGGTTCGCTGTGCCCTTTCATCCATTTTTAAATGACAGCCCTGCACATGCTCTGGGCAAATAGGTGTCTGTCAGCCTCTGTCGAACCTCTGTACAGCTCAACTGTACTAAGAGCAATGGGTGGGAATCTTCAATGCTCGAGTTTAATACCTGGATGTAAACACCTCAACCGGGCCTGTCCAGACAGGATTAATTCAGCTCCTGTTAAATCTCCCTCTTGTCAGTGCGTGCGTGCATGTGTGTGTGTGTGGGTGTGCGCTCTTCGACACAAACGTGAAGGGCCTCTCCTCTCCTACAGGCTGGGACATGGCCGCGTTGCCCTCATCATACCACTGAGTGCACATAATAAGAGCTTAGCAGCCTGTCACACTCAGCGGGCAAAGTTAGTCATCAGTGTCACGGTTCTTCATGAGAAGAGAAAGCAGTGGGTTTTAGTCTGTTTGAGGGTCTTATCTTATCTCTTTCCACCACAGATATCTGATTTTGGCCTGGCCAGGTGGAATGGCCTGTCACGGGCCGACGACATCAGCAGAGATGGCTTCTGCGGCACTATCGCCTACCTGCCGCCTGAGAGCATCATTGAAAAGGACAGAGTGTCGGACACCAAGCATGATGTATACAGGTTAGTGGTTTGCATGCCACCTTTTTTGCGTGAATGTCGGGCTTTTTGTTGGGATAGGTGGTGCTGCCTGTCTGCCTTTCCCCTACTTATTTATGTTGAGTGAAGCTCTGACTCATAATTCTCTGTAATTAATCACATGTAGCAGATGAGTTTGGTAGCACACGAGTTACATCATGTTAAGCGTGATAAAGGCAGACTAATTCATTCTCTTGAAAATAGTCAACAAAGTGTCCTTCAAAATGGCTGACAGTATATTCAGAATCAAACCGCCGTTCTGGTTCACACAGTCAAAGTGTTGCACGGCACAAATCACGTGCTTTAAATAGAAAGCATTCCAGTTTCTTGGAAGCGTCTTCTGATAATTATCCTGTGCTGATCCTTTCAATTTCATTTTGCCTCCTTTCCAGTTTCTCCATCGTCATCTGGGGGATTCTCACACAGAAGAAGCCTTACCAAGGTGAGACTATGATTGATGAAACCAGGAAACATTTCCTCTGAAGCTGATGGGAAGCTTTATTATTATAATTATTATTAAAGCCATTCCTGCTGAGAAAATTCAAAAAGTCAGGGATGCTAAAAGTAAAAAGAAAGATGGCAAATCACATTTGTGGCTCTCATGACTTAACCTAACCAACCAAGCTGTAATAGGCACCTGGGTGCTTTAAGCTAAATGCTGACACCATTCTGCTAATAAGCCAATTAATCTCTGTCAACATCACAATGTTAAGATGGTGACACTTAGTAGGTGTGATGTTTACCATGGTTGCCATGATGGGTCAGTATTTCCTAATTAGCACTTAACACAAAGTACAGCGCAGACTAATGGGAACGCTATTGTTATTGTAGATATTTGGTGACAAACAATGTATTGGACAAGATACATCAAATTATACAACAATCCTTCCGACAGCTGACAAATAAGCAGACATTGCCATCCACAGAGCCACGCAGCTAGCATGGCTAAAAGCTAACAAAATAAGTTATTGAGGGTTATTTGTTTTGTATGTTCTGTAAGAATTCCTTTGGTGTCCTTCCAAACATCAATTCATCAACCTAATATGTGATCAAATCTACATGTGCTCGACCATTTTACAAATGTTGATGTAAAAAATGTTCACTTAAATGCTTAGAGTTACGAGACTGTTTATCGTACATTCTACTCACTGAATCCAACATTTGACTTTGTGTCTAAAACATGTTTGGATCCTTATAAACATTTACTTTTATCCCTCCTAAATGTCCATCTATTTTTAACATTTTCCTAGCAGGGTTAGGCTTACATTCTTGCCAGTAAAGACCAACCTTTTAAGGTGTGTGTGTGTGTGTGTGTATGTGTGTGTGTGTGTGTGTGTGTGTGTGTGTGTGTGTGTGTGTGTGTATACAGGTGCTGTACTGTATTTGTTTACTCGCTGGATTCCAGAGCAGGCACTGGACAGGGCCAGACTAGAAAGTAGACTGTGTATTTTCCCAGGCGTATCAGATAGCACTTCACTTCAAGGACTTTGGCTCCTTTTAAAGGCCACTAGGGTTTCCAGGTTGGCACTGGCACCGCCTATGTTGATCCAGACATAATTAAAAAGCGAGAAATAGCCCGGTTACCATCCCTTCCCATCTTCCTCCTCCACCTGCGCAGGGTATTAAGGCTACAATGGGAGGTGAAGTACCTGTGATTAAGGCCTCTACCTGTTTGTGTTGAATCATTGACTGGGCTGATCCCACAGTCAGATAGACAGAGGCCAGACCAGGAACTGCTTATCCATTTGGCTCCCATGGGAAACAACAGCATGCACACCTTATCTGAGCACACGGGGAGATGGTGATAAACTGCGCATAACTATCTATGTAGGCTCTGGTGCCTACCGGCACCTTAAATGATGTTGTCATACACTGGAGCATGAAACCTGTCTTCGAACTACATGTCCTCGTCACGTGCCCCACAAATATCAAAAACTTTGACATATTGTGTTTTATTTATGTATTTTTTTGTGTGACCTTTATGATTGTCTTACCCCTAGGAGAGAATAACATCCTTCAGATCATGGTGAAGGTGGTAAAGGGGGTTCGTCCAGATCTGGGTGCTGTGCCACGCTGTCGACCTTCAGCCTGTTCAGGGTTCCTGAGCCTCATGCAGCGCTGCTGGACCACAAACCCCAATGCCAGACCCAGCTTCCAAGGTAAATTGTGCCTCTCTCTTACAAAAAAAAACAAATGTCAACCTTGTTTATCATGGCAACAGGAAGTAAATCAATATCAAACTGATCCTAGCCCTTTAGCTGGACACAGGATAACCCTTAGAATCTAGAAGTAAAGTGGTTTCTTAAATTGAGGTTTTTGTCTCCCGCTTTTAGTGCTGCTTTTCTTTCCTTTCTTCTCCCCTAATCCCAACTCTGGTATTACTGAAACCTGACCTAGAGCTGTTTTTTTTTTGTTTTTTTTACAGAAATCACATCTGAAGCTGAGGAGCTTTGCTCTAAACCTCAAGAGGAGCCCAGAACACCAACCTTATCAACATCAGAGCCAGAGCCCACCTCCCCTAACACACTCACTAGTGACCAGGTACGACTGCTTTTGAATGTAAAAGCCCTGTGATTCACTAATTTTGAACTTCTGGAAACTTTGAAATGTTTTTGGAAGATTTCATAACAGTGGATCATATGAACCTCCATAAAAGTAATAAAAATGACCTAGATTTTGACAGTGGCTGTGTTGCATTGCGTGAATACCTTTCTTCATTACAGCTTTTAAACTGACTCTATATATTTTCCATTAATGTGTAACCACACTTCCAGACAATGACAGGCTTATCTCGCAAGTGCTCTAGACATGATTATGACTTTTAATGTCATAAGTTGTTCGAGTGTTTGAACAGTTGCATCAGAAATAGGAATGTTGACTGATGGGATAGTTTAACCTGTGTGTCATTTCCGTGCTCTTGTGTACGTGACTGGAGACAAACATCCTGCTCATGAGAGGTGACAGCTGTTGCTAAATGATATCTGTCTGTAGGGTCAGGCCGTTTTTGAACTTCCATCTTTTTTCAAGTGATTTTGACACGATCAAACTCAAGTTCAGCAAATTATCACAGTAACGACAATAGGCATTGTACTGTGGGGGGCTTTGGATAAGAGCAGCAGCTACATACCTGAGTATAAATGTAATGGAATGTTCAGATTGTCAAAGACCAGCTTGTCCAAATATGCTTATCTGGATTTTTGCCTTCCAGGTCAAAGACAACAAGCCGGTGCGTCCAAAGTCAGCCATGTTGCCGGAAAAAGATTACAGCCTGTCTGAGCTGTTGAGTCAGGTGGATTCTGGGATCTCCAGGAGCTTTGATCGAGTGAAGGAGGATAGCTGTCACAGCAAGGAGAGCACTTGCAAGAGACTGTCTGGCATCTCCTCTGCAGATTCAGCCTTCTCCTCCCAAGACTCCATCACACTGTCATTTGAGAAAGAAAGCACATGTGGTAAGAGCTGATTAAAGACCTACAAATAGGACCATTATTCATGTTAACCTAAAAGTACTACATATTTTATGTTTGCTCAAGACTTCTGCCTTAAACCGATCCCTTGCTTCCTTCCTGCCCAGACTCTGCTGAGGTACAGAGACGGAAGCTGTGTGAGGCCATCAGGACCAAAGACACTGCCAAGTTGATGAAGATCCTCCAGCCTCAGGATGTAGATCTTCTCCTCGATGGTGGGGACAGTCTGCTCCACCACGCCATCACCTTGGCCAACGAAGAGGCCGTCAAGTTCCTCCTCCTGAACAACGCCAATCCCAACCTTGCAAATGGCCGTGGCTCCACACCCCTGCATTTGGCCACGGAGAGGCACCTGAAGCCCCTGGCAGAACTACTGCTCGGTCGGCGCAGCACCAATGTCAACGCCAAGGATGAGGACCAGTACACAGCTCTGCACTGGGCGGCCCAGAACGGGGATGAGGCCATCACGCGCCTGCTGCTGGACCGAGGGGCAGCTATCAATGAGACCGACGGCCAAGGACGCACGCCAGCTCATGTGGCGTGCCAGCACGGCCAGGAGAACGTAATCCGTGTGCTGCTGAGCCGAGGCGCGGATGTTCATATCAAGGGTAAGGACAACTGGACGGCGCTCCACTTGGCTGCCTGGCAAGGGCATCTGGGCATCGTCAAACTGCTTGTCAAACAGGCCGGCGCCGACGTGGACGGGCAGACGACGGATGGCCGCACACCACTGCATCTGGCATCTCAGAGAGGCCAGTACAGAGTGGCACGGATCCTGATCGAACTCGGAGCAGATGTTCACACGACGTCCGCTGGGTTAAACACACCCCTGCATGTGGCGGCAGAGACTGGCCACACCAGCACCTCTCGCCTCTTGATCAAACACAAGGCCAATATCCATGCCCAGAACACGAACGGACTCACTCCTCTCCACCTGGCCTCCCAGCGAGGTCACCTGGCCACTGTGAAGATGTTGATAGAAGAGGGGGCAGACCCCTACAGATCCAACCAGGCCCTACGCACCCCCTGCCACCTGGCAGCAGAGAACGGACACTGTGAAGTCCTAAAAGAGCTGCTCCTTCACTGTCCAGATGGTGGTGCCCTGTCAGACGAGCAGGGTCTCAGCCCGCTACACCTGGCAGTGCAGGGTGGATACTCAAACATCATCACTATGCTTCTGCCGAAGGACTGCCAGGACTTAGTCACTGAGAGCTCAGTGCAATCAGTAGCTGAACAGCCCGCTCCACAGGAGGTTAAGACGCTCCAGAGGAAGGTTGTCATTCTCAAACTGACAGAGCGCAACAACAAAGACTGTCCACAATCCAGTGGCTCACAGTGTGCCTCAGCACCCTGCTAATGAGAGCAAAGACACTGCCAACACTGTACAGAACTGCCTTTAATGTCATTTTAATGCTATAGTGGTGCCACAGAGCTGGGTGAGGGCGAGGGTCATTCCTAACTTCAGAAAGCTTTCTGGAGTTAAAAAGCCCTTTCAGCACTGTAGGTATTTCTTGAAAGTTGTAAAAGCTTTGATGTAAATATGTACACTGTAAATAGAAAGTATAAATACTCTGTTGTGTTTTGAGTTTAAACTTTGTATACTTTTTTACTTAACAAGCACATTTTTTTTTTTTTTTTTACTTAACAAGCACATTTTGTGAGTCAGACTTATGATTAGAGAACCCATGATCTTTGGAGACCGTTCTCTATACTGTACTGCAGCTGGTATGCCTGTAAGTTATATTTAATAGAGCACAAACTTTAGTCACAAGCTTTAGCAGGTGAATGCTGTAGATCATCAGAGCCATTGCATTTTTGAAAAACGTTGACCTTCAGTGTTCAGTACCTGTTACATATCAGTGCTGCATCATCCATTAAAACATTTGAAACCTTTACTGTTGTTTGACCTTGCTGCTTATTTCACATTTGCAACATGAAGAAAATATCTGAAAATGATCCAATTTCAAACCGTCGGAGTAGAAGTAGTAGAAATGTCGAGCTACTGCAAGAAAGTAGAGGAAAAAATTAAATGTTCATCTGTGTCAGTTTCGTAACATTACAGCCACGGTAACGAAATGTCAACGCTTACATAAAACTTTGTAATCTACAAAATATTCAGAAAAGACTAAATGCGAGAAACTTTCTCAAAAGTGTATTCACTGCACTATTAAGACTTAGTTTTCTTGAGACCTATTGTAGAGCCTATTTCCTGAAAAGGTATGACATGCTCATTTTAAATTCTGATTTTAATTCCAAACTCTTTGTTGGCATCAAGACATTTGAAAGGAAATATGAGACATGGCTAGAATCTTTATTTAAAACTTTCAAAAAATGAATTAAATGTATCAACAGACTGTGAAGGAACAATGTTATTGAGTCCATGTCAAAGAAGTCAATATAATTTTCTGCAGAGATATCGGCGGAAGTTAGCATGCTAACCGGCTAGCCCCAGCCTGCCCTGCCTCATTATATACATTTCACAAGCCTTCTTAGCTTTAAGTGTAATGAAAAAACAACATAAAATTCACAAAATGTCAACAAAGGGAATATTTTACACCTATTTTACATCCATCCGCCTCTGCATGCCTCTACTGTCCCCGTCTGTTATGTCTTCTCTACGTAGCAGCTGTAAATCACCTCTGTACTCTGTTCCCCTGTGTTCAGACTGGTATCCGTTGGTCTTGGAGGCTGTGTTCAGTGCTAGTTTGGTGTCCACTGGTAAGCTGTTGTACCTGGTTGACCTGTGAGCTCCGCGGCTAACCAAGCTAACCTAGTTAAACAGCCAAAGAGTAGAGTGAGCTGCAGTTAGCAATTATGCTGCCCCCTAAATTTTTGGATCCACCTCAAAAATTTTAATCTAACACTGACAATCAAGGCAATAGCTGAACCGAGATTCTTATGGTTTTTAAGTGAACAGCACATACAACACGCCGTGTTACTGCTTGCTTTTAGGAGAAAGTGTCTTGTTTCAAAGTCTTTCAGCGTGTGTGTTGTGTGTGTTTTACCTGCATGTGTGCAGGAATTACCAGCCTCAGTGTCGGGCAGGATTGGCATGTCCGCATCTGCAGCATCAACCGTAGTGTTTATTATTATGATGTCTCGGCTCCAGACCCCACAGAGCATGCCCAGATTGGCACAGACCATGGGAACTGCCCCTGAGGGGGATCACATGCCGTAGGATGATAGATGAGTGAGAAGGGGCGATGGTTTTCTCCTACCTGCAATCTCAGCCTGTTGGCTAATTCCTTAGACCACTTCGACTTTTCATCACTCACTAAAACCAACATGCCATCCCCGACGCCTCAAGGGCTCTGCTTTTTGTAACCGGAGAAGCTGAGTGCGGTTGTACTGTTTTTACAGCCCGTGTTTGCAGAGAGCAGAAAATGACTGGTGAAATGAGTATAATGTGTTTTGTGTACACTCTTTCCTGCCTGTTGCCTGGTGACGTGTCTCAGCTCGAGCTATGGGGAATATAATGGTTGTATTGTAGCCTAATCTCTATCTCTGCTGTTGTGTTTGATAGACTGGTAGGTTAGGTTTGTGTTTGTGTTTTTCATCTTCGACTACAGTTGTCTTTTCTATTGACTGCAGCACGCCAGGTACCTCATTCCTTTGTAATTGAATGTAATTACCTCCACCGAGGAGGTTATGTTTTCACCCATGTCTGTTTGTTGGTTGGTTTGTTAACAGGATTACAGAAGAAACACCAAACAGAATTACAGGTAACATGTATGGAGGATTGGTCTCTGCCCAGAACAGACCCCATTAACTTTTGGTGTTGATCCAGATAAAGGGATGGCTCCAGGAATTATTTTTCACTTTCTTGAATATAGCAAGATAGCATCCATTTTTGATTTGTTCGTTTCTCAGCAAATAATGCATGGATATTTTTTTGTTTCCTGGTGGTTGGCTGATACAGATCTGGTGATCTTGAACTATTATTAAGGAATTATTGGTGTTTTAAAGTTCAGAGTGATACAGGGCGATTCAGTTTGATATTGGTTTAGGCTTGATTGAATTAAAGGCCACTGTTGGGCCATGAAGGAGGTATGCAATCTATTGAGTGCCATTTTAGTTTCAAAATGTGTTAAATTTGAAATCTATTTCGGCAATTGAACAAGGACACAAACAATTTGGATAGATACAATGTAGGTATTGGATACAACATAAAAAAAGAAAAATAACAGATAATTTAGACTAAAAAACTACAGTACTGTGATGAACAATACAATTTAACACCAAGATTATTATTATTTCTTTTTATAAAACACAATTTATTTGACATAAAAAGTAACATCACAAAAAACTATACTAATGCCAATTATCTATAATTATATGAATATATATGATATTATTTTCTAAACATATTCAAACAAAAAAAAATTTAGATACAAAGATTTTTGTGACCTTCCTCTCAAATCGTATTGAGTCTCTTTTAATTCAAATAACATTTTGGATACTTCCGGTCGTAGTTTATTTTGACATTACAGTTTGTTAGTTTGTTTGTTTTTTGTTTGTTTGTTTGTTTTTAGGCAATGGTTTACGTACAATTACACAATTACGTACAATTTTACGCTGGTAAAACGTCAATAAAAACAGAATAGAAATATCACACTGTAGAGAGATTTTGATAAGATTTTGATTGAAATGACTTCAAATTCAGAATAATG
This sequence comes from Diplodus puntazzo, assembly GCA_963678695.2. Lineage (NCBI taxonomy): Eukaryota > Metazoa > Chordata > Actinopteri > Spariformes > Sparidae > Diplodus > Diplodus puntazzo. The sequence continues at coordinate 15,125,572 of OZ023167.1, read as the reverse complement.
ATGTCTTTGTACTGTTTTCATTTAAAAAATAGCAAATGCTCATTTCTTTTTTATTTAAGTTTACCGCAGCATCCCAAATTTTCTGGAATCAGAGTTGTAGTATTTTGCTGACTTCCAGCAAAAATCATTTAATCATGGGAACAAGTCTCCAAAGTTGGAGTTGTGGTTGTTATCTTTGCATCATATAAGTTATGGGGGGGAATCTTTCGAGTTTAACCATACATGACTCATCTCCTTTTCCCCTTATTCACTTCTCCTCAGTTCAAAGTTAAAATTATTCATTGCACCTTGATGAATGATGGATGTAGTCAGTCCCTGAATTCACGTTAGTCATAGGGCCTCGGGTGAAGAAAACCTGCCTGGGGCCCAGACTCCATTATGTTGCGGTGCAGCAGAACGGGTGCTGTCTCCAGCCGCACAGATGAAGCTCTGGATTGACTGTTTGTTCACAGACAGGATGTGGTGTAATCTGCTGTCCAGAATGGCTGCCAGGTAGGTGAAGTCGTACTGCTCAGGGACATGAACAGTCTGCTACCCGTAGTTAAGCGGCCACAGGGGTATCCACCTAAAAGGGTAGAAAGTAACTAAGTACATTCAAGTGCTGTACTTAAGTACAATACTGAGGGTAATTGTACTATATTTGTGTATTTTCATTTCAGGATTATTCTAGTTTTAACTCTACCACATTTAACAGCTAGTCAGAGTTGTCCCCAAATATCATACTTGAATAAAAGTAAAGATACCGTGTTAAAATATTACTTTGATAGAAGTGAAGTGAGTCAAATGAATAATACTTGAGTAAGTAGCAAGTATCTAAAGTAATTTTCCGACAATAAATGTACTTAAATAAATGTATGGAAAGTGACAAGTAAAAGTAAGTTTTGCTGTAAGATATGGGTTGACCCATTATTGACCTGGCCGATGGAAATACTCAAGAAAAGTACAAGTACCTCAAAATTGTCCTTATGTACAGTATTTGAGTAAATGTACCTAGTTACATTCCATCGTCATCAGTAGTGGAAACGTACTGATCTGAGGGTGGTATTCAGTATGATGTGTCTACATGTAACACACACATTAAATGCATCATGAAAAGAAATCACAGTTTTTTCAGGTTACAGTCGATGCAGCAGAATTCTGTTCTCAGCTAAAGATAACGCTTGCTTTCACAGCCTCTCAAAGCTTCATTTAAAGTGTCCGGGGGATTGCAAGACGTCTCTCTTGTCAGACAAGGTGTCTGGTTGCTCCTTTGTTTGACTGTGATAGGGACTTTTCAGTTTGGCTGAGTCACAACGCGCTGCTCTGACGGACCAACAACGCAGCGTTGACGAACCACAGGGGTGAGGCAAGGCCCTTGTCAGGATATAATGGTGAATAAAAACTGGGTGGATGGCTGTAATCTCTGAAAAAAAAAAGAATATCTTTCCCGAAAGTTTGATTTATTCTTTTTACTAATATCAGTTTCAGTTGCAGATGATCTGGGAAAAGAAGCAGCAGCCAAAGGTAACAACACCTGTTCTGCACTCTGGCTGCTGGGAGAACAGAGCTCATGTAGAGCGCTGTGAGCTGTTTTTCTCCACACTCTTTTTTTTTTTCTTCTCTTCTCCTCTCCCCTTATTTTAAGCTCACAGAACTCGTTGGACAAGATCTGAGACCGTGTGTCTTCAGGCAAGTGGCAAGCTGCGACATGTGGAGGTAGAGTCAGGAGGAAAACATGGATGTGGGTGCACTCAGCATGATGAATTCTAAGAATCATGGCTAACTGAGCGAAGGGTGGATACACTGTTGAAGTGTCACATAAGTCAATGATAGATGAGGGGTAAAAGTTCATTAAGGTCATCAGGTAGGGGAAGGCGTTTTTAAACACTATTAATGTCGTGCAGACGTGACAGAAACGTCCCCAGCCGAGTTTACTTTTCCCACAATCTTTTGCTTGTATTCATTTTAACAAACCACTCAGCTGTCACCTTTTCCTTTTTATTTACACGTTTGTGTACAGTACATTATTGCTGAAAGGCGGTTTCCAGGAAGGGTTGAGTCTGATACATAAACACTGTATGTGGCAATGTGGTAGGGTTAAAGTCCACACTGAGGGGGGGGCGGGGCATCTGTGAAGCAGAAAATGTGCCCATATGGACGTACAGAAAGCAGTGTGCTGCCACTGTGTCAACATGTGTGCTCCCTATGTGTTATCAGCAGCTGGGGGACGTGTCAGGATCTGTCCTGATGACATCAGTATTGGCAACCTGGATTGCAGCTTTGCAATAAATTGGTGTGTTCATCAACTCGAACGAAGCCTGATGTGTGACAACAGCTCTATTAGGTTATATGATTTTGTCGGCTAATTTGGATGGCAGTTGGCCTGTTGTATTGGCTGTGACTTCTTGGATATGTTTGTGTTTTTGGTAGTAGGACGTTTGAACACAGTTTAAGTGCTCAGATGCTCAGTGAAGATATCCTCAGTGTATTTATTGGGACTAACTGTGAATTTGGTTAAGAACAGTTGAATTCTGGCAGACTGCACAAACAAGACCTTTGTGTAATTGTATGATTTAGAGCCGGCGTGGCCAAACTTTTTTTTTCCTTTGGAGGGCCAAAGATGAAACTTAACAGTGGACCATGGGCCGAAAGCGATCGTCTAATGTATGTTGATATGCAAGATTGTGCTAGACAGAAACACCAAGAGGCAAGAGGCAAGTAGGACTTACGTATCTCAAGTTCCCTTGGCTGACTGACTATACGGACAAAGTGTCAGCCTTCCTGCCATGCTCACACTCATTATAGTCATGGGTTCTACATATTTAAAGAGCATTTTAAACAAACAGCGATTCGTATGATAATATTTTTTGAATATTAGGATTTTTTCGCTAGAGAAAAACAAGCAGGCCAAATGAAAACTTTTGACGGGCCCAACTTTCGCCCTCGGGCCCCACTTTGGGCAGCCCCTGATTTGCATACACTGTGATAATGGCTGCACGGATGACAAAGTTACCAGATGGACCAGAGTGTCACTCAAACTTTTAGACTAAACGGATACAGTACCATGTGAAAATGTAGCAATGCGCAATATTTGTTACGTGATAGTGTTGACCTGTGGGAGATTCTTTATCTTCATTATCTTCACTGTATTATTGGTAACATGAGAAAGTGGAGGCAGGGCAGATACTGAGAACGAGCTGTTTCATTAATTTTAAGGACATTTTGTTTTTCTTCTTTTGTCTTAATAACCAGCTTCAGCTTTATTGTAACTTTATTGTTACGCACCTTAAACACAAGGTAGAGGTAAGGGTTTGGTGGCAGTTGCACTACCGCTCTTTGGCCAGGAGATGGCAGAAAGTCTTTGCAAGAGCTGACTAAAGGCTTGCCTAGAAGATCCCTATGTGTTTACAGCAGAGAGCATTGTGATGACTTTCTTCAGTGTGCTTTTGCTCAAATAAGCAGTTTTCCTGTTTCAAATGATAATGTGCAACCTTTTCATATTTGTGAATGAACAACAACAGTGTAATGGGGGGTTATTGTAGTGTAAATGGTTATTTCATGAGTTCAAATTATTCAGAGGAGTCACTGCTCTTGCACCAGGGGAAAAGTGTAGAGAGTTGATTGTATAATGCTGGCAGTTTAACAAATATTAAGATGCACCTTTGCCTTTTTTGACTTTACCATCTGCTAGATAGTCCAGCAAGTGACACACACAGGATAAACTGAATAAACAAACTACACACTGGCACACCAGCTAAACATGCATAATGCTGTAGACTGACTTTACAGAGGCGGTGGCTGTACAGTTTCAATGACATTTCCCCAAGGCTGTGCCGAACTGGTACAGAGGCTGAAACACATTCATGTCCTTTCAGTAGAATTCTTTCCTTTCAAATGTTTTTTTGGCATTTACTTGACCTCTTAGAAAGATTTTGAAAATGACGTTGGACGAGTAAAGAATGAGAGTTTTGTTTTTGTATGTGGTGACATGTGTGCATACAGCAGAGTCAGAATAAATTCCCACTGTATGAATTACAACCTCTGACAAGGTCACATATGCTGCACTCATGTGGCTATGAATTTAAATTTCTACTGACAGTCTGTCGGTCCTTTTAGCATAATATCAGAATCTATATGGCATATGGAAGTACCATCACTTATTTCCATGAAATGCACTGGGTTGTTATACAGCCAGACATATATGCAATGCAATTAAAAACGTTATTGCAGAGTCTCGGTCCAGACAAAAGACAAGACATTCCATAAAAATAAATTACGTTCAAAATCACAGTCAAAGATCATAGGTTAAACATTACTGTCTTACAAAGAGACAGCTGTACCAATGTCTTCACAACTGACATGGGCAGCATGTAGAACTAAACCTCATGTTTGATTAAACCAAGAGGATTTCAGAGACATCAAGTCGGTGAATACATTTATAGATGAGACTTCTTTAAACAGCTTGGAAAGTACCAACTCGTGCAGCAATGAACATTTAACTCGTGCTACTCCATCAAGGTCTCTTCGGTCATATTCTCAAAACCTCTTTATAAACTACTTGGAGTCTCCATATTTTTTTTCTGTGGTTTGACCACATGTGTCCAGTACGCTCTGAACAGAGACATCTTCTCTTCATCTGTACACATACTAAACGTGCATGAAAGCTTTGCTTGCACACATGTCTTGAGGTATTGCATCATCTGTCATGTTCTGTAATAAAATGTCCAAGATGTTTAACCTTATCAGCGACCTCAAGATTAGAATCAGACACCACAAGTGGTAATATTGCTGATCCTGTTCTAGCTGTTATTGAGTGTAATAAATAAAGTAATGCAGAGTCACAAACCCCAGTGTGAGTGCCAATGGTTAAAAAAAAAAAAACATAATTAAAAAGCCCCATAATGTTGATATTTCATAATCATGATTAGTGCTTCTGTTTCTTGTAAATGTACGTTGTATGTGTGTTTCATTTTCGTTTCGTTTGTTTGTTTTGAAAATATATTTGTTTAATGTATTAAGGGGAGATTTGAGTATGGATTTGGTGCCATCATCTTGAAATATACTTTGAACATGTAGTTCGGCAGACCACTTTAAATGATGTCTTTTAATCTGTAAGTAATTCAAAATATTATCCTGATGTTATTATTGGCTGTTCCTTTCGATTGTACGCGGGAATTCCCCACGTGTGACTTCATGTGAGGTAGAACGGGAGCAGAACACGCTGACGTCGGAAAAGTCGACTGGAATAAATGCATTCGGCCTCGTATGACGTAATCAACAGGGGGAGATTAATTATTTATTGGCACTATTGTATCTGTTACTTCAGTTATACCCCAAATCCCAAGTTCCTCCATTATGTTATGGAAATGTTTTGATGAAGCAATGAGGGCTTACCTGGGTTTAACCGTAGGGGTTTTGTCTCTGTTAGTACTGTCTGAAACAGCTCGTGTAAGTAAACTAGAGCGTTTTATGGAAGAAGTACATATATTTATCTTATGAGTATTTAACACCCGTCGTTTGTGTTTTACTCGGGGCAGTGTAGTCAAAAATGAAACTATTTATCAATGTTTTCACCCCTCAAATAAACTAGTGGTTCATTCCGCTGAGAGGGGAGCGAGGTTCCTGTATCTTCTGTGGATCTGCCGTGACGCGCTGATGTTGGTGTGCTCGCTGGAGCGAAGGAGAACTGAGGTGTCCGCACAAAAGGGATAGCTGTCCGAGGACGCTCTTTCACATAAAGGTGAGTTTAACAAAAGTGGCGTCCTGTGATACTGGCGTCAGCTCAATTTTGTTGTGTGCCTCGGTGTGTAACATCGCCAAATAACGGTCACGAATCAGCCAGACCAGAGTAGTCGGAGGGATGCTAGCTTAACTTCTTGTTAGCAAGCATTTGTTTAACGGTATGTGTAAAGACACTCGGACCACAGCGAGCTGCCTCGAGCCGAACTAACACTCCCCAGGTATAAGGGTATTTCATCAGTTGAAAGGAGAACATTCTCAATTGTAAAGGTTAATCAGATATGTGAATCCAACGGAGTTAAAAGTTCAATAGGAATCCGAGCTTCGTTGTTGCTATCACTGGCTATTCTTCTGAAACACTGTGGAGTGTCCTCTAATACAGCTGGGTCAGGCCAGTGTCTTTACTCGAATGTCTTTCGGTCCACTGACATGGATGCGGATAATGTAACCTTCAGTCCAGTTCAAGAACTCTTTCAGGTGTTGTTGTTTCTCTGTTTCTTCGACTTCAATGAGTTTCATATTCTCCAAAAACAACAGGGAGGCTGAGCTCTCAGTATGACTCAGAGCTGTTATAACTCCTTCATGACCTGTAGCATCCTCGGCCTGATACCTTTGTGGCATGTCGCAAGAGAGGGAGTCCGTGTGTGTGCCACTTCGGAAATGTTTTTCTCTAAAGGAATTTGTCTGTTTTTTTTTATTTGCTTTTCATTTTGTAGCAAAAGCTCTGGCATCTCAGTTGTTGGAAATTCATTTCCTCCAAGATGTCTGCAGCTTGAATGCCTTTTTCAAATGTGATTTAGAGCTGCAATGATAAATCGATGAGCTGACTGCTAACTTAATCGCCACCTGTTTTGGCAATTGATTATTTGGATTGCGTCAAAGTTAAAGATCTCTGATTCCAGCTTCTAAAACGTGAATGTTTTCGGATATCTTTAGTCCTCAATGACCGTAAACGGAATATCTTTTGATTGTTGTGGAGAACACATGTGAGGATGTCTTGTTGGGCTTCGGAATACACTGATCAGCAATGCTCACCATTTTCTGACATTATATAGACTTAACAACTCATTTATAATCAATGGATTAATCGACAATGAAAATTATCCTTAGTTGCAGCCCTAATGTAATAAAGTATGAAAACTAGAATTTCCAGGAGACAAATTAGACTTACCCTTGTTACGTCAGCCAAGAAGGGTATGTTTTCGCCAGTGTCCGTTTCTTTTGGCATGTATTGTTAAATACAGTAGGTGGACAACATGACTGTGGTGGTGATCTGAAGTGGTGAAAAGGGCATTTTTGATTTCCATATGACTTTTCATTTTATCTCTTTCTTTTTTTTGTATCAACCAATTACTCTCTGACAACACAATTGAGATAATGATTCCATCTACATTGTTTTGCTGTCCTAGAGGTTGGCTGTTACAGATTTGGTGATCTTAAGTCATGGTTAAGCAGGTATGAGTGTTTTAAATTTAGAATAATACATGGATATTGAGTTGATATTGGATTAGGCTTGATTTAATTAAAGGGGACTGTTGGGCCTTGGCAGAGGTATGCACTCTACTGAGTGCCTTTCCAGGTTCCCAAATGCAAATAAGTAATTCTAGATAAATAAATAGTGCACAGCTTAATATTTTGGTCAGTGGTTGCCCAAATGAAAGCACGATATGGTCTCTTGTGACATGATATTGCCTCACTGACACCAATATTACTAAAGTTCATGTGGGGAAAGCCATACCGCAGCAGATGTTTATCATTCCTTTAGTCTCTAAAATGGTTCTGCTTTGTGTCACTTAAAGCTTTTTGGAGTTTATTGATGTTAGCTGCAGAGCTGAACAAATGTATTTCCCCACAGCCAATTCTGAATATACGTCAGTTTAAATATTTGTACTTGGAATGACTTGCAAATAAGTCATTAAAAGCAATACTTTGGCATTGGATCATTTACATACTGCAAACCCAGAAAAGAGATTCACACAGCAGTAATGAGTCCTTTCAGGCCACTGAGTGTTTTGAGGCTAATCCTTCCTTAAAGTACATGACACCTTACATAAACCTAAGTCATCATACTTAAATATTGTGTGTGGCGTGTGTGAGTCCAGTCTTGCCACGTATAATCTTGTCCCATAGAGATAATAGTTGATTGAAGATATAACTGCAAATGATTGGGCTGTTGTTTCTGTGCAAGGCTGATATCAGATTGTGTCTAATACCATGGGACCTAATAGTATGTTGGCACAGTGATTAGACAGAGACTGTCCTGTTCAGTCTGTTGTGTAAGCAAGTAATTTATTGATAACACCACTGACTAAAAACACGTTTACATTGCCCCTTGTACTGTATTCTGTACCAAAAATAGAATGAACCAAAAAATATTCCCCCACTGGAACTACCAAAACTGCATTTTTAATAAGTTTATTTGAAAGTGTGACCTAATTAGCAAAATGGTGCTTGGTGGTTGGTTGTGCAAGCTCCTGGTATTTATTTGATGTGCTCTCTTTCACTGTTTTTTCCCCAGAAGCACCATGGATGAAGAGAAGCAGTTCGTCAACATTGATCTGAATGATGACAATATCTGTAGTGTCTGCAAGCTAGAGACAGAAACGGGTACCTTATCTTTCTGCCATGTCTGCTTTGAACTCAGCATTGAAGGTAAGAGACAGGAGATGGAGGGACTATTGCTTGTTTGCCCTCCAGAATGAAAAGCAAATGAGGGGAAAGTGAAGCTCTTTACGTTCAACTTACTAGCTAATGTTTCCTGCAGGTTGCTTTATGCAGAGCAGGCCATTATGGTCACCTCTTCAGTTTTTTTTTAACTCCTGAACATGCACACACAATCACTCATTAGTGTCTGGCTGATGGAACTCAAAATTAGAATTTAGCTTAATCTCCAGCAGTTTCACTGGCTAACCTCATAAAGCAGCAGTCGTGTGTGGATAGATCAGCACTCGTTTTAGTTGCCAACAGTCTCCTTCACTTGGATTTGAAATCACTTTTGCAGAAAAAAAACAGACTTACTTTTTGATGATCACCTCCCATCATAGTGAAGATGCTTTTTCAAATTTGCGATGTCGTCTGTGATTGCCTACCAAAAATTATTCTTTTATCCTCACCAGGAAAACTTAGAAGATAGACGTGCAGGATAATGGGGCTGTGAGACCAAAGCCCCATTAAAGCAGGCCACTGTGATTCCCCTGTTTGATGTGCCACTCTAACTCAAGAGCATGTGTTTAAAGCTTTTTCATCTCTTAATTAATGAGTGGCCTATTTGAAGAAGAATGGTAAATCAGAAAGGATTAGATATGCCTCTCATTTGGCACTCGTCTCATAGATGATCCACAAAGGCTCTTCCCTGCAATGGAGAAGTGTGTTTGTTTTATGTCTGTGCAGTAGAATTGTGTACGTCTTGTAAAACGCTGTCATATCGCTGACTAAGAACTCCCAGAATGGTAGATCATTCTGTTGACAGCGGAAGATGCATATGCATATGCTATGCATAGATGATTTATAGGTCTATTCTGTTATTGAGCAAGGGAACTGAGTGTGGGACGATGTTGATTAATCATCCTGTTGTTTGTCTGCTGTAAAAGCGTCTTCAACCACGGTCTCAGAAAAGCATTGTTAGAATAGTACAAACATTAAAGTTGTGTTAGTAAGTGTTTGCAAGTTCATTAATCCTCATTCAGCAGAAAATAATCTTAATATGGTAGAGGAATGCAGCCTAGGTTTGCTGGAATGTACATAGATCAATGTCAGAAATCTAAATATAACGTGTTTATTAAAATGAACAGCCATAGTCAATGTTTAATCTGTATGATATGTTGCATGAAGTGCTGCTTAGTTTGACTTATTTACACATTACCCAAGCTTCTGGTGATGTGCATGCTGTTGCATGTTTTAAACTGAATACAGTTCTCAGGGTCACCTTTATCTTTGAATGCGGGCATTTATCTGTCGACATTCCACAAAAGCACTGGTGGCTTTTCTGGCTCAGTTGGGGCATGTTCTGGTAGGAAAAGTCAGCTGATGGGGCAGTTGCTTAAGTGCGTCCCCAGAGCTTTTCATCGTTTTGACAAAACTGAGGCACCCTAAGTAATGCTTCTCAAACTGCATCATCATTTTGTGTTTCTGGGGGTACAGGTTCTGATGGAGCCTGTGTGTGGCAATGAAGTGGTTGTTATGTAACTGGGGGAGAAGAGGGGGTTTGCAGACAGGCACGTGTGTCTCATGCAGCTGAGCGTTTCATTGTTGAGAGGCGAGCTTGCCAGGCTGCATGTGGAGGCATGGCTGATTAGAAACTAAGGCCAAGCCGTGTGCCTGCTGACTGCTCATGTAGACTTAATTGCAACAGAACTCATTCATCCTGTGCCAGCCCTCATTAAAGAAGAAGAAGAGAACAGTATTTCAATCACCACATATGCGGACAAAGTGTACAAAAAATATGAAGGGGAGAGAAAAGTCTTCATCCCCCTTTACACACACACACACACACACACACACCCTCCCAGTGCTTTTTTGTCCTAAACCGTATCATGCTATCTCAAGGGTGATTTGCTGCTGCTGAATATTCATAGCCTCTTTCCTCTGTGCTGGTTTTGAATATTTATTAGAAGCCATAGAAGCAGAATTGCCTCTTGGTTTTCTGAAACCAGTAGAATATATTGCGACGTAAAAAACAATGTTATGTCGTACAGAAAGTCCCTCTTTATTGACTACTCTCAAAATGAACTGAGTTTGAACAAAAGTATCGAGTGATTTTATTAGAAATTTTTAGGACAATGTAATTGGTACACAAAAGGTAACATCTTGCCAGAGGCCCCACACCAAACAGAATTGTAGCCTGTGTCATACATAAAGGCCCCAATAAGACTAATTAGCAACTACGTTTATCAGAAATGTTTTGGATAAGGTCATCTCCCAACCAAGGTTTCTGCACCCGGCACCCCCAGGTGCAGGAATATACATGAGGGCTGTCTGTGGCAAAAACATTGAGCACAGTTCGAAGCAGCATGAATGTTCCGGAAGTGCATCTTTTGTTGTAGCTCCAAGTGGTTGTTTCCTGAGGAAACTGCTTTGGCCTGTGTGTGCTGGTTCCATCAGAGTGTACTGAATGTAAGGTTGTGTCTATTTATATATTGCTCAACCTCAGCCTAACTGGGCATTTCTTGCTTTCAGACCTTTCTTTTCTCTTTTCTTCCTGCACCATCTGAGTGGTGTACTACACATGGTTAAACAGCCTTGAGCGTCAACGCAGTACAGCATAGAACACAAGAGCTATTTGCAGTCACTACACCAAAACATCAAGACCCAGTTCAGCCTGTCTCCGGTTATTGTTTATCTTCTGTGTAAGTGATGATAATGTGTCAAGTGATGTGTTCAAAGTTTTTAGAATCACAGCTTCTTCATGACTTCTCTTAGTAACCTGATAATACAATCCAACTATGATACCTGTATAAGATGATAAGCAAGGTAGCCAAGACAGCCAGACCTCCCATACAGCCTTGTTTGGGAGGTCCAGCAGTAGTGAAGAAATTGCATGGCTGAAAAAAGGTTTTTAAATCAGAATGAAACAAATGTCATTAATTATGTATTCAATAAATTGTTGTATATGTCATTCAACGTAGGTAGTCAATTTGCATTCAGTCATACTATACCTGAGGTGCAAAAGTCAAGTTAAAGGAATATATATCCAGCCAATTAGGGGGCGATAGATTACACATATTCAAACTGGCCACCATGAGCCCAACCAGCGATTGCCTGTTTTAATTGCACAGGTGTGTGGGAGTTACCACTCCCCACACAAGTGATGGTGAGACTGGTTCTTTTTACGTGCCTGGAGATAGATAGTTTATTGTTGAGTCTCATTCCCATGTTGTCAAATACTAATGTCGTTGGTTGGCAACCGACCCAAGCTGCCAATCCAGAGCGCCAGTATGGGTTGATCTGGGCATGAGACTCACCACCAACTTACATTTAATTTCTTTAAAATAGCCTGTTTTTTAATCATTAATCTAATTGGCAGTGTTAGGTTTTAGTGCTCCCCCTGCTTTCAGTATTAAAACCAACACAAATGGTCTGATTTGGTACACATAACAGTTTAATGTATTTATCAGACTTTACTTTCAGGATCTGAAAGCTCTGTGCAGCATAATTCAAACCCAGCAGGGCTTTTCTTAATGAACTGGCCTTATTGAATGTGACAGGCTGGGCTGTATGAACACCTGAAAGATCTGATGCTAGTGAGTATGCCAGTTTGTAGCTTCCAGCCTTCAGCCAGACAGTTTCCTTTAATGGTCTTCTGGTCTTCTCTGGCTCCTCAGACAAGATGTCTGCTGAGCTGCCAGCTCCAGCTAAAGCCCAGCAGCATTCCTTTATCTGCTTACATAATGCAGAGGGAATTTTCGCTGAGGCCTGGTTGTATCACCAGCTGGGTTTGGAGCAAAAAAAACAGAAAATTCCTACAATGAGAGACTGAAATGATGCAGTTAGTGCTGATTGTGGTTGCTGCTCTTCTGGGGCTATTGTAGCATGCTCCTATAAACAGCTCATTCATTGTGGATGAACTCTTCACCCTGGGGTGTAGAGAGGCCTAATTATGTTGCTTGCTGTGGTAGCTGTATATTTGAACACAGTTGGAGTCCAGAGCTTTGCTGAAGCTACTGTATGGTCCACTTTTGCAAGGCATGTAATTTAATGCTTGGTGTTTAATGGCTTGCTCTCTATGTGACTCTATTGTTTTGAATAAATAGGCTCTATTTTGGAGTTTATACTCCTCATTAGCCCTACAAATACAAATAAATTGTCTCATGGGGTTTGTTCTTTTTTTCTACAACTCTAAAATAGTTGGCTCTTTCGTATCAGGTGTATGGAGCTTGCATTTTCAAAAAACATTGATTGTGATGCCAATCTCTGCAACTACTTTTATAAAGACAGTTACATTCCACCATGTTGGAGTGATGTACATTGAGAATGGTAATGTGACAGCAGCCACAGCAAAGGTAGCCATGTATCTCTGTTACACTATCAATTTACTGTAGGGTTTCATTTTGTCTACCCTGTAGGACACACAGGGTAGGATGTTCAGGATAGGACGTACTAGTTATATACTATTAACACAGCACAGCATAGAATAGGGTAGATGGGCAAATGTTAGATTACATTTGCGGTGCTTATTGAATTAATATTGGTTGGTCATGGATTATAATTGTAATTACATTATTATAATTCTCTGGATAGAGTTTATTCCTTATTTGCTGAAATAACCTTACCTCAGGGAATAAGCAAATTCCTGTTTTTGGTTTAATGTGTGAATGACTGAAATCCTTTTCAATCAGTTTGTCTTTTGATAATGTTTTTTGTGCAAATTTCAGTGTGAAGAGAGCCTTGATACAAGGTATCCTTCATCATTTGTTATCATGAATATTTTCTCACAACAATGGTTTCATCACTTTGGAGATATCGCTTGAAATACAGTCCTCCGCACTCTACCTGGAAGAGAAAACATGTCACTGACTCCACTGTGTGCAGTTGTACACAGCATATCACAGAAGCTGCCGGTATAGCTTTCATTACTTTTATTTAATGGTAAAGAGCACACATCACCAAACACATATATTTGACATGCTATAAATATTTTTTGTTCCTGGCAGTTATTCAGAAGTAGGTTGGGTGTTTTACTTACATTCATTTAATCATGATTGACATTTTCATTTCTAGTAATAATTATCTCATGACAGGCTGTACCTGATATATTATGACTGCACTCTGAGCTAAATTTATATATAATTATTGACTTTTTTGTCTTTTTTACTAATCTGTGAATCCCCCTTTTAACTCGGTAGATTAACTTGGTAGATCAAATGAGACACTGTGAAATGGTAACATTGCCAATATTTGCTTCTGAAATCACCACGTTAAGGCAGAAATAAGTTGATGTGTGTGCACACTGTTCAGTATTTGTTGGTTTCAGTAATCCCCAGGTGTCTTCCAGACTGAAGTGTGTTTGGTGAGTGTGGTTTCATACAACAGTGTAACAGCAGATAGTCTGTTCGTACTGTTGTGGAAGTTTTATAGCGGTGAACAGGTGGTGTGAGTTCACGTGTTGTGGAGTTCCCTGTTCGTATCAGCTCTGTGTTGGTATCTAAGTTGGCCTGTGCAGCTGCGTACAACACATACTTCTAAAGTGTGCCATGCAGCTCTATTTGACACCTTACCCCTGATGACCTCTGTCCCACTTCTCCCAGCACCAGCTCTCAACATTCATCTCCTATGAAGTTTTTCAAGGATCGAAAGTCCTTTCTCAGCACACACATACTGTTCAGAGCAAAAACAAAAGTCTGGAGAAGGTCACTCCAGGCAAGACAAACATATGTTACTTATTTCATTGCGCATGAATTTGAAACAGAACGGTGACTGTCTTATGCTCTACAAAAATGCGTGAAGGCTACGTACATAATTTTGATGCTCATAACCTTTGCTATGTTTATGACAAGTGGCCACACTACTCCAGCATTTCCAAACCTCCTCTGAAGTATTGTTAATTGTTTGAATTAACCTGGGCCACTGGATTTGTGATTTGACCGAGGCTCTGGATCTCCTGATTCTGGGGTTGTATAATCATTTACATTTTCTCTCCAGAACAAATGATTAACAACTGAAAACTATGAACATCATCACGTTTTTATATTTGACATGTCTCCCTCAGACCTAAGCATCTGTCTGTCTGTGATTTGTCTTTGTTAGTTGTTTTACTGAACGACACACAAAGTTAACGACTCCTTCTTAACTAAAGAGCAGGGAAAAAAACAAGCACACTGTTAAATGTCTGTAGCAGTCACAGCTGAACAATGTTGATTCACCTCCAGTGAATAGTCTGTGTGTGTGCCTGCGCTTATGTGTGCAGCCATGAAAGACAGTAGTGCTAAGCTGCTTAGCAGGAGTGAGGTCTTTGGCTGGTGGTGCACTGGCCTGGTTGTGGGCCAATGGTTTTTCTGTTAGGCAAGTGGTAGTCAATGTGTTTTCGTGGTAGCCCAAAGACAGCGACTGATCAGATTATAACATGGCTATTTGACAGGCAGAAAGCTCCTGTAGCTATTAGTAAAGCGTCGAGTATGTATTTTAGTACACAAATATGAAGAAGCTAAGAATAGATCTCTGATCACACAGTTGTGTAATGGTCTAAAACCTTCCTATATACTGAGGCATATAAGATCCATTAATGCTAACTGTGCTGCATAAGGTTTGGAAAATTTGCTGAAATCCTGAAGGCATACAGCAAGGCATGCAAGGACATGACACGGTACTGAAATATTTCTATAAAATTGTCCTTAAGCCAAATTGCTGTTTAAAACAGGGTTTCTGTCAACATACTGCTGTGTTTTAAAAGCTGGTCTTGAAAGTAAAACTCTTCAACATATACGGTATCACGTCCTCAGTCAAATTTATCAAGTGTATAGACATGAAGGTGCCCCGGTAGCTCGCCTGGTAGTCTACATGCAGACCAGGTACTAAGGCTGAGTCACTCCCCGCTTACCTGTCTCTTTCGTTGATGCTATCAATAAAGACAAATATTGGCCATGTGGAAGAAATGTGCTGCTTGTGGGAAGTACTGCTTGTAGCCACTACCATTCCTTTAAAAATGTGTTGAATTGAATTGCAGTTCTCTTCTGTTCCGTTTCTAGCAAACTAAGTTTCTAACAGACGAGTTTCCTCTCCTATTGTCAGTCTTGCTATTACTCACACACATTTAGAGGCTTTTCTCTTTGGATTTTATTCATATTTTGGCTGAAATAAATTCTGAAATTGATTAAGCACAGTTTCTCCTCTGACTGTTGTTGTTCTATAAATTACTGTCAACACTACATCTGTAGTTAGGGAAGCTTTGAGACCACAACTAAGACACTAATTTAGCATTAGAGAATGTCCTGTATGTTGTTTTAGTCTGACAAGCCAGATGGTTTGCAACACAGAACCATTTGGTAGGTCGTCCTTGGAGCCAGTTTCCAAGGACAACTTAACAACAACAAATCGTTCTCTAAAAGGGCAGACACATTCAAACAATACTTGGCAGATGACCGGACGAAACATCTGTTTTTCTACCACAGGCTAACCTCATCCTATCAACCAGTGGAGCCTGTTTTTTTTTTATTTAAACTCTTACGGAAGCCAGTCAAGAGAAGAGCATAAGAATGTTTCCATAGAGAAAAGCCTTCGGTGCTGTTCTTTGCTCATCTTTCAATGAAATAAACTCTCCATTTTCAATATAACTGATACTATGACACGATAAACTCTTAATGAACCACTATTGCTGTTTTTTTAGTCGAAGAGTTCCTTCATTCACTAGTCTTTACACCGTAACAGCACCCTTATCTGCTATTTGCAAGAGCTCATAATTACATGATAAATATTGTTTAGGGCCTGTCAGCTACAGGATGTCAGTTACTGACCCTATTGGATTTGGCTGTTACAACCTTTTGTTAAAGGAAACTGAAACCCCAAGCGGAGGGGGTCTGTGTGTGTGTGCGTGTGTGTGCGCGTGTGTGTGTGTGTGTGTGCGCGCCTGCATGTGACATGCACTCTAAGTCATTGTGTGTACTGTGATTATGTGTTAGTAATGACTTGTGGTTTCCTGTGCTCAACTGTCTACTGGTAAAGTACTGAGAGCGGCGTGCCAGGTACACCAAACCAAACAAGCTCTTTAAATCTAGAAGGACAACAGTGACTAATCTCCTCACCTCAAGCTCCAACACGTACGCTTGTCTGCTGAGAAATTTAGGCCGTGAGAAGAAGGCCATCACGCACATGCCTGTGCAGCACACTCTCACTTCAACCTCAGCTGATATCTCTTGCACACACAGTTTTCACTCGTGTTACCGCTCACCTACAGCTTCAATTTGTTTATCAAGCTCTGGCCCATTTATCTCAGAGCTTATTTTAATTTGGCCCCACTTGCTACGTGTTAATTTCCTCTGTGCATGCTTAAATGACTACAGTGTGACCTGTTTTGACTGGATCCAGGAAGCATTACTTTCCTTCCTAATAGAGGCACTGCCAAGGATTGTAGTCTTAATTATAGAACGTCAGCCCAGAACTCAGTTCCTGCTGACCCCTTAGATGAGAAATGTGAATGTTTTGTTTTGTTCATCCTCTGTTAAAACTGGCACACATATGGATATTATTTTCACCCAGTATAAACAATACGAAAAAGTGACACCCTTTTAAAAAATTGTATGTATGTATTTATTGCTGTTTGACGTACATGTATTTTAAAAAATAGATGACGTAATGTGAATGACATGCTGCTTCAAATAGAAAGAGACCACTTTGTGCACCTTCCTTCCTTCTGCTTCTCAGTCAAAATGTTCCAAATATGCTTTATGTGTTGCATTGAGACTGGGTTAATCTATTATCCCTGCTATCTCAACGCTCTGCTAGCTAATCCACCGCACACTAAGCAGCTTTCACAGGGAGATCGCGATGGGTCAATCTGCCAGTTTTAGCTTGCTTTTATACTAGTAAACATTTATTTGCAGTGGCACGTTCAATAGGTCAATATTATATGTCTCACTTCCTGCTTAGATCACTGCAAAACTTCTTAACAACTGTTTCAAATATATTTTTACCAGTTAGGAAGCTGTATCTTGGACTTCACTGCGTGTTTGCAATAACTTTAACAATGGCTTCGTCCGTGTAACTGTAGGATTGAATTGTATTTGACCTATTGACCCAATGGTTTTTTTTGTCCATGTGAACGCAGGTGTCGCCTCTGCTACATTGTTGCACTCAAAGTCCCTGCGCGGCCACAGAGACTGCTTTGAGAAATGCCACCTCATCGCCAACCAGAAGCTGTCACGTTCCAAGGTCTCCCGAAGTGCCTACGAGGGCATGAAGTTGGCCCTTAGCCAGAAACTGAACCGCATCATCCAGTATGCCCAGAACAAAGACTCTGTCTCCTCCAACGGTCCCAGCAGA
Source organism: Diplodus puntazzo (assembly GCA_963678695.2). Taxonomy (NCBI): domain Eukaryota; kingdom Metazoa; phylum Chordata; class Actinopteri; order Spariformes; family Sparidae; genus Diplodus; species Diplodus puntazzo. The sequence goes on along the minus strand of OZ023167.1, from coordinate 15,107,884 downwards.
CGGGGGTCCAAGCTTCTTTGCTACAGCCAGCAGAGTGACTGCAAGCTGCTTCCCCAGTCGGATGCCCAGGTGCCCCGGTACACGCCCTGCTGGGACAGGGGCAAAGCGACTGGGCTGCCTGACTATGCCATGGGGATGCTGGAATGCCACACAGCAGAGGAGCTGGGGCTCCTGCAAGAGTCACAATCTGATGTTTGGCCCGTTGACAGCAGGAAAGGTCTTCACGGCCGTAATCAGTCGTCAGGAGGAGGACAGCCACAGCACAGACACCAGGGCCACAGCAGAGATGAATGTGAGCTCACTAAAGCTTTTTTTACTTCCTTACCTGTAACTTTAGCAACTTAAGTGTGTTAGAAGGTGGACTTTTTTGTTTTCTTCTTTTGATGGAAGAATATTAGAGTCAATATGTCAACTTCTTCTCTCCTCTGTCTTAAACTTGTTTAGTGTGATCTATTTGAGATCTCAAAATCCTCTGAGCCCTAACTCGTTAAAAAGCAGCAATGAAAACAGTAACAGTCCTTCATCTTTGTCTTTGCTCTGATCTCTTCAGAGTTATTTTTCTTCTAACCTGGAGAAACAGCATGTCCTTGTGTCTTCACTACTAAAGCTGCTCATGACTACAGATTATGTGCTTTTAAATGAAAGCTGACAGGCATTTCACAGGTACGGTTTGCACTATGTGTGCATGGCCCTACATTAGCTCATCATCAGCCTAGCAATACTCTGAAGCATGCAACCTGCAAATGGATAGGAAACTAATACTGCAATTGTAGGTGCTACATGACATACATTTCTATTGTTTTTTTAATAGCTGGTTAGTTGCAGTGATGGCTTTCTGTTCTGTCATTAACGGCTCCAAACTGTCCTGCAGCATGTTAAAGAAATAACGAAAATGAATCATACCTCCTGATGTTGCTCAGAATGTACACATATTAATGTAATTTTTTGTTAATGATCCATTTAACTATTTTTTCTGACTTTGTCTTCACAAAGTCAGAGGGAGGATGGAGGGAGACAAAAGGTTAAAACTGTTTGAAATCACCCGTACAGCGTTATAATGCAGACAAATTGAAAGTGTAGTTCATCAGCCTAGTTTTCTGTTTTCTGTTGTCAGACAGCAGGTCAAATATATTGACTATGTTGACCTGCAGTCATTACAAAGCTGCTGAGCTGAAGATAAAGTCATTATTTCACATTATCGGCATTGTCAAACAAAATGAACCAAAACACAGGTTAATGGTAGCAGCTATAATGACATTTAAAATGAGTGATGACAGAGCAGATTAGAAGCCACAAATGCTTTTCATATTCAAGAACAACCACAAAGCATCTGTCAGCACATCTAAATGAGCTGCTGTATTTGAGCTTGCTAAACAACAAAAACAACTTTAAACTATGTGATAAATGTGTTTGCTATAGAACAGATGCTCCGCTTTGGAGAAGTTTCCAGTAGACTTGGAAACTGTGACCAGCGCAATGCTTTGTACATTGAGGGTGATTTATGAAAACTATTTTTTTTTGTTTTTGTTTTAGTGACTGAAATGAGTGTGGACGAGCTCCATCAGCTGAATGCCCAACTTCTGATGCAGATTCAAAGTAAGTGTCCTTCACTGACATTCTGTTACGTTCAACTGTCTGAATCATCACTACTTAAAACTGAACATGTTTGTCATCTTCATTCTGTAATCCTAATCTCTGATAAATCCCCATATTAGATTGTTGGTACCCTCAGGAAAAAGCAGCATTAGTTTAAAAAAAAAAAGGCGTTTTCTTCCAGCACACATGGTCTGAGTCTCACAACTCGACACTCCATAAATCAGGGACGAACATTCACTGCAGGGCTTCTCTAGTCAACACATCATCTCTGTCCATGTGACCAGCTTTGTTGAATTGAGCACTGTGTGGTGTTGCATACCCTTCCTGTCTGTTCACTACATTCTTCGTCAGTTAGACCTATTGTTTTCTACTCACAGTAACAGCTAAGCTACACGCATCTCATCTCAGGCAAGCTCTGTTTGAACCTCGGTATGGTCAAGTACCCACTAGAGTCCACCATGGGGCCATTACAGAACATCATAGTAAGGCTTTTGGTCCACTCCTCTTTAATTGATATACCCCCAATCATCATTAAACAGTCTCGATATTTTTATCGTCAGCGAGGGATCAATGAGCCAAATTGTTACTCTGACCAGTGTCAAGTGGGAAATTACATGAGCTAATGTGAGATTTCCTCTAAAGTGAAGTCTAGTGGGTGCCTGCTCTTCACATTCTTATTGACCCTTCAATATGCCGTTCTACACATTTTGATTACTTTGCTCTGAACAGAAGGGAAGGTTATTGCTCATCCTAAATTATTTAGGAGGATCCCACAAGACCAACACTTTGCTGATCTACTTTTTTATATTGGAAATGTTGCCAAATAATTGTTCCTCAGCTGCATAACACTGAAATCCTTGACGGAAGCTTGATATTTCTTTCGTTGTCATGGGAGTATGTTAAATGCATTTTCTGTCACAATGTCTTTGTTCTCTGCTCCTTTAGTAATCTGTGTTATTGATTTCAGCTATCGTGTTTGTTTGTGTATAAGTTGACCTTGTGTGTGAGTGAAACCACTGATTCCCATCTCCTGCCTTTCTCTCCCTGTCACAGAGGTCTTTGAGGAACTGACAGTGGCTGTGCAAGAGAAAGACTCATTGGCGTCAGAGCTGCATGTGCGTCACATCGCCATCGAGCAGCTCTTTAAGAACTGTGCCAAGCTGCCCTGGCTGCACATTAGCAGGGCCGGGGTCAAGGCCAGCAACAGCAGCGGCCCTGTGGAGTGAGGTGCTGCTGCTGGGAGGAAGCTAAGACACACAATGTGGTGTTTGCAGGCGAAGCTCAAAAGGCCTTTATGTATACTGAGTGACTTTTACAACACTATGCTGACGCTGAGTGTTCGGTGTGCATTCGAGCAGCATTAAGGGCTCGGTTGACATGGCTACTGTGCTGTTGGGTGTAGTGATGATGCAAGGATTAATGGTGGTTTGCAGTTTCAAACAAATTGCTGGTCTGGCATGTGACCTGAATTCCACCCAACTCATGTACCCAGGATGCATGTTAATACCCGCCCAGTGAGACACAGGGCTCAGAGTTTCCCGGCCCGGGAACACTATGACGACATGTCCTTGTTGGACATGATCCTTAAAGAATATATTTTAAGATTTACCTTAATGCAGACAAAGCAAACTGTGTCTGTATAATTTTACATAAATGATTGCTCTTGGTTTTATTTTCATTTGTTTAGTTTGCTTTCAGACATTTCAGTTTTCATTGTTTTCATTTCCTGTAGATACATTTTCATTTCATTTCATTCAAATATGGGTTTAGCACTGCTTTATACTCCTCCATGTGTTATCTGATGGTTCCCTGTAGAGAGTAGTGAGTTACAGTATTTTATCAAACAGCTTGGGTGAGTACTTGATGCAGAAGACCTGGACAATGTCTGCCATATTAAGACCATCGGGCACTGCCAGCAGTAGTGTTTGATTGCTGTTCTAATGTAAAGCATTATCAAGGTTTAAGCCTGCAGCAGCACACTGGAAATATAATGGCTTGAAACATGAATTTTAGAGTTGCCCTCAAACTGCCCTAATTAGATGTTATAGATTTGGAAAAATTGTGATCCAATGAAATGTCTGCCATTTTGTAGATCCGGTAGATTCGCCACAGTCTGCTATATCTCCTGGGGAAATTACAAGTAATTATACGCACTATCAGAGCTTTGATAAATGTATTTCAAACAAAAGAAAAAAATGTGCCACAATAATTCATATTTGAATGTCTAATCTAAAAAGGGCATGGGCAAGTGCATGAGAAACACCCAAAAGTAGCCTAAAGCATCAATGCAATAAAGACAAATCAGAGTGTAAAAGTTAAGTTTGTTTGTGGGGATGATGATGTCTATTCTGGGAGGTGTCCATGAACTCATACTTGTTGGCAAGCAGCAAGTGGAAATATCATTATGGAACGTTATTAAATATCAGTTAGTAAACCCTCTTAAAGTTAATATACTCACTTAAAGTGATTTTGTTTTGTTTTGTTTTTAATCCAGCATTAGGGTTTAAAGTGACTATTGATTATTGCTGGTGAGATTTACTTGATATTGAGTACAGAGCTGTTCATTGCAGTCAAGCACAAACCGTACTTATTGCTATACACTGAATATGGGAAGGTGCAACAAAAGAAAAAGAAATCTAGCTGCCAAACCAAAGTCTGTATTTGTTCTGTTTAACATGTGAACTACAAGCATTTGACTTAGATTTTCATTAACAGAGGAAGAATGCAATACCAAAATGATTTAAAACATATGTGGCTTAAAGATTTTTAGAGATGTTTGGTTCAGTGTGTGTAATAATGAACCAGAGATTTTTACTCCAAGTGTTGATGTGGAAATGATTTGTTCTGAAGTTACAGAAGGTGTATGTGTCATGATGTTTTATTTATCTTTCAAAGTTTTACTTTCCTGTGCATTGTTAGCTTTTGTTGCCAGCTCTCCTGCACTGATGTGTGAGAGCTAAGTTGATGTCACAGCAATATAAACAGGATGGTCGAGTCTTCTGTGCCTCTGGAGGTCCCTGATTTTTGAACAAAAGGACACAAAGGGGGTATTAGAGGATGGTATTGAGAGTCAGTGTTTTAAGCCTGTAATTGAACTTAGTTTATTATTCAGGAACCCTATGCAAGAAAGAGACAAATAAATCAGAAGCCTTATAAAGTAGAAAATATCTTTTAAGATTATTGGTTATCTGAGTTTTCCTCAGAGGAGGTCACAGAGCTACTCAAGTATAATAAGCTGGGGAAAGTCAAGGTTGTAATCAGACTGATGTTTAGAGAAACTCAGCATTGTCAGTGTATCTCTTTTGCGCTCTCTTTGTAAGAGATCAAATGTATTTGACCCCTTTTAGGGTTTAAAGGTAAAGGTTTTAGCTCCATTTTAACTTTTATCTTGGTTTTATTTGAATAACTGTTCAGTGTGCTTGAGTGTGTGTGACAGTACTCAGATTTCTGGTCCTTAACGCAAATTTTCAGTCTTTCAGTCTTCAGTTGTGTGTTTTTTTTCTTTGTGTTATAATAATGATTGCTGTGTATTTTTTGTATACTGTGGAAACGTGGCTGGGCCTATGCCTCCGCTCAGCAGAAAATTCAGGCGGCTGCCTGGTTTTGGTCGTCTGTGTTGGCAGTCTCATTATCATTTACTGGAGATGTAAGCAAAACTGTTACACTTCCACCTCCTACCTTTAGACTTGACTCTTTGTTCATTTGTTTTCTAATGTGGAACAAAGCTGCATTTGTGTTGTGTGATGTTTTACATTCTATTTATTCTGTGTGTTCATGGGCCTTTCAAAGGCTATGTGATTTGTGCTTAAGTGACCGTTTGTATTATTTTGTAAAATATTTCAATAAAATCAAATTATTTTTTACTACACGTCGGTATCTTCCTTGTTTCCCTGGGACAGGAAAGGTTGGTGTCAGCAATGTGGGGATATTCTTCATATTCCCTTTGTTGAATGACTCCCCACAAGGGTACAAGAACAAAAATTCAAAAATTAAAAATTAACTAAGAAGGGAAAGATAGGACCTCCTCAGAATCAACTGCAAAAATGTATTTCACTATCATTTCACTTTATAATGAAGGACAGTTGACTTCGTGGATTTTTTTGGTGGATTGAGGCTTGCTGTGTTATGTGGTAGATGGAAGTTGGGGGCCCTCTTGTGGATAAAATGTCGAACTACAAATGATCCTAAGGGTTTTATATATATATATATATATATATATATATATATATATATATATATATATATATATATATATATATATATATATATATATATATACACACACAGTATATATATATGTGTATATATGTGTGTATATATATATATATATATATATATATATATATATATATTGATTTATTTTTTGTGTATATATATTTATATTTATATTTATTTATTTTTATATATATATTCATACATATATTTATATGTATATATATATATATAATCATGATGTGTTTCTTGTTCAGTTTAAGTATCGTTTATATAAGAAATCACTTAAACTGACAAACGTTACTTTGGTTACTTTGTTTTGTAAATGATTTGTGACTATTGAATGGCCTACAGTGAATGGAATCATTTTACAAATTTCGCACAACATAAATAATAAAGTGACTACTTTTACCGTCAGTGCAACAATCTAAAGTTGGGTTTGATATTTTCATGACATGACATGACATCACATCCCTAGTTACTCTCTAGTTGCAACCATTGAAGCAAACAATAAACACATGCCCGACGAAATGAGTTATAACAGTAATACGTATGACTCACCGAGAGCTCACGCTTTTACGAACATAATGTTTGACCAATGAATGCGCTTTACTGGTCTGTTTGGAACCAATGAAAGTGATCGGTGGGCGGGAATTGTGTAGTAAAGGGCGGGGCTAATAACCGAACCTCAAGGGCTCTTCTGTTGGCCAACTTCCCCTCATCATTCATTTTGTGCCCACATGCTGGAAGCTCCCAAGAAAAGGTAAGTCAAGCTATTCGTATCGTCGTTTCTCATTTCATAAGCTAAGAATCGTCTGTGTGATTGGCCTGTCAGTATATCACAATTTACTATGACTATTCCAAACTTTCTCCGCAATGTTTATCGGACAGCTGCTCTGTTTGTTAGCACGGTTGGGCTGTTAGCGTCATCTTAGCCCGTTAGCAATGCAGCTAATAGCCTGATATTGTCTTGGGGCATTGCTCTAATGTAATCACCATGAGGTTGGAGGTAAGTTTCAAATGCGTTTCGGCGCGATTTAGCTAGGCGGCTAACGTTATGATGCTAGCGTTAGGCTAACTAGCTAGCATACTGAGAACAGTAGCCCGTGCTATGGAGTATGGTGAAGCGTGGATAACCGGAACTTGTGCATCACAGCTCCCGCCTTTCTGGGACATTACAATCGCCAGACCGTTAACTGGAGTCAACAAAAGAGACGCGGAACAAAGGGATAATTGTCTTTAAATTCACCAGTATCAATTTCAAGTCTCTAAAACAGCAAGTATTACCACGCTAACATGGACACGTAGCTAACGTTAATGAAAGGGACTGCAAATGCTAACGTTAGTTAACCTACCAACACTTTTGTTATTCGGGTGTCAGTGGACTAACGTTAGGTGTAGCCGATAAATACATCAATTACCCTCGGTGCAGTTAGACTCTGAGTCGGAAGAAATGTTTGAGCAGTGGCGGTTCCACTTCTTCTCAAAGACATGAAGAGGTGTATTCCAATATTGGAAAGGGAAAATGTTGATCTCTGGAAGTCAGTGTTGCTAAAACTGTTGGGAAACCCCTGACTCAGGGCTCACACAGCACGTTTGTAGGGTTTGATTCTCTTCTTACCACAGAGATGTGAGCAGAAACACGTGCGATTGAAGTGCTGCTCATCTGACCAAAATTTTGCATTTGCTTACAGAGGCTGAACGTGATGACACATTTGTGAAATATGAGGAGAGAAATTGCAGCTGTGGTGTTCTTCCTGAAGAGACTCGTGAAAAAGAGGGAGAAGTTGGAGGCGGACAAAATCGAGCTGTTTGTTGAGAGGCTTGCGGTCGCGCTGCAGGAGAAGTTCAAGGGCCACTGGTACCCAGAAAACCCCAGCAAAGGACAGGCATACAGGTGCTGTTCTGTCTTATTATATTTTAATCACTGCTCTTAGCAGAGAAGTTGAGCTCAAACTTCCCTTATCAACATGTTTTTTTTGTGAATGCAGTGGTACAGATGGTGTTGGGACTACTTGAACTGAAATTGGTTTTGTGTGCTGCAGGTGCATAAGGGTGAACAGGTTACACAGGCAGGATCCAGAGCTCCTTCGGGCCTGTCAGGAGAGTGGGGTCCAGTACAGTGATCTGGGACTACCCCGTGAACTCACTCTGTGGGTGGACCCTGGGGAAGTCTGTTGCAGGTGAGACTATGTGAATTTGTCATAAAAACGACAGAAACGATTTAAGGAAATTTGTTTCTGCAGCTTTTAATACCCATTTAGCTAAAACAATGAACAGATTAATGGCTTACAAGTACCGTATGTCACTATATATTTAGTAGTTTCTTTATTTGAAAGTGTTTTTCCAGCCTGGTACTTACAGGATACCTTTACCTGGAGTTATATTGGTGGCATAAGAAAAATCAATTATTAGAAAAACTGGGGCTGTTGGCTAATATTCTAAATGTAATTATGTAATGGAATTGTAAAAAAAAAAAAGTCAATATTCCATAATGAAACAGGCTGCAATACTGTGGCGCCACACTGAATACACTGCATTGGGGACTGGAGCCACCAAGTTGTTTTCATGGATTAAAAATGATACGAGTTCAAGCTAAAAAGAGCAAACGACCAAATACCTCTGTGGTAATGACGGTGTTCACAACCTAACTTGAAAATACTTCGGATTTTGGTCCCTGGTCTGCAAGCTTGTGGAACCTGATGATAAAGTGTATGTTAGCTACAGTTGAATAACCTGGATAAAAATTAAGCTATTAAATAACCTCAACTATGAATCATTCAGTTGATCTTGTTCTGAGACTCTAGCATCAACTAAGGTGCAGAGAGATAGAGGTCCACGGTCTTTAAATGAAAGCACATGTCAGGCAGACTAAAACATAATAGCCTATGGTCATCTGTAGCGGCCATCATCATTGTCATCACAGACAAAGGCAGACTTTTAAAGTGCATGCCAACAATTGTAAAAAAAAAAGTAATACAAGTTTAATAAAACTGAGAAGTATACTGCATATTTCACACCCCCTGGGTCACATACCAAGACTCGTGGAGGTCACTCACCCTGTTTTTACTGCTTAAAACTTTAGGGTCACCTGAAAAATATCACATTTTTCCATGAAAACTAATTCAGTAAATGAGTGGCCAGATGATAGGAAAATATAGCCAAAGCTTGACAAGGTTGGAAATACTTATTTTTATTTGGAGTAATACATTTGTCCTTCAGACTTATCTGTATTAGTACCCTTTTCCCTCTTTTTTTTTTTTTTACATTAATCTTTGTCTCCCTTATTTAATCAAGAGTTTATGTTTAAACTGTTTTCCTGTTTAGTACATTCTACCTATAAAGACTAAAAGTTTTTTTTCTCTCCTCCCATTATTAGATATGGAGAGCAAAATCCTTGTTTCTCAGTGGCCACTTTCGCCAACGATGAGGAGGAAGACAAAGATGTTGCAAAGAAGGTGACAAGTGCTTTGGAGAGGGTGACGTCAGACTACCACTCAGGTTCTTCTTCTGATGAGGAGAGTGTACACACCTCGCCCCTCACTATCTCCAACAGCTGCTGCTCTTACCAGGTATTGCATAATATATTTTATGATTCCTATGACTGAATATTCCGTGCAGCTGTGGAAAAGAATTGAGAATTACTCAGCGATGACCAGATTTGGGTGCATTGTAAAGTAGCCATGCTATATTCTGTTTGATGTCTACTGGTTGAAAGATTGTATTCAGATTAAATTGTTTTATCTTTTTCAAAGTTTTGTATTTGTTGTCTTTTCAATAATTAGGAATCCATACTCAGCCTTGTGTTTGTGTTGCATTTCATGGAAGATGTTTTCCTTTTTTAGGCAATGAATCCAGCTGCTCCTACATGGCATCCTAAGAAGATGGTTCCGGGGAAGGGTCCCATTCTTCCTCGGCCTCACTACGGCTTCAGGCCTCGTGGCAGAGCTCCCCACACACCAAGGCATAATCTATGGGTCCCTCCTTGCTATAGAGGAGGGCCTGGATATTGGGACACAAACCAAAATCTGGCATATTGTTACAGTTAGATATCATGGTGCTAATTGTTCACACTGGACAATAAAACTGAAGACAGGTTTAAGGTGACTGACCAATGTTTTTTTTAACATGAATTTTTATAGCTTATATATTGACTGTTCTTTTTTGCACTTTAGACCATTTGTTATAGTTTAAATAAATCACTTGTATTAAATTAGATATTGAAATTGGAATACTACACGTGTAGACTTGAAGTACTGTATTTTTACAATAGCAGAAGTTCATGTATGCCACCTATTGTCCTTTTGTGAGTTTTATTTATTCATAGTGTAGAATTGTCAGATGTATAGGCTTAAATTTATGGAGTTTTATTAAACACTTTACACGCATCACCGTGTTTTTTGCTTATTTTGGTATTTACTGAAAATGGTTGTGGTTGAAAGTTCTGTTTATCTATTTTTTGGCATTTGCCTTTATTTACTAACAAAGTCAAACCAGAAATACAATAGGGGCCTAATGGCTAAGAGAGTTCCTGTTAAAAGATTGGTTAACTAATATACAAGAACAGTGCTTTATCATCCACAATTTTGAAACATCCTTTATTTGAGCATATCAGAGGGGATCTAACATTTATACTCCTACCTGTACGGTCCAGATGGTCTGAATTTGACTGGCAATGCTGCCAGCAGGCCCTATTGGTCTGGGACACAGCCATCCAGAAGATTTTCACTGTTCTCTTTCCTGGCGAGCAAACTTAATTTAAACATGCTGCAAGGATCCTTTTAACTGGTTATGAAACGGTCTCAATGTAATACTGATGTCTATATAATCTACGTAAGAAAACGATGCCAGAAGACCATATTTATAGTTAATCTTAATACCCGTCACTTGGTCAGATTCCTACTTATCTAGGTTGGGTAAGTCAGAAAATTAACAACTTCATGGTGGAGTGCTGAGGATGAACTGAAGAGTCTCATGGCCAGAGGAAAGAAGCTTCTCTGTAGTCTGGTGCCGTATTAAAACAAAGTTAACTTTGTAGTGTTGTCATTAGTTATTAAAGGGGCACTGTGTAGTTTTGGAGAAGCAACTCAAAGTCAGAATTCAAATATTTATAATATAAGGTAATAATACAAACTGAGAAATGTTTTTTGTTTTGTTTTCCATAAGTAAATAAACAAGCTGTTCTCAGAGGAAAATAAGGTAGGTAAGCTTGAAAGGTGGCAGGGTCTGCCACATACAATGTAAAACAGCATGAAATTCTGTTGCCCTTTGAGGTCAGATTGTTTATTCAGGGTCAGCCCTATGTTCCCATATTTCTAGGACATTTTCAAAATTAGGTCTTGTGTTCCTACATTTCCCTTCAGTTTAATGGTTAGGGTTAGGGGTTAAGGAACCCCTAATGAAATGTGGGAACACAGGGCCTAATTTTGGAAAAAAAAGTCTTAGAAAAGTGGGAACATATGCATGCTCCAGTTTATTCAGTAATGAAAACAATAAACAGATTGTTTAGTTTGTTTAGGTTTTAAAACAATCAGTCAATGAAGATCTTTGTCTTCTGATTAACGTTTCTCCTCCAAAACTACATAATGCACCTTTAACTTTTAACAGTCCTGAGTAGCTACATTAGCTTGCTGCTATGCATGCAGCAAACATCATTTATTAATGTATCTATTCATTCATTCATTCATTTACATATCTATTTTTAAAAAAATATATTTTACATTTGTGTAGTTCTGTTTCATTGCCATAGTCTAAATTGAGTGCCCTCTGATTGTTATATAGGGTGGAGGGAGGAGAGGAATTAACCAAACACGCCTATAGTGTGAACCGTTAAAATTGTGTTAACAAATTCACATATACATTTTATTAAACAAAAAAGAACGATGACTGGGGAAAACGTGCGAGTTACTAAAGCCTGTGTGGGCTGTTTCCCCTCCGGTGGATGGGAGAGCCACCCAGAAATTAATCCAAGCTAAACGGGCGCCATTCTTTCATTAAAGAAAAACAAGGAACACGTCCACAGTTCACACCGGCAGAGGGCAGTGCTGTATTTGGGGGAAGCCGTCTGTCACGTGACACCCTGCGGCGCGCTCAGTTGTGCACCTGCAGAGAGCGGCGGGAGGAGGAGGAGGAGGAGTGGAGTTTGGATGCTTCGGTCGAGCTGGGCTGCCCACTTCTCACTCGAATTCAGCACAAGTTGTCGGAGCAAGTTTCACAGAAGAAGTGGTGGAATAGCTGGAACAGGAATGGAGCTTTCGTTTGCCCGGTTCTGCTGCGTGCTGTTGAGCCTGTTTGCAGGTGAGTTGTCGGACTCTAACCGCTGAGCTACTTCGGTTTTCTAATTTTTCACTAAAAACGGCGGCAGCGAGTGCAGTCTCCGGTCAGCCGTGTGCCATAACGTCACTGGCGTTTACATCGAAACGTGCCCTTTCCGACAGGTTCAAAATGCCAATGACTTTTACAAACGTTTCCATTATTCCAAGTTAGTAACTTGGGTAACATTTCATTTCCAGACCTCAGCTGCATTCACTAAAAAGCAACTGGCCAACAGGGAGTACCTCCGACCCAAGGTCAGTTTAGTTAGCTAGCACACCAGAACAACGGTCCGGCTAAACCGAATTTGAATTGTTCAACTGCAACTAAGTTAGGGTATTAGTAAAAGAATGACTGTTTACTAATGTTACTAATTCACGGCGGAAAGAGAAATGAAAAATGAAAGAAAAAGAGGACAACATGTAATAAATCAAAGTTTGCTAACGCAGTGTCACATTTTGATACGCATTTTATCTCGGTGACCCCATAAAGTGACAGAGTAACGTGGTTTACCACATCGTCCTCTAAGTAAACCAACATAAGTGGCTTCCTTATACCCTGAATGATGGACCCTGAATGATGGTTTATTAAAATGTATGGCATTGTGCTATAGTTCCCACAGTTATTAGGTGGTGGATTATGTTTTTTTTGTTTTTTTTAGGTACACTTCCCGATACCAGAAATCTGAGTATTTCCGTGTGATGTCTTTCGGATTTATCGTCTGGTGGTTAACACAATAGCTTGATCCGCTTTTAAAACCTGTGGCTACACTGACTTCAAAGTGCTGCCTTTTTTGTCTGCCATCTGCCAGCAACGCTGACCCCCCCCCCATCTCCTCATTCCCAGTCAAAAATCCTAGGCCATCACATTTGATTTAAGCGCATGTTTGTTTGTGTTGACAGCTTTGTTTAAGTCAGTGTCATTTACTTATTGAATCGTTTTAAAGCCAAGACCCTTATTTGATGAAAGTTTGGCCTCAGTGACCCTCCCCTCAGAGGGCTGCTGTTGTTTGTTGATAATGTAGGTGGGCAGATAACAGTGTGGGCTCATAAACCTTTGATCAGGATAATTATGTTTAAACCTTACTTGCTTGTGTTAACTTATAGTCAATGATTAAAAGGTGAAATTGAGATACTTCTCATTTGGCTCGGACCTCCGTACTTCTCTTTTTTTGTTGCTTTTGATCCAAAGCATCAGTCGATAAGTAGAAGTGTAGAAACACTGCTAACATTCAGTTGTTTTTTTATCAAAACAATATGCTAAACATGTTTGACCACAGTTTTTTTGTTATTAAAGTAAATGTGTGTATAAGTTGTATGGGCGTGACTGTGTACTGCCCTGGAATCTACAGTGAAACTAGCACATCACTCCTCCCACTCCAAACAATAATGTGAAACTTTTGCTTTGGGATCGTCCTTTGGCTTCGATGGGTGACGTGCTGTGGCCATCGCTGAAATAGTTTCTGAGGTTTTAATGGGAAACCAAAGAGCCATGGTCAGGGCAATGACATTCCAGTATGTTGATTAGTTAGTGAAAAACCTCATGTAATGAGGAAGTGCTTTGTTTAGAATCATCTAGCACATCTCTCCATGTAAAAGCTGGGGCACTGAGTGCAATATAAGGTCTGTTATAGTGTGTTGTTTAGCCTCCTTTTGTCTCACGATTCACATTGTTGTGTCCACTAGTTTGAGCTCATTACCATCTTAATGGCATCGTGCCCTCGTCATTTGGGCGCTGTTCCACTTCATCAGGCAAGAACAGTATCTGCTAGACTCGTAGCATTCTTTTAAAGTGGCTTGGAAATACACATAATGTGCTAACCTCCTTAAATGGAAAAATAACAAGTGAGCTCTTTCTTCTCCATTTTCTTTGCTCTATTTGTCCACAAGGCACAGCATGGAATATGAAATGTTGACAGAAGCAATGTACCTCTAAGGGGGAGATCTAAAGTCCTTCAGATTTTGGTCAATTATTTTTATCCATCCAGCCTTCACATTGTTAAAGGGACGAACTGGTCATGTTTTTGCTTGTTTAAAGCTGTCATTGTCTGATAGGAGATTGTTATTGTGAAATCATGTGAGTAGGCAACATATTGATATATTCTTATCGTGATATGAGAATATGTATTGTCTTAGATTTTGGATATCATTATATTGTGAAATAGGCATTGTCTAGAGCTGCAGCGAGTTATCAATTTGTTGTCAACTGATAAATAAACTATTTTGGAGAATGATTTATGAAATATCATCAGAATTACCTGATTCCAGCTGCATAAATCTGAATATTTTCTGGTGTCTTTGCTCCTTTGTGACAGTAAACTGAATCCCTTTGGGTTTTTGGACAAAATAAGACTTCTGAGGAAATCATCTTGAGCTTTGGGCAACACAGATCGACATTTTTCACCATTTTCTGACATTTCACAGACCAAATGACTAATCCATTAATCAAGAGAATAATCAGCAGATTAATCAACAATGAATATAATAATTAGATGCTGCCATATATCTGTCATCATAGTTTCTCAAAGAAATGCTGTGTGTTTGTAAGTGATAAGAGACTGTGGTTAGATCTGTCTGCCTTGGCCACTTCTATCCTTTGGTAACAGAAACCTCTTGATTTCCATGTGTCAGTCTGTACACTATGCATGTCTGAGTCCTTGCATAGGACCTGAAAGTTCATTTTCACTGCCACAGTGCAATTAGACCTGTCCCGGTGCTCTCTCCATCCCCCCTTCCACTTCTGGCTATGTGGGTTAAGAGTGAAGCCGCTGACCTATGATAAACAGAAACCTGGTGAAGCTATGAGCAGGCGCAGTACACAGATAACTGATAAGCCTATGACCAAAGGCCCCAGCTAGGAATTGGTTGCTTGGTTACCTTTTGAAAACAGACACGCGGAAACGGGGAGTGTACTTATGTGTGTGCTCCAGTTTCTCTGGAAATCTACTCTCCCTCTTGCTTGTATGCATGTATGTATACGTATGTATGTTTTGGATCCTCTTACACAGCAGAAACAAATATTTTTAGTGTGTATTGATTGTCATGATGCTATAATGGTTTGATTAGTAGCTGTTCTTAGGAGAACAACTGTTTCAACACTTACAGCTGTACGTATGTGTTGTTAAGAAATAGTTGTAAACAGAGAGCTGGGCGGAGGCATGTTTAGCACAACCTGAGCCATTGTCATTGGCCCAATGCAGACAGCAATGACTTGAGGTCATATTCACTTGTCATAACCCAGCAGTCCAACGCCACTACTCGCCTCCTGTTGGCTGAAACATGTTGTAGCCACAACTTCAACCCCAGACAAGCAGCTACCCACTCTGCCTGGAGCCCCATGTCCTTGGAAATGAAGCAAGAACATGTAGAATCGGATTACACTCTAGGGACACTGCTTTGTCCTCCACAATCTGATGATGGGGACGACCGAGCATGAATATTCACAGCCCCGGACGTTAATATTTTAGCATGCCAGCGCTGTACAAGCCCTGTGCCAACTCCTGTTCACCTACATGGTAGTGTGAAACGCTGATCCCGCTTTTACCTCGCCACATTACCCTACCTCTTTTTACTGAATGAAAAATTTGCTGCCTGCTTTTGAATCAGCGAAAATGATTGATAGTGGTGCTTGTTTCTGTGTCCTGTTAATGGCTGTGCAGCCACTCTGTATTCAGAGCTCATTTCTTTTTCACAGGTATGGGGTAAAACTGTCGTCTGGGCCGCTGCCAGAGCATTGTGGTGGGAAGATATATTGGCAAGATTATACTTGAATGCCCTGGTCATAAAGTCAATGTTACAATGACAGATTTCAAGTTTGTATGTCTTCTGACTTCGATAATACTTTGACCACAGTATTGACCTACTGCCAAGCCAGGCTCCTCAGAGGCATGCAAATTATGAGCTGTATTGCTCTGGAGCATTTTTGCTTTAATGACACAAATTAGTGGCTAAACACTTCTTAAAGGTCATGCTTTAGTGTGTATGTAGGACTAAGGGGGCTATGACATATTGGTCAACTGGCACTTTTTTTTTCCCAATCAACAGTCTAAAACCAAAGGTGGTCAATTTACAATAATGCGAAAACAGAGTATAGCAGCAGATTAACTTATTTTGAGAAGCTGATGCAAATATGTGGATATTTCCTTGAAAATGTATATGATTTTATGTTGTTGTTTATGTTTGACAATTTATACAGGATTTTGTCAATGGGGAACATATGATTATATTGTCTATATGTATATAGATTAGCAGTAATATTGCATTACTAGCCCTAGTGATGGCTACAGTATTTGTGGCAAAATTGTATATGGAAAAAATACTGTATTTTTTTCTTGATAACCCCTGCATGTTTTTTGGGTTAGCATCACTGCTGAGTCGATAGAGAGTTGGAAAGCAGGGACAGCGTTTTACACTTGCTACAGGCAAGATTATAAGATATGGCCAAAATTATTGATTAAAACCAACATAATTAAAAGCATGTGTCAGTCATGTTTGTCTACTGTGTTGCAGAGATGTCTATGAAAGTTAGTTTGATAACCAGCTAGACTCAGTCCATCCTGTCCCATGTTACCAATTTGTACCAGCAAGAGGTAACAGTAAGGGAGCCCCACAAACTCGAAGTCAAAAAAGTATTTACACATATTTCTGTTTTCTTTACTAAACAGAAAAATACAACAGAGTTACATTAAAAACAACATGGAGAGAAATACGCCTTTTGTATGTAGCTTCATCAGCTTTGCCCTGTGCTTAATTGCAACAGGTGTGTCTTTAAGTAATCAGGTACTGGGGATTGTGACCTTGTTGGATTACATGCAAAACACATAATTGTCTCCCTCTTGTTTTTATTGTAACCGCGGATGAAATAGTGTCAATCTTAACCTGGTGTGTGCTATAATATTGATTTTATTATTTTTAAAAAATCTACTGTGAATCGCCCTGTGCTGGCTTCACCCAGAAGAGAAGCACTGCTGTGCTCGCAGTATCTTCTGTTTTTTTAAAAAAAATGCAACCGTACTCCTGAATTCAAGTTACGCTCTTTTACCTAACAAAGACAAGCTTAATTGTCTTGTTAATCCAGTGTAAAACATGCTAAATTCAAACTCATTTTAAATAGATAAATCTCTCCAAAAGCAGTCTTGGTTTGTCTTTCCACATTCACCTCTAGTTTGATCTAAATAAATCCTCAACTCTACACGCCATTTTTGCTGCTGATACCCTACTCTCTCTCACTCTTCTGCTGCTTTATGCCTTTGCTGTCCCTGCCAGGCATGTTCTCTTGTCCCCAGAGTCATAGTCCTGGTCAGAGCCGCTGTAAATCACCTCTGTACTGTATCTCTTGTCTTCAAACTGGCATTCTGTGGTCTCAGAGGTTGTGTTCAGTTCCACTTCAGTGAATGTGTTCACTCTCAGGCTACTAGCTCTGATTGACCTGAACCCTGTTGCTGATGATGACTCCCCCTTCTGATCTGAGATGCTGGTCTAGGCAAATTTTGGAGGGTTTTGGAGCATCTGGGGAACTTAAGACTTTTTGGGCTGTTGCACTAATGCACTATGGTAGATGATGGTAGAGAGTAGGTAGTACACCTCTGATATCTTTATCATGACTGCAGAAAAAAGTACTTGTAGAGCAGGGATTCTACTGAGCGAGAGACATTTCCTCTCCTGTCCATGTAACCTATCAGTTAAAACAAGGTCAGTGCAGTGCTGATTTTCCCCGCTCTCTCGAGTCCATCGGTCATCATCAATGTGTTTCACTGTTAGGGCGATAAACACCCCCAAAGCACATTCATCACTTAGCCAGTTGATGCCCAGCTATGCTGTGCCTACAACGCCCTGTGCTCCTAATGAGGAATAATGGGCTCTGTGACAAATAAGCTGTTCACTGCGATGATAATGAGGGTTTTCACGTAACTCATATCTAAAATGAACATCGCCAGAATACCATTTTTCAGTAGACAAATGACAAGGAAGCAGAGTAGATGCTGCACACCAGGCAGTGAATGATATTTGAAGGATTTCTTTACAAAATGCAATAAAGTGGTTGCTATGCTGCACAAGTATTTCATATACAGAACTATGATAAAAGAAATGTGAGTTTCTATTTTGGCATTCATTTTTTCATAGTAATTGTCACATATATCAAATTTGTAATGTCTCTTAGTGGATTTTACGTCTCAGAAGAAGACAGCATAGCACCATATGTGTTTTACTGCTTGAAGGAAAAGAATCAGCTGTTGAAATTGATGTATAGAATTAGCAAATATTGCTCAGCCAGTGTTCAGGTCTCTAAAGCATTACACTAGTTCTGGTTCTCCCCCCCGCTTGAACTTTGAATGTTTTTTCCACACTTTATGACTATGTATTCTGGTCTGTGTTTGCATAATATTCTCACGGCATCTGAGCTGGCCATCTCAGTGTGAGGATACACAGTGTGGCAGCCAGGTCCCCAGGGGGCTACATCTGCAGGTGCTGCTGTGCAGTCTGCTCCTGCTTACCTGCTAGGTAGTTGTCAGCTCAAGTCTGCACATGCTTGAACCTCTTCTAGATTATCCATTGTGCAATATTGAAGAAATGTGCTTAGAAGTAGGCTGCACACCATGCTTTATCGTGTAAAACAGACCTGACATTTATTCTGACAACAAATCTTTTTCTGACTTACAATGAACCCATCCTTTTGGAGATAAGTATTGTATATTGTATTGTTCATGTCACATTATTATCAGCTAATGCCCAGGCATTGTCTTACATAGAGCTGAGTTGTGGGAAGATGATTATATTTTGTCCTGCAGCAGTAAGCCCCTACTCTCGCCGCTAAGAACATTAGAGTTAATTGTGTGTCTAATCTTGAAAAATATTATGGCTCGGAGAATAAGCGACAGAAGCAGAAGGTGGGGTGAATTTTGGGAGGAGGAGGAGGGGGTAAAGCAGCTGTTGAAGGAGCCATTTTTAGCACCTCTATCTCATTGAAAAACATTACACATTGTCGACTGTGGGTATGGTGAAAAAGGCAAATAAGTGTTGTCTGAAGACAGCTTCTGTCTTGATTCAGTCCCACTCCATTTTGCTTCCTGTGGTGCTCATATTCAAGTCAGTCTTTGTCTGTCTTAGTCTGATGTTGAATCATTATGTTAAATTATGTAGTTATGCTAATAACTCCTGTCCATTGAAAAACGGGATTTGTTATGAAAAATGCTAGTTGCGCTGCGCAGAATCCTGAACAGTTTTTACAGCAGTATGATTGATTGTATTAAAGATTTTAGAATTACATTAAAGTGGTTGTGTATTGAAATTTTATGATGCAGGCCGAATCTTGTTAGAAGCGATAAGGCAGCATTGATACAAAGCGACACAGAATTAGACCCAGAAAATCCCATTTCTCCTAACATTCGTTGCCTCATAATCAAGCTGTTGCTACACTGAAGCCAAACACTGCAATACAAATCCTTTGAATTTAGAATCTGTAAAGCGGAAAAATATTAGATGTAGGTTTTAATGGTAACCTAGATGGGATTTGCGAAAGTGTGTCTCTTAGAACATCTGTGCATTGTTTATGTGGCATTAAGCAAACCTCACTATTTCACTGGTATAAATACATCTCAGGGTTGGTATATTTGAAGAAGCTGTAGATACGTTTGCAGGTGGAGGGAGATAAGGAGAAAGGAACGTTATGTATGTGCAGCTGTAACATTTATGCAAAATGTTCCTAATCTCCGTTGGAAATATGAATGCAAGGAAACACTTAGTAACACACAGTAAGAGAAAGTGGAAGAGGGTTACCCCTCTAGTCTTGCCCTAACTTTGCGTAAATGGTAAAACATTTAACATTTGAACATTTGGATGACGTTATTTCCATATAGCCATATATTCTTTTTACAAACATGTTCATCGCCAGGGTTTTCTGTTCCAGTGTAGGGTTTAGGCGCAGCACCAAAACCCAACCCAGTCCAGATATGGTAATAATACTGGTCTACAATGATATCAAATTTCAGAATTTCTATTTATTTGATTTTTATTGAAAAAGGTACAATTTTCCTGAGAATCCCCCAGCCAAATATGTGCACCTAAACCTTCTACAAACCTGGGGAAAACACTGATCAAGGGCTAATGCAGCGTTCTCATATTCAAACTAGTCTGTGAGGTAAATCAAAACATCAGCCAGTGTGTTGCTTCTATGTTAAGGCAAGTCAAGAGAAAGTATGCCAATGTCTACTGTATGAATTTAAAGTGGTTTTTACTACATTCAAATAACTTCCATCTACCTACTATGGTTTTGCAACCAGCTGTTAAAACAAGTGTGGCTGTCTGCCACCTCCCTCTCTTCTATTGACATTCATTAAAATGGTCTTTTCCACATACTCCTGCCTCTGAAGTTATTACTCTTGGGTCGTTGTTGGATCTTTATATATGATTGCTGGGACATCTGCTACAGTTGGGTAGGCCTGTCACGATAACAAATTTTGCTGGACGATAAATTGTCCCAGAAATTATAGCGATGAACAATAATATTGTCGTTTTGAGACCATTTTTCAACTACTATAATGATACTTGCATAATAATGCAAGTACACCCTTTCAAAGATCAATAAACTTTTATTTCTAAAGAATATTTAACATTGGAATTGGAATGTGAAGAAGACATTTTAAATATCCAAAATAAATAAACAAAATAATCACGAACAATAAATAAAAATGACTCTCAGTCTCTGTTAGCAAAAATTGCACTTGAATTACACACAACCAAAAACAATAAACCTAACCCTTTAGTATGTCGTCTTTCACGCTGTACAGTTGTGGAATTGCCGTTTGTGACATCTATGTTCTCCCAGGCAATTTGTACTGGCTGTCAAATGTTTGCAACATTTGTCGAAATGCCGGCTTTTCGACGGTATTAAAGGGCTGCATCTCTTTAGCAATGTAGCGAACTACACTGTCTGTGAGTGCGCACCATTTTGCACTGTCAAACTGTTGTTTGTTGACTAAACGCCCAAGTGATTGTGGACTGTCGGGAAGACGGAGACGGCCCCTCTGTAGCTGTAGTTGTAGTTTTTTCTCCCAGCTGGGAAAACTGCATTGGATGATGATACTTTAGGTGCAGATGCATGTTTGTTATATTGCCACTTTTAGTTGCTACTGTTTTACAACAAATGCGACATACCGGCCCGTCTAGGTTAAGTTGTCAAGACTTTTGTTACTTCAATTATTTTATTATTATTTTTGGTTCTAAATAATTTCTTCAAGGGTTTCTGTACCTGTTCATTTTATTTTGAAAAGGTGTTTGTAAGTCTGTGTTACGGCAGGTTTTGATCACGACAGTAGCTTACATCCAGACCATAGATCAGAGCACACAGCCCATTGGTTTATGACCTGTGGTCATTTGGATATAAAATAAAAAGAAGACAAAAGACAATGGTTCACCACAGTCATTCGGTTTGAATCTGAAGTGCTCCACTGCAGCTGTCGCGGATCAGCTTTGAAACTAGAGATGCACCGATTGCAAAATTCTTGGCCGATACCGATTTCCGGTTTTAAAGGACGTCTGACCTGCCAAAAACGGTTTTTCCGATACCGATTTTCTATCTAAGAAATTATTATAATCATATAATAGACACCAAATGTGTTTGGCTTGAGTACCCTTTCCCAAATTTTATACAAGTACCCCTCTCCCAGACAACATTTTGCTTATATAACTGCAATTAAAACCACAACTAGTGGTAGGCTATATGATGCTATTATAACCCCCCTTTTCAAGAATAAAACATCACAAATAAGAAATAGACTGAAAGTTTCAACAGTGCCTCCTGAGCAGATTTATTTTCAACACTGACCATAACATTCAGTCCAGTTTACAGGTCAATAACTAACTTACATTCAAACACGTCCCAGCAGTTGCCTGGTACAATGTAATTTATTGACTAACCCTCCAGTACCTCTGGGTATCCCCAGGGGTACTTGCACCCCCATTTGAGAAACACTGGAATAGTTGACTTTCAATGTCACATCACATTCAATATATTGCAGGCTTTCAACAACACCTCAACACAAGCAGCAGTTGATAAGACAAAAGAAAACTTTAACTCCATCTAAAAAAATAAAGTGCAATGAAATCTTTGTACTTGAAAATTAAAGCTGGTGCTCAAAGCAAATTGCACCACCTCTTTTAATATTTCAAAATAAAAAGTGCAGCATATAATATAGGATAAAACTAAAATATTAATACAAACAAAAGATAAAGTGCACTATATGTACTTGAAAATGAAAACTGGTTCTCAAAGTAAATTGCACCACATTTCAGGCCTTTGACCTCTCTTGACATCTCTAAATAAAAAAGTGCAACATAATATGGGATAAAAAATAACCCACTAATACAAACAGGTAGCTTTAGGTTGTGAACAAAGTACTCAGTCCCACTCTCAATGCAATCACTTAACCATCAATGGCAGGTTCTTCTTCACAAACAGAAGCATCTCTGCCTTCTCACCAGAAAGCCTGTTTCTTTTCTCATCTATGACATTACTAGCCAAGCTAAACAAGCGCTCACTATCGACGCTTGTACATGGAGCAGAGAGGTAGGCTTGGGCAAGCGGGGCAAGTGCAGGGTAGTGTGTTTTGTTTTCGTGCCAGTATTTCAGTACATCATTTACAGTTTCATCTTCAGATCTCTTGATGGGCAACTCGGACAGGTAACGATGTAACTGCACAGATGAAGGGCTGCCCAGCAGTCGTTCTTCCTCATTGCTAGCACTCTCCTTCAGTATCTCATCATGCACCGAAAGCAGTAGACTTGCCCTTTTGGCTGCAGGTTCCTCAGAAGGCTGATCAGGTTTGGGTCTGCTGGCACTGGTGTCCACTGTGTCCAGCATGTTCAGAAGCACCCTTTTCACTTCATCCTTTACTTCTGCTGAGAAGTAGCAGGTTTTGTATCTGTATCAACAGACAAAAGGAATTTTATTTTATTATATAGCCACATTAGCCAGGCAATACATAAATGTTGTGCACTCTGCACATACACAAGCAGGCACTAAAAGGCCAACAAAAAACACCTTTTTTTGTTTTAATTAATTGTATGTTTTGATATACCCATGAAAACACATTAGCCTATAGCTTAGTAGCAAATGCTTATTCATTTAAGAATAGTAGTGGGCTAATAAACATTATTAGCAGTAAGTTATAACTTGCCTGGGATCCATAGCAGTGGCCACAGCGTACAGTGGATTCTTCTCGATGTCTGCAAACCTTCTCTGGACCGCTTCCAACAGCGTGGCTTTGGCAGTGCCCAGACCACGGTCTGTGTCTGCTGCTCTCCCCAAAAGGCGCTTCAGTGCAGTGATTTCAGGGATGACAACTGCGGCGGTGGCTGACGAGGAGCTAATTGTCTTAGTGAGTTCCCTCAAAAGGTTTAAGGATGCTCAACACATTCTCAATTAAACCCCACTGATTTGTGCTGAGTACGGCCGGGAGCTCGTGTTCTGTTGCGTATAAGCCCAGGGCACGTTTCTGTTCCAACAGCGACTGCAACATATAAAATGTGCTGTTCCACCTCGTGGGGACGTCTTGTTGCAAGCGCTTCGTGGGTTGACCCAACTCCTCCTGGATAGCGTGGAGTTTTGAATAGGCTAGCGATGAATGTTTAAAGTGCGTGACTATTCTCCTGCCTGTTGCCACAGTGTCAGTGATAGTGCGTTGAGACTGCAGTCCCTCACTCACCGCTAACTGGAGTGTATGAGCCATACACGGGATACTGGGGAAGTTGCCATCATTCAGTGCTTTGGTCAAATTCCGAGCGTTGTCACGCAACACGACATGAACCCTCTTCTTGTCGATTTTCCACTCTGCCAACATTTTTTCAAATTTGGCTCTTAGATTGTCCGCGGTGTGGGACCCGGGGCATTCTTCACAGTGTAGAAGGACTTGATGTAGCTCAAATTCATCATCCAGCCACTGAGCAGTCAGGCTCAACATTGACATTAAGCTCACGTTAGAAGTCCAAATGTCCGTTGTGAAACTGACCGGGGATTTAGTGGCGTCCAGCAGTTTGTGTATATGGCTTGAAACGCTCTCAAACAACTCTGGCAGCGCTGTGTCAGAAAAGTACCGCCTACTTGGTAATTTGTACCGTGGACTCAGGTGTTTCATCAGATTTACGAAGCCTTTATCCTGTACTACGCTAAACGGCTGGTCGTCCAGTGCCATAAACTCCATTATTTTCCTAGTGGTGGCGTTGGACTTTTCAGTGTTGATGTCGAACATAGGAGCCACGGTGGAGGGTTGTTGTGGTTGCTGCGGCTCTGGTGCATCCCTCCTCTTAGCAGCAGTGTCCTCCTTATATTTGCCAAACAAACCTGGATGTTTCTTTTCCAAGTGGCGTATTAAGTTTGTTGTTCCAAATGTCTTAGGCGTTGATCCTCCACGGCTTATTTTTGACTTGCAAGCACTACAAACAGCGTGTTTTGGGTCGTCCTGGGGCAAAGTGAAATAAGTCCAAATCAGCGACATGTTTTCTTCCTGAGTCTTGCTAGTTTTTAGCTGTTTTGCTCTGTGCGCGTTGAGCTGCTACGCACCGCGCATGCGGGTCAGTTTGATCGGCTGAAAACCGGAAATTACGACAGTGACCGGCCGGTCACCGATTGGGGCCGATTGGATATAAAACCGGCTTTTTTAATCGGCGGCCGATTGATCGGTGCATCTCTATTTGAAACCAATTCCATCTTCTGTCAAATCTCAACTAGCGTTACCTCTGGCTTGCTACTCTTCATGGGGCTCTCATGCTGCACTCTGTTATGTCTCCCCACACAGAGAGAGAGAGTGACTGACGAGGGTTCAGGAGAGAGACACGAGGAAAACAAACAAGCATGCAAATGGGAATTGTCGAGGCCGGCAAAATTATCGAGCTTATTTTTATTTATTGTACGATTAATTGATTTATTGATTACCGTGACAGACCTACAGTTGGGTATAGAAAACGCTCAGTGCCTGAACCACAGCAAGGTCAGCAAGCCAAAGCAGACATTTAATTACTGTAGTGCTTCTCACTGCCATGTGAGGAAATCAGCATCTGGCCCGGTTGCCCTCGAAAGAGATGAGATTGAACTGAAAATAGCTCAGTGACTGGCTGGTTTATGATGGTCAGAATGCACATTACTGCAAAACCTTAATCACAAGTGATGTCGTTTTAATAAGCAGTCACAAGGGGCCAACCAGACTTTAGTTGTTGCTGGTAAGTTCCCGAAGAACCAGCTGTTAAGTGTCTTAATGGAGCCCATGTACTGTAGAATTCATGGGCACACACAGCTGTGTTGCTGGCTGGCTGGCTGGCTGGCTTCCTGGCTGGCTCTCTATGAGTAGCTGATAATTTGAAGGATAAGAGTAAACCCTCACATCCTCTGCAGTCACACTTGTCTTCACAACATCCAACTCTTCTCACAAAGTATAGGGGAACGTCAGCTCTACATTATCCCTCTGTGATAATGTATCTGATGAGTGCAAGGGGATGATTTATCAGCGACACCCAGAGATTTAACACAACTCTATACCTGGAGTTGTAGATTAATGACCTGTGGGCATACAAAAAGAGCCTGTGCCTGTGCACTGTTACCTGGCATGTTATCAGCTAAAAGGTCTGACACTTATTATTAATCAGCCATTAACGTGTTGGATAGTATTATAACATCTCAGGAGCTTAAATGACCTTGTCAAATAGATCTGTGAATTTAGTTTAGACATGAAGGTCTGTTAATCCTTCTGCTGTCAAATGAGTTGTGGGAAAATTTTCTTGCTACCCTTGACCTGGATTTAAGTGAACAGATATTAATCTAAGACCCCATGGGATGTGGTATTATAGTTGGACAAGAAGTCTTGAACTGATATACCCCCTAAACATCACTGCAGCACACATACTATCAGGTCGTCTTCGTCAGTATGCATGTTTTCTCTATCAGGATTCAACATATAACATGAAATCAGTTACTTTTATGTTCATGTACAGGCTGCGTAAGGTGAGCAGTCATCATAGTGCTCTTTCTCGTTCACTTTACTGAGATTGTATACTTGTCAACCTGATCGAGGATGCCCTATAAGCAGTGTTTGGCTGCCTGTCTTAGACCACTCAGGGGTCAGACCTTTTTAGATGTCAGTAGAGTCACCAGGGAGTTTGCTGTATGGCTGGTTTTCAGGCAAAAGCACTTCACTACATCCACTAAACACTCAAAAGCTAGACGTCCTTGCAGAATCTTCTTAAGGAGGCAGGTTATTTGTAAGTGCCATTTGGTTTTACAACCCAGTCGCCAGAATACATGTTGGCAATGTACGTTTTGTAAAAACCATGGATATGTTGAAACTTTACGCTGCTTCATGGTACAACTTCATCTTCCATTATGTTCAATTTTATGTGCTTGCTGTGCTTATTGTATGGTTAGGTAAAGGCACAATAACCACTTGGTCAGGGTTAGTTAATTGGCTTACCTTGTTCATTTTTCCACAAATATGGCTGTAAATTGTCCGACATGTTGTTGTACACAACAGGTTTTCGGCTACAAATTGTTCCTGCGTCTCTTTAAAAAAATCAGTTTCACACTTGTGAAATGTTGAAAAGCCATGTCAGTCAGTAATCTTTTGCTTGGCAGTCGTTTCACCCAGCTGAAAGCTGCCAGCGTGCCCTGCTCCTCCTGAATGAAAGACTGCTCTTATCATGAAATCTGAATTTGATATGGCTCGTGTAGAGGAATTGTTGTTATCAGGCTTATGAAACATACAAATTTGAAATTATGAAAATCTGTGATTTGCAGAAATATAAATGCCAACATTTTAATCAGGCACCTGTGATGAATAAACTCAATTAGGCCATAGAAGGTAAGTAATAATAATAAGTAATTGTGCAATATTAGTTATACATGTTTCTCCTCTCAGCTATTAATTAGATTCATATTTCTGCCTTGACTGGTGTAATGTATTTACTTAAAACAAGGGTTAAACTTGATTTTCTCGTTTGTCTTGAAAGTTAGCATCTCCATTTCCCTTCAACTAAGTAGGTTGACTGTTCACTAACAATATAAAAGAACTTACAGTCAAGGTTTTTATGAAAGCAAAGCCTATTGTTGATAGTTAATCTTATTGTTATTTTTATTATTGTTATTATGGTTTGCATTTTTCTGCAATAGCTTGTCAATTCATTTATATTCAGTAATGATCTTATACACATATTTTGCCTGTGATTACCTTGTGGCAACTTTTTAGTAAATGCCTCAATATGTTTATAATGTACAGTGTGAGGGATTGCTAAGGTTGGATGAAAATGAGAAAGCCACACAATTTAGCCTATAATACATTTTTCCCTCTTATCCCATTCCCACTATTCAATCTATTAATGCTATATTTAACTTTAATCTGCTCATTCAATCTTTAAGCCAGAAACCCCATTTAAATATTATAATGTTCCCCGTCTTTGATTCATTATGAGATTCATCAACTTTATAGTCCTATCCATTGTTCTTAACTCTTTCCGATTGCAGTTCAGTTTATCTGAGCTTTCAACAAACTGAAAATTATTACTGTCGTTCATACATGATTGATATTATTCCACTTTTTAGACCAAGCGGTGTATTATCATCAGTTGGCATCAACTTTTCAACAGCCAGCATTAACAACTGTTATTTCTACTAGTTATTTCAGTTCTCCTGCACATAGCTCCGGGATCAGCTGGTCATGTTTCTGTTTTAAAGGTCATGCCGACTGCTCGGAATGTCATTATGAGTGTTTTACTTCAAATATAATTATCACTTAAATATAGATTACATAGTTGGGTGCAATGTAAATAGCTAGATAACCTGTATTCATTTACTAATGTCTTAATCATAAAACTATCACTAAGAGAGAATATTACAGCATATTACAGTGTGATACAGACAAAATGCTCACGTTAATTTGTTTCTTGTTGCAGTCTTTGTTAGAAGCTAAGATAGATGCGGAGGGATGTTTTACTGTATGTGCAGTTGTTTGTAACTTGGATGGTTGGGTTCCTCATGAATCGTTGCTATCAGCTTTACTCGGCTCTGTATTAAAAAATAGCACAGTTGCTGCTCTATGATACAGAGGTAATTTCATGCTCTGGAGTCCAATTTAATGTTGTAGTAACATATATGTTTATGTATGCAGTGCATCTTTTTTTCTAAAGGAGATTGTGTCCAGTTTGCATTGATGAGCACTCTAAGGATGTTTTTCCAAATGCTTGGGTTGTCTAGATAAATCTAATTAGCTTGGGAAGACTATCAGGGTCAAAATAACTAACTGTTCACTCCCTGCAGCTCGCAATGCCTCGTCCTCATCTTGAATCCCCTTTGAATCTGAGCACTGCTTCTTTAAAGGGCTTACTGCATTTATTTGGACAGTCTGGACTCTGCTCTTCTTCATGAGTCTGACAAGCCCATCTCATGCACAGTTAAAGAACAGAACATGGAGAATAATTACTGTCATACTATGTCATGAGCAAAATTGTAGGACTGCCTCTTCATGCAGGATAGCTAAACTAGAACAGCATAGTTATTTTTAACACTCCCAATCGCATCTTGTCATTTAATGTGGTGTGTAGACTACAGTGGTTGTTTTGAGCTTTCTGCTCATGTCTAGGCTGAGAGTACGAGCTAGAGGCATGAATAAACCCAGCGGTCTTGGTTAAGTTGTAACAACAACTGACAGTGTTCGCCTGCAGCTTCCTACAGGGCTCAACACTCAGGTGCATTTACTACACCTGCTTTCAAGAAGCTCTGAGTGAAGAGGAGAATCCAGCCTTGAAACATCAGGCCTGTTTCACTGCCTGCTCTGAGAGAAAGAGAGGAAAAGAAGAAGAAAAAGGATTATCCATCTTGTTATCTTTTGACAGCATTCTTATCTTGATGTCCTGCTGTAGTGTCTCCCCCACACAGAGGACAGGAAGGGACTGTCTGTGTTGTTACACTTTCACAAAGACCTCATTCTGCCTGGTCGGGAGTGCTTTGGACAGGATGAGAGGGTTTAAAGAGAAGGGATGTTATAAATGCATTTGAAAAGGAATTGATGTTTTAGCAGTCATTACAAAGTACTTTATCAGTATGCCATCTCTGCATGAGTCCTATGGGAGCTTTCAACGGCAGTCAGATATCTTTTCAAAGAAAAAGGCTGTGTTGGTCCTTTTAGCCTCTGACAGCACACTCCAGGCAAAAAACACATATATGACTGTGTAGTTTATACCAGTGTCCAAAGGACCACCATTGTACAATGTCCTTCAGGCGGGGGACCTAATTTTAGACCAGCACCTAGAGGAAGCAGTGTGAGCAAGGTAGACTCATTGACTGCCTGCCAGCCAATCTAGCTGACAGCCATACATGCCTCTGCACTACTGGAAAATAGGTTACTGTGTAAATCTACCATAGGCAGAGGTAATATCTTAATCTGCAGGAGTTGGCCCTCATACCAAAACCAGCCATAACCAGGTCAACTGAATCACTTAATAGGAATTTTTAACCAGCAAGCAAACTCAGACTCAAGGCAATTGCTGCTGAAATAAGTTACTTTTTCACCTTTCTAAGGAAACACGATTTTGGTTAATCAGTTCAGCTATGATGATTGAGTTGTTTCCAGTGGTCAGACAAAGTTTAAAAATATGCTCCGCTCTATCTGAAGGGTGAGAGAAGAACCCAGGAATTCACTGGGAGGCAACTGTGTTTGAATAGTTGATATGGTATACCTTTCTCTGAACTGTCTGCAGTTTGGCTGAACACCTTAATCCTTTTAGAGGTTTGGCAGCCAGCCATGAGAGTCTTTACCTCTCCATAGGTGTTTACTTAACATACATGTTGTGTATATGTGACTGGAGTTACTGCCTAAGCACTTTTTAAAAGTTAAATGAAAACAAATCCTCAGTTGACTGAAGCAACATGCCAGAGTACTGTCTGTGATTTGTTACAGATGGTATGAGGAAGTAGGTTGTTATTGCTGAGAAAGGCAAATCTGACTACTGTTCATTCTCATGGCCTCCATTTAATTAAGTGAACATGATGCAGTGAAACATTCAGCCCACCTTTTAGAGTGGGCACATAAAATTGCTTAGCTCTGGAAATTCCAGAAATGTGAAATTGTTTCCCTCCTGACAAGTTTCTGAGTTTGTCAAATCCCACCACTAATGACGCTGAAAACCTGGCTTGTTAGGAGCTCTACAAAGGTCTTCTAATCCCTCAATTTGCCCTGTGTTTCAAGGGGAATGTTCTAGTTTGATATTCACGCTCTACTGCTTTAAGCTGACTTCTTGTGTGTTCACCTCTCTGACAAATTAAGTACAGCCGTGAGAAACATTTGTTTGCTTCTGTATACTAGTCCTCTGCATCGCAAATGTGGCATATGAGTTTGTATGTTCACCAAAACCAATATTGTCAGTACCCGACACATCCTACCCCACATTTAAAACCACTCTGAGAGTCCATCAACAGTGTGAATGAAGTAGCTGCACTCTGCTGCACTTGTGCCTCAGTGTTTGATCAGCGATGCTGCCTCCTGATCACAGTTGGCATTGTGCCCTGGGGCCCGGACAAAGGCTGGGACTGGGGCGCCGACAGGGGCCTGGTCTGTATCAGACACTTTATTTGTTTTGGGGGATGGGGGGGGACTGGATAGGCAGCGGCATGGCTGCCTCCCCTTTCAATGAAGAGAGACTCTTGTGTCAGGGGAGAGAGAGAGAGAGAGAGAGAGAGAGAGAGACGCCCCATGACTACTCCCCACTGAAACATTTGGCTTTCATTTTGTCAGTTCATGGTAAACTGCTGGAAACTTAGCCGGAAAATCTATGTCTTTGAAAAATATTCTTTCAATGGCTTCACCAAATTCTCATTTGTTGGTATTTCATCAGGAAAATGTTTTTAAAAAGTGTGCAAAGATGGCTCCCCTTATGGAGGTCACTCCACTATTCTAATATCATTTACTGTCTCTCTGCCAGACCTTTATATGCATCCCAGGTGATCTTGTGATAACTAGATGAATACAAATTTAGAAAATGCTGCTATAATAAATGCACCATTTGGGATTTCATTCCTCAACCCACACAGGAAGTGTTCAGAAATGCATTTCATCACATCAGCAACATGTAATAGCGGTGTGTCTCTGATCCTCTGTGTCCAGATTATGCAAATCTTTTTTTTGTGTGTGTGGAGTGTCCACCAGGATATTCTGGTTTGAGTGAAAACAAGTCTGATGTGTGTGTGAAAAGTCAGGTTGTATTTTAAAACGTAACTATTTTAAGAGTCAGTCTAATACAGGAATGATAATGTCACTGATGGGCCAACAAATACCTGACTGCTCTCTCACCCTTGTGTTTATACTTAGGCATACGCTTTCTCCATTAAACACTGGCTGATGATTGATTTAAAACCTCTACCTCATCCACAACCCCTCCTGGTCCTGTAATAAGGATTAAGAGGCAACAAAGACACAAATGTATACGTGTTCACAAGGCATATTTCTATTTTCACACCATTTCTCAAGCCACACAAACTGCTTTCACGTGTTCACTAATTGCTTGCAGGGAACAGTTTTTTTTCCCCTGCGAAGTGTAGAGGACATGATTTTGTAATTACTCCTCTGGCATCTCTGGCCAAAGAAAACACTTCAGCTGATTCTACATCTACACACAGGCATTTTAATAAACAAGGCAATGTTTATTGTTGTATCTCTGAACCACCTCATATTCAGCATCCGCATGTTCCTCTGCCTCTTGACTGTTTTAATTTCCCTCCTCACATGACTGCATTGGCAATATTTCTGTTGTTACCCATGAAATGGTTATCAGCAGGCTATCTGTGTGCTGCTCCTTGGACTGGCGTCCTGCCTATCAGCTTCACGGCACAGCCAGACCAGATATTGTCACCATCTCACCATGTCCCTGGGCTTCAACAAATCCTGAAGGACACAGGCCTTTTGTGTGTTTGTGTCTAATTGTGTGTGTTTCCGTAGGTCTAAGAGACACTGGGGGTTCTTATCTGACTCTTCAGGGTTCTTTAGATAAATTTGCCTACTCTAACAGGGTGGGTGAGGGAGGAGAGGACGGAACGTAGGGTTTGTATAGATTGCTTTTAGTGGTTTGTATCTAGCTTTAAAGCAATTGATGGTGGCAGAGAGTTTGAACAAGCAGCAGCCACCTAAATTCACTGTCCTACACCTTGTTAAATGCTAATGTATTCTATAAATAAGAAGTACAAATCCCAAGGACAAGACTCAAGAGTCTTAGCGATGAAGACCTTTTTGATTAACCGACCATTAAGGAACAAGCCCGTGTGAATTTGTCCGTCCTATCCACTTTCCTCTCTCTCTCCTCCCTGTACTTCTTATATTCCCTTATTTTTTTACCACCTTATGGTTGATTTACAAATCTAATTAGAATGTATAAAAGTTGATTAAATTGTCCCCTTTAATTATACAATTGATGTATCACAGCAGCCACAGGGATTTTTCCTTATTTGTATATAGAAAAGTCCCAGGATTATTGGTAAACCAGGGTTTTCAAAAATGAAGTAATTAAATCAGAAATATTGTCCCTGTTGATATACATGGATACATGCAGCAAATGGTTGCTCTGGACATTCATAGTAATGGCAAAACCACCTCCCCCATAGGCTCATCTAAAAGCTGTCAAATGCTCAGGCAGTCGAGTAAAGTGCCTGTCATCCGTCACCCCTTCATCATTTAATGTTCAATTATGTCAAAACAGCCTTCAGGTCATCTGCACTGAGAATTGATGGCAGCTCTGTGTGGCAAGTGGAGCTTTCAGGCTGCATTACAGCACAATCAGTATGGTTCAACAGTCCCAGCCCTGCGCAACACTAAATAAACCACGGCCAAGCTCGCTCTCAGGGCACCCACATTGCTTCAAATTGAATAGTTCCAGCGGGGGCACTGGGGCGAGCATTCAGAGCCTTCCTTTTGAGCAGCGACCAAGTTATGAAGTTATCCTCCACTGTGCCCGAAATAATTGATGTTCTACGGCATGGTCACATGGGACTGGCTCGACTCGTGCTGTTTAATTTGGTCATTCCAGAGCCCCCAGACAGCAATTTCACCATAATGAATCACTAATGTTCATCCCACCATCAATGAACATCCAGGAAACGTGCCACACTCTTCAGAGGCTCTGTCATATTTTTTTTTCTGTTTGTTATGTTTGTTTGTTTTTTTAAGTGAGATGCTTTCTTTCTATTTTGTCGAACATAATACTTTAACGGTTGTTTTTTTAAAGGAGCACTAACTGAAAATATTTCCACTTCCATTTACTCACTTATCATTGTTTATAAAAATATAAATTCATACTTTTCTGTCATGTTTCTGTCCATTCTTGGATCCATTTCCCATGCTACACACACAAACACATTTCTTTGTAGCTATTGGCTGTAATACTGAATCAGTGCTTTCACTGCCACTGATACACAAACCTTAAAGGCGGTAAACAGAAGTAAATCCCAGTGCAGCATCATTGATCTCTCTCACCTAGCCGAGCTTTCTCTTGTAGCCGTTGTGAGCCTGAAATAGCTGTTGCCTTTATGTCCTCATGGTAAGACTTGGCTTCTCAGACTTTATTCCAAAGGATGCTCTTTAAGGTCAAAGGATGGTCAAAGAGGCTTATGAACCACCCGCCAAGATCCTGGGGTCTTTAGCTTGGCTAGCAGAGGGTTCAGGAGAGGTTAGCTTGTCAAACAATGTCTTGGTTTTAGGGTTTATGCTGTCTGCGAGAACTACTCCTCACACAACACAGCTTAGCCTCATGCCTGCCATAGAAGACCTCTGACAAAACACTTCTACGTCAATGCTATCCATACTTAGAAATCTATGTACAGAAAAATTAATCTCTCCTGGTTGCAAGCAAGAGCTACAGTAGACCAATGCATCAGCCAAGGCAATAAGTATTGCAGATATGTTGGAAGTGTATTGTCTTATACTATTCAGTACTGTAATTTCTAACGTCAGTGCAATGGCTCAAAAAGTACCAATATTTTATTCATCGTTTGATACCACTGGGAACATTTGACACAACATTAAGTTCAAGAATCTAAGTTAATTTAGTTTATATGTGGGCATTAAAGTAAAGCATGTGTCAACTCAGTATCTGGGAGGAGAGCAAAAAGCGCATAGTACTGGTGTATCAATACTGCAAACATTTTTTATTGATACCTTTTCAAACTAGAATGGGACTCAGTAGAGTTTATACCTTCGCCAAGGCTCCACTGTCCCCTTTATTTAAATCAAGCCTTATCTAATATCAAATTCAGTAGCGTTGTATCACTGTAGATTTTAAGAAAGCAAAGAAAGGTTTTAATGTTGGTCACAATTCGTTAAATAAGCATATTTAAAGGATCAATACTAGAATTGTTTTGTATTAATGATTGCAAAGATTACCATCCGCTAATATTAGCATCTTTGGAACTTTCCCAATTTTCCCTACTCCAAGTTATCAATAGTGGTATCGTCCATCTGGGCTGTCATGCTGGATTCCTAACTCATTAGTTTTTTGTCAAAATGTAGTCAAAAAAAAAGAAAAAAAACAAGCAGTACCATACATTGAAGTTGGCATAGATTTTAATTTAATTGGCTAAAGGAATAATCCGCCATTCATTTCAGTCACCATAATCATTTTCAGTGAGTCCCTGTTTAATAAAACTGAAACCACATGGATTTTCATAAAGTTGCTTCACCATGACAGGTTCCATTTGTAGTTTGTCGACTTCCACAAATGATTGTCTGAACGGTGAAGTAACGTTAACTTTCCTTTTCATAACTCTCCTTTCTGTCACTACCTACTTTACTTAACCTCTTTCTCACTCTCTCTCATGCCGTCTCTTAAGCACCACGGCAACCTTCTCCGAGGGATTGGTTGCCAGGAGACAGGATTCGCTCCCTATTGTATGCTGACAAAGGTGGAGGGGGCGGGTGGTGGGGTTACAATCAGCAGGACTGGAGAGAATTGGAGGCCTGGGGGACTGCCACTCCACAATCAGGGGTGTGTTAGAGAGGAGGAGGACAGACAGGGAGGGATGGAGAGTTAGGGTGGGGGGTGAGTGAATGAATGGCAGTGGGGTATTTGGGTGGAGCACGCTGACACCCTAAATTCCTCTTGTTCATTCCCGGTCTCCCAGTAACCACACTGGGATGTGCTGTGTCAGACAGTGTGGTGGAGACTGGAGGGAAAGAGAGACTCATAGAGACACAGGCAGACATGAATAGTTATTAAGACAGACTTTTTAATTACCCAGCATACCCTCCCCCACTACACGGACACACGAATACATTCACAGTAGGACACTGCAACAGCACAAAGTGAGCTCAAGGAAATTGTGTATATCTGGTGTACATGCATGAGTGCATTTACCAACAGTCTATTTCTCATAGTTTTTCTTGGACTGTAATGATGGTGTCTCTTTTCAGGAGATTATATTACTTTTGAGGAAGAAGGCCAGTTTACTTAGCCGAGGTGCCATTAGTCTAAATAAAGACTGACGGTCACTCTATATAAGTCAGTGATTATATGAAGCATTCTCTCTTTGAGCTTAGTAAGATCATTTCTGCTCCAAGTCACATGCCCCAGCGTTCACATGTTGTATGTACAGTATGTGTTGATAGCTGTTAGTTACTGATTAACATAGTGAGCTGCCTTTATGAGCAGCAGGGTTATTTGTGTTATTCCACTCTTAGCAGCTTGTGGTAGGGGATGTTTTTTTCCCAGCCAGTTGTGTTGAAACCTTCCATTAATCATAGCATTTGTTCCAAACAAGAGTCATAAAACTTGCTATATTCCGGTTAGCTTTGACAAGGGCTATTATTTTTTAATTAGTCACGATAATTTGTTATGTTAAAGGCCCTCAAAACCATTGTTCTCAATCATTGTTTTTATAATGAGTAATGGGGTCCCAAATAAACACACATTTTCTGCCAGTTCAAATGGTGTGGGTAATTTTTTCACGACAGATTTGCTGTATTATTGGTTGTCTTTGTCTTGGTCTCACTGATTAAAAGTAAGCAGCACTCTGTTGGAAAAAAGTTGATTTCATGTACTCATGAAACCGTACCACTGTCGAACAAATGATCCATCCACACCCACGCGATCCTTACGTAGCAGACTAGCCAATATTTGATGTATTAAGCTCTTTACCCTCATCCTACTCTGATGTTTGCATCCCTAGTTCAACGTTGCACAGAAATACTGAAGATTTGAATCCACATGTTCAGGAGTTTGAAATTAAAATAGCTTGAGGGGATTGTATGAATTGCTTAGAGCTCTGTCGATACTCGATTTATGGGGCAAAGGCCAACAGCAGGATTAGGAAGTAAAAAATCCTAATATAGATATTTTGGCCCCACATTTTTTGTAATGAGCCCTCAAATGTGGTCAAACACTTCTGACAAAGATTGTGTGTGTGTGTGTGTGTGTGTGTGTGTGTGTGTGTGTGTGTGTGTGTGTGTGTGTGTGTGTGTGTGTGTGTGTGTGTGTGTGTGTGTGTGTGTGTGTGTGTGTGTGTGTGTGTGTGTGTGTGTGTGTGTGTGTGTGTGTGTGTGTGTGTGTGTGTGTGTGTGTGTGTCTCCTGCACCATCAGGACTACAGTGGGTGGATGTGGTTTGATCAGACTTCATTGACGGGAAACCTAAGCAAACACCCACACAAACGTTATCACATATTGACTCATTGTTGCTAAATGTAATTGGTCAAATCACCATTTTGACACTGAACCACTCCCACTTAAAATGAGTGTGAAAAGCAAAAAAAAAAAGGCAGGTCCAGTATCCTGAGAAATCAACAAAACTGTTCACACTTTATCAGAAAATATGTGACCCCATCACTCCCCAAATCATTGTTATTGAAGTTGCAATTTTTGCAATATCCACATCTCAGAAGCTTCAGAGATGTCCTGACCAACTAATCTTGTTCTCAAGGTGTAAGAAAACATGTTTGTTGGCTAGAGACTCAAACACATGTCACGTCATTATGATTTTAATAGATTTATCAGTGAAAAAACAAAAAAAGGTAATGGAAAAAATAATCGTTTACACTAAATGTGTATAAATAATCGCAGTATGATATTCTTAACATATCATGAAGCCCTAGTTTTTATTTTCGGGGCCTGTAACATTATGTGTCTGCCTGCTGTAAATGCAGATTTACTGTGACTTGTAAGAAAACAACCCTGCACTTTATTTGTGCGGTGGCAGGATTAAACGTGTTTATAGTTTCCCATCTTGTGATTGACTGGTGAATTTAACGATAAATTACACTCATGGTGTTTTATGTTCCCCTGCCTTTGCACTGCTGCCACCTGATCCGCTAGACAGGCAAGTTTATAGGCAAACCAGTGGAAGGGATGATATCCTGCAATGGCACTTTTTACCATTTGTGTCTGAATGGAAGTGGCCTCTGGCTGAGCTGTAACTAAACAAACGCTGCCTCAGGTCTGTCATTGATTTAACAAGTACATCAGGCGGTATCCCTTATCAGACCCTCCAACAAACTGTTCCAGCTGAATACTTCCTTTTTTCACAGAATGCAATTTTCTCCCCTTTCTAAGCACAACTTTGAAAAATGCCCTGGCTTCTTTAAGTGCTTGATGAATTGACACAGCTTTCCGTCATGCAGATGCCAAGCTGTGTATGCGTTTTGACAGTGATAGACACATATCTCTGTTCTCGCTATATTGCTCCCCATTTCTCTTGCTTCTGCTGAAGGCAATGGATCGCTCCCATCAAGGGCGTCTGTCAAAATCTGTGGGCTGAAACGACCAGCTGCAGCACCGGCGGCCGGGGAATAAAACCACGCTTGTGC
The DNA here is from genome assembly GCA_963678695.2 of Diplodus puntazzo. Taxonomy (NCBI): domain Eukaryota; kingdom Metazoa; phylum Chordata; class Actinopteri; order Spariformes; family Sparidae; genus Diplodus; species Diplodus puntazzo. The sequence continues at coordinate 15,069,953 of OZ023167.1, read as the reverse complement.
TTTGCAGCCATATCAAGTGCTTACAGCCTCTGAGCTTCAACAATAGTGGGTGTGACTGAGACTGTCACTCTCTATGTGTGTGTGTAAGCCTCTGTGGTGTATTTTCATTCACTTGTCTACAACAGCCCAGAGGGAAGTGAGGTTTTGGGCTGAAACGGAACTGATGGACATGAGATGCGGCAGGGACATCAACCTGTAGCTCACACCCCTCTGTACCCTGAGGGCCAGGGGCTAGAAACTTCCACCACACAATCAGCTGGCAATATCCTCTCTGTCTAAACATCCTGGTCAATGCAAAACGAATATTTTCATTTAAGGAGCACTCTCTTCGTTGAAGGATAAGTTCAACCAAAAATGAAAATTGAGTCATTATCTACTGACCCAGGAAATCTGAGGAAACATGGGAGTTTCACAGCAAAGAACGTCTTGTCAACTCAGTTTGGGTTCTCTGGGCTTCGTTAGACTTGGATCACACTGGAGGAGCTCTATTGAACCATTTATTTGTACTATGTTATTTTTTCTCTTTTTAAAACAAGTCCCCCAACTACAGTATAATGACCGAACTTTCATTTTTGGGTGAATTTATCCTTTAACAGTTCCCTCAACCTTGCACATAGTGTCTGTACATTTGAATGAGAAGCAGTACAACCTGTGGAGCATTAGATGCTGTTCTGAGTGCCCTCCATCATGTCCTCCAACTGCCATGTTTTGCGATTTATAAGACAAAGGAAGCAGTCTGGTGGGTTGGGAGACATAGAGGACAGCAAGCTTCTGTATCTCATAAAGAGTTTAAAGGCTGGTACAAACAAACCACTATAGTAGCACATATATAATGCAAGTTAAACACTAGTTGAGATCCATTTCTGTCTGCCTAGATGCTTATACTCATGTTTGTTTGTCTTTTATGGAAACCTTGTAATTACAAAAAAGCCTCTGCAGGAAGAGAAAAGAGGTTAACAAATTGTATGCGGTTGGCAGGTTTGGCTCCAGTTTCAACAATTTTCTTTGCACATTAGAGTCAGCTTCATCTTTCAGCTGGTGTAAAGGCATTTAAATGAGATGCAGATGTAGCTAAAGAAAATGATACGTTTTTTTCTGTTGGAGACAGAAATGGAGAGAAAATTCTCTTTTATCAACAGAAAATTTCACTTATGTGTTTTGGTGTCATTTGTGCGACATGATAAGTGTAACATTTACAGAGCTTTTTAGCAGCAACATATTGTGGTGATTCCTTTTTTTCTCTAAATCTGTTCTCTCCCTGCGTGCTGACTGGAAGGTGGCAGGCTGTCAGAAGGATTTTAATGTGTCGAGGCAGCATGTGACAACTCCATTCTCTATGGACGATGTTCCTTGCCGCAGCTTAAATCTCTTATTGAATGGAGAATCTTAAACCAGTTGATGTCACCAGGAAATTATGTTTATTCGTTCTAAGAATAAATGCCTAAGAGCCTGCTCCAGTTTGGTGAACGGCTACAGTTTCTCTTTATTATCATCTCCGTGCCTTCAGCTAAGCTATGTTCTGCTCTATTAGTCTCTTTTTTCCCCACTGTATGATTTACATTATGCATATTTTTAGAGTTACTTCTCAGACAAGATGTAGCCATGTTTATTTTATGAGTGACACATTTGCACAATCCAAACATTTGACAGCTGACTGAAAATGTTTTCATCAACAAAAACCTGACAAATTAAAATATGTAGTCTTTTGTCAGTCATTGTGCACAATGTTAGAAATGAACATTGGACTCCCCAAAAGCAGTTAAACACTTGATTATGTAAGCAACAGTTAATCACAAAGTTTCTCTATAGCGCTGTGATTGTGTGGTCTGGAAGCACATCTCTTTTTTTCTTCTCTGAATCTCATTGTAGCCAACCATTCCTACAAAAGTTTTGCTCATTTGGTCTCAGTTTGAACAAACTACAAAAAGTACATTTGAAAACAATCTAAAGAAAAGCTGTTTGTGCAGCCAAAGCTAGAGAGGAAAACGAGATACAATTGTGTGAAAAGAGCTTGTAAAAAACCTTAGTTGCCTGGTTAATTCCAGGTAAAAACCTTCTGGCTAAAATGTTGCACATAAAACTTAAGGTGGGCTAATTAACCATGTGTAGATGGGTTTTTTTCATTTTTTCCCCCCTAGTATCAAGGCTATAGCGGGCATCTTAATGTAGCTGAGTCTAAAGTGATTTTAGTATTCATATTCAAAATGTGAGATACAGCTGGGACGTACTTACATTAATTTGTAACACATTCATAATTATTAAATGGTAAATTAATGTAATAATTAAACTTGATTTAACTTTAATTGATAGTTATTTGACAGAAGCCAACCAATGAAAGGCTTTATAAACCATTTATTAAAGCATAAACAGGCTACTTTTCAAATTCCTACCTCATAGTATTACTGTTACATGGCAACATGGTTACCACTAGCAGCCTGGCTAATGACCAAAGCAACAAGCAGTCGTCAGAATCACAGTTTGATCTAGAAACGCAATCTCAGTGCTGTTAGAAGGCAAACACCCAGTTGTAATGATAAATAGGCAGGTTTTGTTACTAACTGATCTGGTAGAAAAAATGGCAGTTTTGAACTGTCCCAAGTCCCAATGGTAAGGGGGTATACATATCAGCAGGGGAACAGACTTTGAGACAACACCGGATCACTCTCCATCAAGTGAATGCCCACCCGTTCACTCTTGTTTTTCCTCAGTATCTATCACTCTCCCTCTTCACCTTCTTTGCCTCCTCCATCAGTTGGGTATCATCAGTCCATATTTACTAAAGTTGTTCCACCATTATCTGGGGATATTGACCAGGGAAAACAATGCCTCCTCCTGTTTTGGTTGTTCCTTTGTGCCATGATTCTTCCTTCATGTATCCGGGAAAAGTAAGCCCAGTGGCAGACCAAATAACACAAGGAAAGCAAGATTTCGAAGGGTACCAATCTATATGCAGATGGTGTAATTTCTCTATAGCCATATTTTGTGCAATCAGTATTTACTTCAAAATTATAAGTTAAAGCAAAACATGTTTCAACTGCAAGTTCATATAATTGTGAAGGTAAACATCAGGTGACATCATACAAACATCAGTTGCAACTTTATATTGGCCATCCAATTAAAGTTTATAGAGAAACTACATGGTATTTATTAACCATTTTCAAAGTATTATCAATGTCAGTTGCAACTTCACAATCAACAATTGCTTAATAAATGGTTTCTAAAGAATTTCATTGTTGAAATTGACATGATTGTTAAGTAAAGTTTATTATCTTAATTGTATTCCTTTTAATCCCAGCTGGTTCATTCTTTGACCGATGTGATCCTGAAAGGAGTTTGAAATTGCATTCGATGTCATATTTAAAAGATCTTGAAAAGTATTTTTGTACTTGGTTGCTGGTCTCATTATTTCATTAATATGCATGTTACACATTGACATTGATTTCCTCTTTGTGTGTATCTGTCCAGGTTTGGCCTCTGGCCTGGAGATTACATCTGTTGGGCAGACATCGATAGAGAAGGCCAGTGGTCAGAGTGTGAAACTGGACTGTCAGTTCACTCTGGCCCCTGAAGATTCTGGACCGTTGGATATTGAGTGGAGCTTGTTGTCCTCGGACAACCAGAAAGAAGACAAAGTGGTACGTGGAGATATTCTCTGCAAAGCATAAGAAAGTACATTTTGCAGTAATTGTCTGTTGTCTGATGGACTTTTATCTAGCACAGTTATTTTATCTATGTTCAGAGAAGCCAGGCTTTGCTCTTCGTTTTGGTAGTTAGTTCACAGAATCTTTGCAACCTGATCTTCTGTATGAAATTCTGTCACACACTCCTCAGCAATATGTCAAAAACAGAAATCAGTTTTTTTTCTTTTTTCTTAGGTTTGAAGACTTTCAAAGCCCCTCATTTGTTTGCACTAGCTCTGTTGCGTTAGTGTCTGTGTGGTTTGGTATCTTGTGCAAGACAGCTGCAAAGTTCATTATCAATTAATCGGACAATTATTTTATTATTTCACAGCACCTGAAGGAACGTCTTCAGATCCCTTCTTTTGTCCAACCAACAGCAATAAACCCAAAGACTCTTTATTTACTAAAGCAACACATTCTGACATATAAAGATCCTGGAAAATGTTTTGCCTGAAAAAAACTACTGAAATGATTAATACATTTTCAAAATGTTTCTTTCATTTGACTTATTGATTAATCGATTAATTGTTACAGCTGTGGATGAAATGCAATACAGGTTGTACGCTAGGCATTTATTTTATCAAGGTATTGTTACATAGGAAGTAAACAGTGTACAATACAAATGTAACCTGAGATGGATGTTCTTCTATTAGGCATTTGTGCTCAGAGACACATTATGGGAGCGATGGGAGCTCTCTTTATCCCAGGCAGTGTCTTTCCTTTCCAGCATGGCTCTCAGCCATGGAAAGGGAAGACTTCACAACTCTCCACACACCCTCAGGGCTTTTACAGCCATGGAGACGGCTTCTTGCTACAGATCATTGCAGTGGTGTGGTCCTCTCCCGTGGCTCTATACCTCCTACCTGTCACAAAGCCTTCTCATCCCTCTTCTCCACTCTCTTTTTCTCCCCCGTATCCTGTGGCTTAAGTTGTTTTTGGCCGAATGTTAGAAATAGGTCACAGGCCCATCATTAGACTTCTCTGTCACTGTCATTCACCCACTGTCTTCTCTGTCCCAACCAGCCCTTCTTTCACCCAAGTAGACCTCTGTGCTCCTGCATATGGTCGCTGTGGTCTCTGTTTTTGTACTTTTGACACCAATTACCCCAATCTATTTGTCCTTTCCCTATTATTAGCTGGAGTGGTGGAGAAAGGCAGGGAGGTGAAGTTAAAAGGTTCAATCATTGTTTATTTTGGATATATCAGTGGTTCTTATGATTACATTTTGGTATGAGTGATTTTTCAAAGGCCTTATTTTTCCAGTGTTTCACTGATGCTGCAAGGGCCACAGAATTCAGTGTGGGTGGTTCCCTACTTGGGGCCTCCTTCCCTCCTTGTCTTAATGCAGCTGTGGAAATATTTCAAATGTTCTCAAATTGCATCTGGTTCCACAGTTTATTTTCTCTATAACGTGCCATTTTGCTGAGCCCTATCTGCACACCCGCTTATTTTGCCAAAACTTTGTAGGAATTTAAATGGGCCAGACATCTCTCTCTGAACGTATTTGTTCTCCTTGACCTATCAGATTTTGCTCGCTTTATACACACACACGCACACATTAGTATTGCCTTTACCTAATATGAAGTCTTGCTCTGAGTAAATGCTTTATAATTAGCGGCATGTTAATTCCAAGTTGCTGCATCCATATATGTGACAGTGTTTAAGATGATTAGGCCGATCTGCAAGGACCAAAGCGACCAGGTCAGTCAAGGAAATGAGAGTGAAGGCTAAACTTTATAGCCAGAGGCTCCAAAATGCTCAGAAACCATGGTGAACCTTTGCTCTCACATGGCTTTAGATGAGCAAATCCAGGCTGCTCTTAAAGGGACTGCCACCATCAGATAAAACTTTAAAGTGGAGAACTTGTCTACTTTACAGGATCATGTAACTGGGACCTTGAATCTCTGTTTCTAAAGCAGAGAGAATGACTGTGGTGTGCCTGCATGTTAAATAACCCGTACTTTCAAATTTTTGTTAATATTAATGACGCATATATTCCAACTGTGTTTTCTTTGCATTGATGCAATCAGAAGTAATGCCACAGCAACATTATCCATTCAGTCTGCTATCTGGTGGGGAATGATGTCCTCCTTCATCTGACATATCCCACATATCATCAGGGCCTTTTTGAGGGTGGTGAAGCATAGCTAATGCATGTTGCTTTGTTGGGCTTGAATGAGAGATGCCAGGCATGCCTACAGTAACATTCATTTGCATTTGGCTCTCATTGCCTGGCTACAGATTAGCTGAAAGGAGGATGTTCTCTGAGTATTTACCACCGCTGTGAGAACAAAGAGGAAAACAATTATGAGAACTAAATGTGAGTGGTGAATGGGAGAGGAATTTGAGCGGAAAAATGAATTAAAAAAACATAGCTTTATCCCATATATTACAAACTGTCTCTTTTGTCCTTGAGCGCAGCAGAGCCTTTTTGTTTACTGAAGTTATTTCGACTGGAATTTGTGCATGTTGACAGAGTATTGGAGGATTTGGACATAAAGCCGTGACACTGTTTGGTGCAAATTGCATTGTTTGTTTGTTTTTATATTAGTAATGATTGTGAATGCTTATGGCCACGTTCTGTTACATTCTTTTTATCCCGAGTGTTGAAGGACACTTGATCCATTTTCAGGTGGTGATTCTGCTTTAACCTTATGAAGCCATTTGGAGCATACTTCCCTGTTAAAGTATGTGGCAGCAGCACTTGAAGTTAAAAGCGTCTGTGGGAGCTCAAAGGCACGCTGCAGCAGCTTTGCAGGTTGTTTAGAGTATACAGGTATCATGGCTCTCTGCTTTGCCTCTCAAATGATCTGCAGCTCTTCCTCTTCCCTCCCTGAGCAACAACAGCATCACATGACAATGACCTCATTTTTACATGTGTCTGATGAAACTAAGCCTGGCCAATAGAGGTCTTTTACCTCTGCAGCATTATCCGTCCGCTGAGAATGGCCAGGCCAGGTGGCGATTGTATCATTGACTGTCCTACCTGTTATGAAATGCAATACACAGACAGCAGTGCTCTTCTGTCCTTTCTAGCCCCCGCCAGCTTGTCTAGTCATTTGCCCTTTTCATTTTCATTCCCCGGGCTCTTTATGAGATTTTTTTTTCATTGGATCATGAATCTCAAGGTTATTGTGCAGTTCAGATTTTTTTGCTAGAGGTGTGCATGTGTGTAAGCACTCCCATCTGTGTGCCTGTGAAGTGGTCGAGCCCAAGTGAGAGTTCTTGTCTGGCTGAGCTCGGGGCAATTTAATTTCCTCTACTCCGTGGTCTCATCTCACATATTGCTGTTATTACTGCTGATGTTTTGATCCCCAGTGAAGTTAGAAGGATAGGTTTTCCCTCCCCTGAGAGCCGGGAGGAATTTTAACTGCATTACCTGTTTACGTGGCTAATATGTACAAGATGAACATGGCGCCTTTTGCGAGGACGCCCTACCTTACAGCTCCAGGAGCTAGTCTTCGACTTGGAACTGGAGCAGAAATCACTGGAGCAACTTGCTGTTGACACCTCAGAACCTCACCGACTGTGTTTCCCTTTGTTTAGCTCTTCTCGTGCTTCCTTTGAGTGCTCTGCCTCCACTGATGGGTTCATTATTCTTCCTCTCCTCCTGCATGTTGAGTCTTTTCCTCTCTCCTCCTCGCTACCCAGGGGTATTGCTGTGCATATGCCTGGTGTTGATCGTGGCATAGAAAAGCCTGTTGATGACTGTCTCCATGGAAATGTGGAAGAATATGCCAGTGTATATGAAAGAGAATGGGAACTCTTTTCATTGTGTGCGTTTCTTTCCCCCTCCTTGTTCTTCTCCCTGTGTTTTTGTTTTTTCCCCTCCTCCATCTCCCCATGAGGTTTCTGCTTGGCTCCACCTGGTCTTTATTTCGAGGCATTTCCTTGCTGCTTTCCAGACCCAGACTGTGTGTGTATGTGTATGTGTGTCTGTGTGGTGGGGAGTTAGTTGGACAGAATTGGGGGCTACTGCTCTTTGTTGACACAGCAGGTGTTGATTTTGCTCCACAGTGGTTGCTTTGTTTGTTCCACCTTTACTCTTCTCAAGCACATAAAGGGCAGAACAGCACAGGCTGCCAGGCTGAAGGGCATCGCAGAGATAAAAGAGAGGCTGCTTTCTCTCTTCCATATATTTTGGTTGGTTCAGTGAGCACAGCCTTTACTTTCAGAAAGCATACAACTGCCGTTTCAAGGCCCTTGATTTATTTGTTTTCTTAAAGCGCTTTTATTTTTGCTAACAGATTTATGTTCTTAACTCAAACTGTTTCTCCTCCACATCCAGGTGATCCTGTACTCAGGTGACAGAGCCTACGAGGACTACTATGAACCTGTGAAGGGCCGAGTCCATTTCAACTCTGCCGACCCCAAAAACGGAGACGCCTCCATCAATCTGACGGGGCTAAAGTCGTCGGACTCAGGCACCTACCAGTGTAAAGTGAAGAAGGCTCCCGGTATCCGCAGCAGGAAGATGCTGCTGATTGTCATGGGTGAGTCGGACAAACCACCAAACACACACAGTGTTTTGGTTTTTTATCCACCCAGGGTAAATTCTCTCTACACGGTGGGAATGCACTAAATCAAACAGCCTTTGCCCTCCTTGGCTATGTTGATGTAATCCCTTCTAAAATGCAGTGCATAACCTTCCCGTAGGCTGTAGAGCATTGACCCCTTTTGTGATACAATTTTCTATTCACTCTAGATGTTTTGTGATTATTTAGAAAATGATAATACTGTCATTATATAATACTGATAATGCTTTTTTGTTTGTTTGTTTGTTTTTGTATATAAATATTCCCATGGTTCATATTTTAATTATTGATCTTGAAGAATCAAATTATTTTAAATGCTCCTTTTTCAATCACAGCTCCCATTTTAGATCAACAGAATACACTAATGTTGTTACTAGAGCTGAAACCATTACTTGAGTAACTTGAACGATTCGATTGCAAAAAATGGTCGAAGCAAAATCTCTACCTCGAGGCTTTGTTTAATTCCTATCACCCACATTATGTGGCCTGCTTAGCTCAGCGATCATCTTTCCACACGGACTGTTATTGTGGACAAACACCACTACGTTCAGAATTGAGCTGGTGCGATGGCGGAGAGCCAAGAAACCATCCTTAAAAGACAGGGAATGTCCAAAGTTTGGGATCATTTCACACTTAAAAAGAAGATAACAAAGTGCAATGTGTCTACTGCAAAGCAGAACTGGCGTACCACAACAGCATGTCAACAATGATTCAACGTCTGAACCGAAAGCATCCAGTAAGCACCAGCTCACCAAGCGTCGCCGACACAAGCTAACGTAAACATTTATGTTAGCTAATTTAATGTAGCCTACCATTGCTAGTTAGATCATATGGTATTTGTAGAGGCTGTAGCTTAATGTCAGTATGACTAGATATCATGTTAAGATATGGAAACTAATTCGAGTTAAACTGCGAGAGAGTTATAGCCTACACCAAATAACTCCTTTCCACACACACACACACACACTCTAATCTCGCCTCTCTCACTCTCCCTCACGCACGCATGCAGACACAAACAAACACACACCCTTACTCCCGGTCTTAGGTTACCAACACACCATATAGGGCTAGTTTACATCATGACATTTGTTATGCATATTAATGAATGTTTTTTTTTTTTTTTTTTTTTTTTTTCAGCACCTGACAGTGGCGAGATGGTATAAATACCTGTATATTCTTTTCAGGAATAGAAGCCAATCGCTTGGTCTATTTAACAGGCCTGTCATTTTCCTTATGCATTATTTTGTATTGTTTAATAATGCAAAATTATTTTTTATTAGATTACTCGATTAATCGATGGGATGATCGGTAGAATACTAATTTCTAAAGATATTCGATAGCTGCAGCCCTAGTTGTTACAATGCCAGCATTTTACAATATTGGCTATGTTCCTATAATATTGACTGTGAAAACAATAACAGTGTAAAATTATTGCAAATGATTGATTTTCAGACCTTAATTTAAACCTTTTGATAGCACAGGTTAATGTTAGAAAGCTGATAATGTAGTATTATTATAAGTCATTTTTTAAAGTGGAGATTGTCATCCTGTCTTTTTTTTTTTTTAAATTACGTACGTACAAACCTCAAAAAATGAGTCAATGCACTTAGCTGCCTTTTTATTGCGCAGGGTGAGATGGGTGACACATCAGAGTTGTGTAAGTCAGATGATTCACTCCCTAGGCAAACACACACTCGTACACAGTGGCCTCACTGATCGGTCAACTGACCAAATGATGTCGAAAGTGAATCGCCTCTCGAAACCAGCCTGGTATTTGCATATGGGAAAAACAGTCAACCTACACTGCTGAGTCTGTGTTGCGGGGTAAGCTGTGTATTGTGCTCTTATCGCAGCCCTGTTATCAGACTAGTTTCTCCTTTCTAATGATAGGGCTGGCTTCAGAAAATGGCTGCTGTTCCTCTACCCATGATGTCATGTGTGCAAAAGTGACTGCACTGCACCAACAAGCTCAACCAGAAAGACATGAGCTATTGGAAAACAAACAGGTTCCTCATTAGTTTTCCAGCCACTAAGAAGATTTTTAATAAAAGGGATGAATTGTCAGGGATAATGTGATCATTAACTGCGACTACAGCTGACCCAATAACCACTGACATTGCCCTTAGGGAAGTGTTTTTACATCAGAAATGATCTGACCAGAAGCAACATGATAAAACTGAATCACTGCTTGTACATTGGCTGTGTTGGCTTCTCCCTGCAACGGTTTCACATTCCTCACCAATGAAGGAGGTCAGCGAGCCTGCTGATTAACTGTCTGTTGTTTTCATGCCTATTTTGACATTTTGGTCATTATTGTATAAACTGTGTATAAAATAGAAACTAACAGCATTTTTCAGTAACAGTCTAACATGATGTAAATACCAGTTGTACTGTATGCAGTATAATAATTACTGTGTTAAAGTATAACACACGTCTCTAGCTAGTTCATGGGAGCAACAAAGACAGTCAAACTTGCGGAATGCTCAAAAAGCACCTGTTTTGAACATTCCACAGGTAAACCGGTTCATTGACAGGTCAGCTAGAGCCTGACTGATAGTGGCCCATCACAGATATATCGGTGTTGGCACATATGTTGTTATATATGCACTACAAAAAACCCTTTTTCTGTATTAAGATTTTTGGGGGGAGATTATAATGTAGAAATAGATGCTTGAGGTAATTTAGAATAATTATTTCCCAGTTAATTGAAATCCCTGTTTCAGTGCATAGATGTCATTTAACACAATGAAAATTAATGTAGAACTCTAAAATATCCTCCATTACATATTTTTGCCATTTTATTAAGTCTTTAAATGACCATATCACTACATGGGCTCAGGAAGATTTTGTAAAATTGTTGAAGGTAAAAACAGCTAATTTGCAAGTGATTACAGTCTGCTTTTATTAACATTATACCCAGTGTCTTACCTTTTTGAAACAGGGTTGTATCAGAAGCCTTTGTGTCTCCTCAGAAATTGTTTCTTGTAATTTACATATGATCATTCCAGGCTGACTGTTGACACTTAATACCTTTGTCAATATGTTTGCTCTTATTTTCTTTTGTCTTTTTGATAATTTGATTTCAAGTTGATCCTGTTGTGAATAAGAACATCAACTTGGTGTAAATCCAACTTTCATTAAGGTTAAAATGCAGCTGCCTGTAGCTATAGCGTGTGGGTATGTGTGTGTGTGCATTAGAGAGAGACAGATAGCTGGAGGCAACAGAGGCTGCCAGACTGCTAGCTATTGACCCCAGGGGCAGGGGTGTTCTTAGCAAAGAAACATTGACAAGGAGAGATGAGGACATCTTGCCTGCTCTGCATTTTAGCTTCAGGTTGATCTTGTCACAAGGTGGACGGTCCTGTGAACAGGGGAGACGTGCGTGCATGTGTGCGCACAAACATAAACACCCCTCAATTTATACACTGGGTGTTTGCTGTGGCTTGTCACAAACACTGCCATATGTGGGTACACACACGTGCTGACACCTGCAGTGAACATGGTGTCCAGGTAGCGTACAGGAAGGAGCGTCCCTTGTTGTGTATTCTCCTCTGGTTGCTGCAGGACATTGAAGTTAACAGGAGGAGAGTAGCCACCTGCAGTTCAGTCTTGCATGTCAGCAACTCTCACAACTGTTTCCGATTAGACCCCACCTTTACTTTCAGCAGCCAGTCATTTAGCTCCAGACAATCCTCATCGCATCCAGGATCTCAATGCAGAGTTCAGCAGCTAATCTCTTTAACTCTGTATGCCTGGCTTTAGTGGCCACAAGTCGCTTGTATTTCACTTTACTATTCAACAATCAGTTGTCACTCGTTTGCTGTGCGACTCCCGACCACAATGAACACAGCATCTACCAATCCCTTGGTACTTATCTCTGCCACAAGATAGCCTTGTGCAACTCATAAATCAATATTCATTGTTCGTTTGCCAGAGTAGAGTTGGCTCTATCACTCTGCCCTTTAACTGTCTGTGCTCCTCCAGCTTCTGTCACCTTCTCCTTTGACCTCATCCTTCAAACAAATAAATCTGCTCATCGGACAGCAGTCCTAATATGAAGAGCTGTGTGTTACAGCCCTTGGACGCGTCGAGTTGACTTTCACCTTTAAAAGATGCGTTCAAAATGTCATAGCTCTCTGACATTTACTGTGTGTTGCGTGAATGCGAGTGTGTGTAGGTGTAGCACAACAGCAGCAAAGAGCAGCCCAGTGAGTTAGGAGCTGCGCAGCCTTGGCCCCATCACTCCGCCATCTGTCCATCAGCACTTGCTTAATTTTTGCTCTGCCACTCTCTGTTTTACCCCCTCCGCCCTGACCCTGGGTGTGTTTATTAGATGAGTTGGAGCACTCAGTACTGTCAGTCTACTGTTAATCCTTACAGTTCTGCTGCTAAGCCCCCCGCCCCCCGCGCCTGACACCTGGTTCAGATCTGGAGAGCCCCACTCCAGGGTTTTGTTGTTACAGGATTCATTATTACCACACCATGATGTCAGCTTTCTGCCAGAGAACACACAGCACAGGCTTGGGCTGTGGCCTCAAAGTTTCTTTCTATCCAAACTCTCTCTCTTTTTCTCTCTCTTGCTCTCTCTCTATTTCCTCCTGGCCTGGGTGACTGTGGCTGTTTCGCTGGAGTTGGTCTGCTTTTAATTTGGAGCACTGTTTGTTTTTGATTCCCCCATCTGATCTCCTGCCAACACCTGGACTGACCATGGAGTGTTTGCACACGTTCGGCCTTAAGACACAAAGCTTGCCTCCACCATTAACTCTACATGCACGTGTGTTTGTGTGTCCAGTGGCACATGGCTCCCTTCTTCCTTGCAATTATTCTGAGTGACAGCTCCTGTAATGACAGCAGCTGTATCAATTACTCTGATTACAGCTCTCATTACACTGATGACTGCTGCTTTGAGCAAGAGTGAAAATCAATTTTAGGAATACACAATACACAGACAGACAACTTGCCCACAACATGGAAGATTGAGAAATAACAGGGTGGCAGGTAGAGGACTGTGCTGTTCCAAGCTAATAAGGCCACCTGCCTGTTCTATTTTTCACCTCTCTCAATCACTTTCCTCCCTTTGTTTTTTCCACAGTGAAGCCATCCAAGCCCAGGTGCTACGCCGAAGGCCCCACGCAGGAAGGCAAAGATGTTGTGCTGAGGTGCACATCTAGTGAGGGCACCAACCCCCTGCAGTACAGCTGGGAGAAGACCAGTGACAACAAACTGTTGCCTGCCTCAGCTGTGTTGGGTAATGGACCCCTTAACAAGCACTCCTAACCAGATAGAGAACAGTTTTCAAATCCTGCACACAGTTCCTCTCACTCTGTTTAGCACTCTCATCTCTTTACTGATGTGTTCTTCGACCTCTCTGCAGATCCTGTGGGAGGCACCATTAACGTGAAGAACGCATCTGCCAGCGCATCTGGCACCTACCGCTGCATTTCCAGCAACCGTGTTGGCACTGAGGACTGTATACTGTATCTCAATGTGACACCTCGTGAGTACCTAACCAACTTACTAAGTAGCCTGAATTCAGCTGGCTTACCATTCAGGTCTGTTGCACCTTTTAAACCTGCAGTCAAATAGTTGGCTTGCTAATGGATTTTCTGCATTCAGAATTGTATTTTTGTACTACTTCATAAAACAGAGGGAATCCAGGCTTTACAAATATAAAAAAAAGGATTAAACAAGGAAGGACATGTTTCAACCACCAGATGTTCCTTAAACAAATATAGGTTAGGCCAAACAACAAGATTTGGCCTACAAAGCACCAAAATATACATATTAACGATGGTAACTGACAGTGATGATGCTAACATACTGATGTTTAGTAGGCGTAATGTTACAGTGGTGTATATCTTATTTTAGCATGCTAACATTTGCTACCTCAAAACACAAACTACAGCTGAGGCTGGTGGGACATTATTAGTCTGCCAGTATTTGAACCAAAGTATTTGACAAATCAAAATGTCGACCTGATCTGTCGCTGAAAGAAATGTCACCAAAGTGATAGTAATTCACCCTGAGGAGTTTATAAATGTCTGTACCAAATTTCATGGCCATCCATTCAATAGTTCTTGAGATCAGGGCCTGAAACTAACAATTCTTTTCATAAGAATTTCATCTACCATTTTTTTCCTTGATTAGTTGGCACGTAAATCAGAACAATCATCATCATCAACTGCTTTGTGCCATTTTTGGACGAAAAAGTGTGAATCTTGGATCCATTAGTTGATTGTGCATTTGTGCAGCACTGCAGCATGATGCTGTTATCATACAAGAATATGGACACTTCAGTGTTTTAGTTACTTTTCCTACACCTACCATTGTTTGGTCTTATTACAGAGTACTGTTTTTATCAGTTTGAACTACCTTGTTAGTGTGCTTATCATTCTGGGCCTGACTCTTTTTAGACACTATTCTTTGATCCCACTTCTGTTCTAGACTATTTTTTAAGGTCCAGATATACTCCATAAAAGACTCTTTCTGTTTGGATTAGATTCAGTGTCTGCATACGCTTATGTAAATGAAATATTCTTAATAAAGACCTCTGTTTAACATGTGTGAATTGTTCAAAGTGATTAGTTGAGAAAAGCAGAATAACTGCTAAATGCTAAAAAATGGTCACTCACTTGATACAAGTCATGAGCACTCAGAGAAAAAAAATAACGCAGCACTATATTTTGAGGTCTTTGCCGGACACAGACACCTAGTTATGTTGAAGTCATTGCTACTCACAAATTCAGTTCACCAAACTGTCCACCCCTTTCCTTCCTTGTGTCCTCCAGCCCCCAACACCGCAGGCATCATCGCAGGAGCCATAATTGCTGTACTCCTGATCCTCATCATTATCGCCATCATCCTCTTCTGCTGTTGCCGTGCGCGTCACAGGAAGAAGTACGAGAAGGAGATCTGCAATGAGATCAGGTACACTCATGAAAACATCAATGAGATGTGGCTCACAGATACCCAAAGCTGCCTCTTGATGGAAGAATACTTTGTAGTGCTGTTCAGTCTTTGTTATAGAATGGGAAATTTGTGGCTCAGGTTGTATAACCCCCATTCCAAAAAAGTTGGGACCCTGTATGAAATGGAAATAAAAACGGAATGCAATCTTGTACGTGTAATTGAACTCCTTAATACAATCAAGTATTTCAAAAGTCGTGAACATCGCCACATCCTTGCTTGTGAACAATTAAGCCTTTTATGATTGATTTATTTGTATTGTTTTCAATTGTGAAAATCTAAAGTTTGCAAATACTCACACATTCAAACACGTTGAACCTTAGGTGCTGGACAAAATTACACATTTAATAATGCTTCCCCTGAAGAAGGGCCTGTGCCTGAGACGTTCGTATAGAGGTTATAAATGTTCATGGGAGCATTATCTAGTGTGCAGACTCTATTTTTCTATGACTTTCAAATTATCAAATTTGGTTTTAATTATGATTCACACAACATTCTCAGTTTTTAGGAATCAGAGTTGTATAATATTGGATTATAAGCAACAAGAAAGCCAGAGGGTTCCTGTGATAATTACTCTTAGCCCCCGTGCAGTATGACCTGTGGTCACCTCAGACACACACACACACGCACTGACAACACGCCTCCAACAGCCCTAACAACCATGAAAATGTTTTTTCTCCATCAGCGTTTTTCTTTTTTTTTTCCCTCCTCAAATAAACAGCTGTGGTAATCAGTTTGAAAGCTTTGTTTGCTCTGTGGATCCTGTGTCATGTCTGCCACTGGTTGCCCCCCCTCCCCTCCAGAGCCACCTACGCTAACACCCCACCCCACTCCACCCCCTTGCCATCCAGCTCTCCATCCGGCCCACGGGCTCTGTACAACCCCTGGGCTTACCATCACTCTGCTGCGGACTGAATCTGTCTAAGAGCACAATGTGACACTGCTCACGCTGTAGGACAAAGAGGATTAGACCACTGGTTCTGTCTCGTATACACAGACGCACACATTCGCTCTAACACCACAGCATGAAGCTATGGACTGAACAAGCTCTGGCCCCTCAGGCTCAGTTTGATTGAGCATTTAACTGGATTATTGCTGCTTATTAGTTGTAAATGTGGTGGCAGAGGGAGTAGAGGGCATAGCTGTGTTTGGTTGCTCAGCTCAACCTCTACAGGCTATTACACAGTCAGTGCAGCTGAGCAGTGCCCCAACCAATCAAACGGGCCAATTCCAATTATTTGTCCCTCTTTACTGAGTCGAATCATGTTTCGCTCTTGAAATGACTCTTGCAGACTCTTTACATATTCATTGTTTTCCTCACTGTGGAGAGCAAGTACCAGACTTTCATAAATACGTGTCATCAAACCTCATTATGGTTTACAGCACCTGAGAAAATAATTTTCCATATTCAATTTTTCCAAGTTTAACAATGAGGTAAGCTGATGAAAATGATTTTACAGCATTGTGTTATTGTCTAAATGTGCTTCTTTCTGTGTTTCCTCTCAGAGAGGATGTGCCTCCTCCTAAGAGTCGTGTTTCGACGGCGCGCAGTTTCACTGTGGGCAGCCAGCGCTCCTCGCTGGGGTCCATGTCGCCTTCTAACCTGCATGAGTATGCCCTGAAGCCTCAGTACGACAAGATTCCCTCATCAGAGGACTACGAGAGGCCTCCGAGCCATGCCCCTCTGCCCCCACCAAATGCTGCCAAGATGGCCGGCCCCAATCTCAGCCGCATGGGGGCCATCCCGGTCATGATCCCTGCCCAGAATAGGGACGGCTCAATTGTCTAGCCCGTCCTCTCTTCCTGAGAAAGGACTGTGCAACGAGGGGAGGGAACGGAGGAAGGGAGTAGGACACAAGCCAATGAAGAAGGAGCGAGAGCTGGGATGGGCTGACTCACCTGACTTTTAGCTCTTCATTATTTACAAATAGGAGTGTACTCCTCTTATGAAGACCTGGCTCTGCTGTGGTGCTGAGAAAAGAATGCTGGAAGCACAACAGAGCACATAAACTTTTTATCAAAAACAAAAAAAAAACTTTTATGAATTTTACTTTCTGGACTTTCTCACTGACAAATGGATATAAAACAGAATGGTCAATATACAAATTATATTGTACATAGGTGAATGCATGTCTTTTTTAATATAGATGGCCCTTACTGTGTGTTCAAAAGCAGATCCAGGCCCCTAATTGGCCAACTGTATGCATGCATGTATGTATAGAACTGCAGCTGTGTGTGTGCGTGAATCTAAGTGTATGTATGTGAATGGGAGTTTGGGAAATGTATAGTTCATTTATCGTCTTTTAATGCCTACATTACAGTATGATCATATATCAGGCAGTCTAGTCTCTACAAATGTTTAATTCCATGAATTTATTGTAAAACAAGATGTTCTAAACTTTGAAAGACAGACTTATTAGAAGAAAATCTACAGATCTGAATTAATCCTTCGACTGAGCTGAAAAATGTCTACTTGGGTCAGCCGTTTTCTGTTGAACCGTTCGCTGTTTGAATTGTCCAGTCTGGGTTTGAGTTGGGAGGCTGAAGCGGTCACGATTGGCTGGTGGTGAAGGGGAGGTGCAGGCCACCACATCCTGTGATTGGGTGGATTACTGCTTCTTGACTGAACTTAAAAAACAATAAAAGAGCCCCATCCCTCCTCCCGAGATCTTAAGAGGAGGTGGTGTATAGGGATATAAGGGGGCAGCTGGACAGCAAGATTCACTGAGCAATCAGCTTTGATTGTGTTTGACTATCAATAGGCCTTTAACCCCTGTGACCACTAGAACATGTCAACCTCCCCAAACACATGCGCAGCACAGTCTTAATCATCATCTGTAGTATCAGCGGCCGTGTTTAATCCTCCTTATTTGCATTACATGGAGCAAATATCTTGATTAACCTTCACTCTGTGGTCAATATGAAACTTTGCAAGGCTTCTGTAGCGTTGATTAGACTCTTTAATGAAGGATGTAAAGCCTTCGTACATGAAGAAAGTGCCCACACAGAGGAACTAATGTGAAAAGCCTTCGATACTGAATTGTACTGCTCTGAATCCACTTCACAACCTCTGGTTTGAATTTTTTTTTGCACTCTCTTGGTGCTGGACAGCATAAATTCAGTCAGCGTATGTTGCCATAGGCCAGTCCTTGCAGTTTGTGGTTTATTCTGCCCTTAAACCATGCCCATTCTTCCATTGTTTTTAAACAGTCTGGAAGCCCGACACCTCATATTGTCTGCTACTTTACAAAAAACACCCAGATTGAATACTTGGAGGGCAGACTGTTTTTTTGTTCTGTTTTGCTCTGAAAGCCTTATTCTATTCCTTATTTCCGCCTTACACACCTTCCCTCAGTTCACCTCTGCACAACCCTCACAGCTGGATTCTGATAACTAATATTGTGCCTTGTTGCCCCAGTTGTCATAGCACATCCACAAATGTGAGCTGTGCTGTGTGCAGTAGCATCACCCCGAGCGGCCATTGTAGCCCACAGCCACCAGAACAATATAGCAATCAGTGAGTCTATTGATTGCTTTCTGTTGCCTCGATCAGGTCAAGTCTAGGATTTCCCACACCCACTCACCTTATACAAACTCCCCCGTAGCTTAACAAAACCTTTCTCACTGTCTTAATGCTTTGATTTTTTTTTTACTCCAAAACATGTCTTTGTTTTTTTTTTACTTTATTTAAAAGTAAGTGTGTGTTTTTTTGTTTTGTTTTTTTCTAAATAACTAATTGTTCTGGCTGTAAGTATAAATATCCTGTCGAAGTAACCCTATCTAATCACAACACAGTCGAATGACATAAAGATGATGTTTGTATGTATGTATACGTGACGCTCTGCCGTGCTGTGCTTGGCAAATCTATATCTAGATCAGAGGCGGAGGGGCGCTGCGGGTCTTGTCAGTACAGTTGAAATGCTCCGCCAGTGTGATTGGGAATTTCAGGCATCGTGTCAGTGTGTGTAATGTAAGATTGTGTGTGTGTTTGTGTGAGTGGACTCCTTGGATCTAAGAGGAGGTGACAGTTGTAGAAACATCTCAGCCCTGTGTACTTCCTGGTGGATTTGATGTCGCACCTGTTTCCTAACACCAAGGAAAGTGAGACCTGGGCCTTCCTAGACAAATAAATTACATCTGTCACTTCCTCTTTAACACTACTGTGTGCGTGTGTGTGTGAGGGGGAGCAAGTGTATTGTACATGAAGGGAGATTGCTGTCAGGATGGGCCCCTGTAGAATTCTAGTTAGATTTTCACCTGCTGACAAACTGTACAGAGCTCTTAGAGATACTGTCTCTCTGTGTGCTCAGAACATTAATGACACCCACTACTAACAATATTAACTGTAGCTTTGAAATCGGCGTACTAATACTGTATGAAGATCTCCTTTGAGGTTTGCACACTGTGTGAAAACCATTTTTTTCTTTTTGTGTGTATTTTTTGTGCTGTATTTTTGAATAATAAAAGTCCATGAAATATTAAAAAAAAAAAGGCCATGTTTGTTTATTTGTTGGTGTACAGAGGTAGTAGGAGCTGTTGGCCTGAGCGTGAATAAAACTCAATTTCTCTCGTCTCCAGCGGCGCCAGCTCTCCGGGGACTCGGCCTCCTGCAGCTTCTTGACTGTGATTAATTTTAATCAGCCGGTGAATTCCACCCCTAACACCAGGTGAGGTGACTTTCTAACCACTTAATGAGTGTAATTAATCAATGACGCGGGCAGGCACAATCACCGCCTGCCATCTCCAATGCTCGCCATTCGGCTCTGGTAGAAACATGCACAGGTTTGTGACCTGACTCCCCTCCCAGCGCTGTTGAACCATCCACTCATCCTGCAAGCATTATTGACTTGTTGTCGTTCCCTTGCTGTACTGCTATTGTGCTCTGTACTGACTTTTGCATTGTGGCCATTTGTTTCAACTATTGCTGAGCCTTTTTTAATTACGGTCAATTTCCCCCCTTTAGTTTCTGTGGTGGGTAATTACTCTCATTGCAAGCCAGCACTAATCAAAGTTGTACAAAATTAGCTTTCTAATTAAGCCTGCTGAATGACGGGAACTGCCTAGTTAATGACTCGGGGACATATGCACATGTTGGTTTAACATCTTCCTCTTCTGACCACAGTCGCCCTCCGTCACACTTTTTATACACTCAACAACATGCTTGTGATTTTGACATGTGGACAGATCGATAACTGATTATTAGCCAGTAGGCCCACTGTGTGCAGGCTGTTGACAGGTAGTCAATAAAAAGACTAAAGCACTTAGTAGCGGTGCTAAGCGGACATCCATTGCTATAATTGGATGTCAGTAATAGATACGGCCCCAGAGCATTGATCTGTGGCTAGTCGAAGTCACTCATGGATCCTAATGGCTCCCTGGCAGCTCTGCACATCAGGGGTTCTCTCGTTTTCAGCTGCATTGATACCTGCACAATCACAACCGTGCTACAAAATGGATTTGTTGAGATATAATGGCACTTTTATGGCTGTGCATTCAAAACATTCATTAAAAGGACATTAGAGATATGTTCTGCTGCATGTGTGCAGATTAGATTTATGGACTAAATGCTGTTCCCTCATTGAATTAATGTACAATGAGTCATACATCATCCCTCAGTGTCTTCCTGCCTAATATCCATTTGTGACATTTATTTTTTTTACCCCATGTCCTCATTCGCATAGCTGAAGGGAGAGAGTGGTGTCGAGCTAAGCACCTGGGGATTTGTGCCTGCCTCCCACTTCCCCTGCTCCCTCCCTTCTGCCTGGGTAAGGTATTAATTGTTTGCACAGATCAAGGAGGCTGCTATGGCAAAAAAAAAAAAAAAAAAAAAAACCTCATTGGTTCTCCAGGAGGGTTTCCTTGGCAACCTTATCTGGGTGTACACAGTCTAAGCCGGCTGCTAGCGGGATGATTTATCTTGTAAAGTGTGATTCGCTCCCTGCTAACAAAAGCAGCCTCTAAAAGCATTGGGTCTCCTCCAGTGTGACGTGTGCTGTCACAGACGTTAAGCTTTCTGCCGTTTTTAGAAACCTCAGTCAGGTTGGGAGAGAGTTGCAGGGGGAATTCTGGGTAGGGTAGGGGAATATGCATATGCATGAAGAGTGAGCTCCATCAGCTCCATTGGCACAGCAGTACATTAACATTTTGGCTCGGCACTCTTAGCACTTTGGATGTAAAATGACACAGATTATAATGTAAATGTAAGCTTTTACAGCCTCATCAGATGAAAGACTGAGGAGCCACAGCCACTTCTGGACACGGTCCCTCTCGTTTGCTGGCTTCAGTCGTATTTAGATGTGCAGATTATATTTGAACGTACTACAAGGAACTTTTAACTCTTTTTGTAGCTGACTTTAATTCTGATTCAGGCTCTATTTGACCTACATAAGCAATCAAGACTACCAGCAAGAAGGCTATTTTTAAAAAGTTATCTAGGTTGGATAAGTCATGAGAATGAGAGCATTTTTGTGGCAGAGTGCCGAGGATACACTGAGGAGTCTCACAGCCTGAGGAAAGAAGCTGCTCTGTAGTTTGGTGGTACGGCACAGCAAAGTTTACGAAATCCAGATGCAGTGGTGCTCACCCTGCTTCTGTCCACAGGAGCCGCCAGAACGCAACCGTTATAGAGTAAAGGGAACCCAAAACTCAAAATTCAATCATTACGTACTCACCTCCGTGCAGATGTTTCGTAGTTGACAAAACATTTCTCATTCACATCAAATCAGGCTTGTCAGAATT
This sequence comes from Diplodus puntazzo, assembly GCA_963678695.2. NCBI lineage: Eukaryota > Metazoa > Chordata > Actinopteri > Spariformes > Sparidae > Diplodus > Diplodus puntazzo. Next base: position 15,048,034 of record OZ023167.1, on the reverse strand, counting down.
CTTCCTCACAGTCCTACATTTGATTGTTCAATTCAATAGATCTCTTTTCGATTCAGCATGCGTTCATACTTTTAAGACCGTAACATTAATACCACATGATATAACGTGATATTAATATTTACACACACGTGAGACTGGAAGTGGGTAACAGTAGTTATTTTAACAACGCCGAGAGTCCATCCGAGCCTCCTCCTAAATGAAAGCTGACAGTCTGAACTTTAAATGCACAGTCATTGTGCCATGTCAAATGAAAGGGAAATCGGAAAAGGAGGCAAAACATCAATGTGTCACCGTGCAAGCGCTCACTGCACTCAACCGTATGTCGCCTTGAACAACCTGCATGTTGTGGCTGTGGACGGCGGAGGAAAAATTCTGCGGAGAGGGAGTTGAGTCCAAACCTGAGCCAATCATCCCACTCTGTCTGCTACGCCTGCAGACAGCCCAGATTTCTCATGAGTCTTACCCAGCTGCCGTGCACTCATTTGTCAGTCTTCCTCCTCTCCACCTCTGGTACACCATCCGGCGGCCCTCCCCACCTCTCCTGTCGTCCCTTTGGTCGATACGGAGTCATCCGTTAAGGGCCGACCTCTACGCCCGATGCATCTCAGCGTTCTATTGGGTCACCATTTTTCGACCCCACGCCGCTCACATTCCGATGACTAATATGTGATTTTTGATGGATGACCTTCCCGCCTGTGCTCTAGGGAGCCGTGGGGAGCAGCGGCGGATTGCATGTTGAGATTATTCTCAGTCCAAGAACATCATGTTCATGTTTCATTATTTCAAGATCCCCTTCTCTCTCCGGGGGGACTTTGTCTGGTGAGCTTCATGGATCAGTGAGGTGACGCTCAACAGCAGATGTGACATTTTATTCACTGGCGGGAACATCGCGTGGTGCATGAGCAAAGGAGAGAGCAGCACTTAGCTCCTTACCACAGGAGACACGCGGGGAAATTATCGTCACCAGAACTGCTCCTCGACCTGCTTCCGCATGGCACTGGAGGAGAGGAGAGGATACGAGACGGTCCGGATCCAGACACATGTGCTCGGAGGCCGGACACCTGCTTTAATTACCTCTCTCGGTGGAGCACTGCACTGTAGCAAACGCTCACTTCGTCTGATCTTTTGTCCCAACATTGTGTCGCCCAACAAGACAGATAAGACATCCCTTTATCTTCCTGGAGTTGAGCTGAAAGATTGGAGCCGGGGGGGAGGGCTCTGCGGTTTAAACCCCGCAGACCGAGATGGAGGTTACACAGTGCAGCTCAGCTCTGTCGTTTACAGTGTGATTTGTACTTTTAATCTGCACCTCGGCTGGACTCTATTAAAGGTGATCAACCTCCAATGCCATGTCAATGGAGGCCGGCGATAAAATATAGCCTTGGCAGGGGAATGGGGCTCAGTTTCCCTTTCCCCCCCCCCCTCTGATGATTGGGGTCATCTCTATTATTACCGCAGTGATGTCAGTGATATATTGTACGTGTGTCTCCCAGTGTTAGTCCATGTGTGTGGCCATGTGTGTGTCCATGTGCAGTAGCATCATCCTGAGTGTCCACAGCGAGGGCAGAGGTCAGGGTGGCGATTTAACAGGACGGGGCAATCCCGTTTCCCCTCTGCGCAAGCGGAGCAACCGAACCTCCCCCACCTCAGGCTATTTCCAGCTAAGCAATTAAACAATGTCTTTTCACCATGCTGGACACGTAGCACAGGCCACCTTCACAGACTGAAACCCTCCCTCCGTGCAGCAGTCGAGCTGTTACAGGTGTTAAATGAGAATGAGGCTGCAAATCTGGCAGGGTTAGAGCTATGATCTGAGCTTTGTGGGGTTTTTAAAATAACTAACCTTAGGGGCCGCCGCCAGCAGCGGCCTCTTTCCTGCAGCGTGGAAGCTAATCCTGCTACTTTTATTCTCAATCACTGCTCTCCACAGGCATAGTTTGCGCAACACTCTACTGGACTCCATGGCCGCTTGGTGAAGCGCAGTTATTGTTACTGTTATTCATGAGAGAATATGGAGCACGGTTCTTCTGAATGTTTTTCATTAATAATACTTATATAATACTTGTGATTAAAATAATGTTGTTGTTGTGGTTGGCAATATATTAGCAATCGCAACAGATGGTATGATCTTACTTCTTTCATTGGAAGTCAGACCCTTCCCTATGGGAGCTCAGCAGCACTGACTCCTGCATCACTTGAACTCTTGGATGATGTTTTTATGGAGCAAAGTTGGTGGGTTTTCTCGGAAACAGTCTATATTCAACACCATATATCAACAACAGTCAATGTAGAAACTTGCATTCAGACCTCAAAATATTCAGCTCATTTAGGACATTTTATCTCTCCTCAATCAAAACAATGGATGGAGTGTTCAGAGACCAGAATTTTCAGTAGGTACACAGAAAATAAACTGACATTTCTCTCTATTTTCTACGTTTTTTGAGACCACAACACAGCAACATAAAGGTTATCCTAAATATTCTCATGTCCTGCTGTACAACACAAGTCTCCAATGGATTTGATTGGAGCCCCGGGGTCTGTTCCGTGAAGTGAATTTACCTAATAAACCAGGCTTTTTTCAGTCAGTCTGACAAATTTTCCAGTTGATTCAGTTCCAGAAAGCCAATTCAAACATAGTTCAAGCTGGGTTACTATGGCAACTTATGCTGAGAAACCGACCTGGGCGAGGGCAGCTACTCCCGTGCTAGCTCTGTGCAGTTTATGCCTTCAAGGATTTAACCCAAGTTAAAACGTCTGCTTCAAAAACGGTATTTTAATGTAGCTTCACACTGAACCAGTGGGGCTTTTTGTTTCACAATACAAGCAGCCAAATTCGCTGTATCTCCAACATTTACCCAATATTTACCCAAGCATCAGAGCCAGTCTCCAAGTCAAAATCTGTGTTTGTGTCAGCTGTTATTTCATCGTCCTTGATTACTTATTCTTAATCATGGGATATAGTTGAGTGTATTTTAACAGCTGCCGTCGAGCTCCTTATCTACGGTTCATTGCTGCTGCTGCAGTCATCGCAAAGCTCACGTCATAGCTGTTGTGTGCTGAAGGTCGCTTGCTTCAGTACTTGATAGGATGAAGTTGGTGCTATTCCATGACCGTTTTGTTAAAGTTGAATGATTAATTGGTAGTAGATTAATATTAGGTTTTAAAACAATCTGTTGATTATTTAGTAAAATTAAAAACATTCTCTGTTCTTGCTTTCCAAATGTGATTGTTTGCTGCATTCCTTTTGTTTTATATTATAGTGAATCTAATATTCTTATGTCTTGTTGTGGGGCTGATGATCAGACAAAACTAGACATAAGGAGATATAACCTCGGCCTCTGGATAGGGTTGCAAAAAAACAACAACGGAATATTGTCATGATTGGTTAATTGATTGGTCTATAAAATGTAAGACAACAGTGTAAGGCCAATCAGAAGTCTCTGAGTCCCAAGATACAGTCAACATATTGCTCCTCCTAAGAGAAAAGACGCAGAGAAACAAAGGTTTTTTTTTTCGATTGTTCTGCTTGAAATTGTTCCATCTGTAGTTGCAGCCCTGTAGTTTTTATGTAAACATGTTTTCACAAAATAATTATCTTCCTCTTAGACTGCTGCATTATTGCTTGAAAGTCATTTATTTGTGAGGGACCATGCTTTATAATCAAAAATGACTGGAAATCTCTCTTTCTACAGTATGGAACCTCTAAAGCTAATTAATATCTGCAGTCCCTTGGCAGGTCATGATATAAACATCAGGCGAATTGCAGGTTTTAGATGTATCCATTGTGTAGATAGTGTATTCCCCTCATGGTCTGGCAGGAGAACAGCCAGTTCTTGGCTTGCTCCACTGATACACACACAATGGATGATGTTGTGCTCTTTAATGTTTTTTTTTTTGGGGGGGGGGGATTATTGTCATCAGTCTCAATCTCAGTCCGCTTTCTTGTGTTTGGTGGTGTATGCTTCTGGAAAATGAGAAGGTCAGAGCTTAGACACCAAATATCAAATCCATACATACTCCGCAGTCGCATAATGATGCGTTCCACATGAGTTGGCTGATTGTTGTGGCGCAGGAGAAGAAAAAAAAAAAACAGCTCCTGCAATAATTAAAGTTCATCTGTCTGCACTAATGGAGCCGAGTCTGACAACTAATGAGGCCCTGCTGCACTGTGAGTGTGTGAAGGTCGTCCTGAACCATCCCGGTGAAAATGGAAACAAAGATGAGCCCTGCATTGTTTTCATGGTCTGAACATACGTGGGTCAGCAGCGTGATTAAGCTGATTTTTTTTGTTTTTGAGAGGGAAACGATAAAGAACAAGTGGGAGTAGTAAAATGCAACATGTTTGAAGGGGCTCTGGAGTGCTGTGTCAAAGGTTGTTGCATTATTCAGAGGTGAAAAAGTTATTCTCCGCTTTCTTCTGTCACATATTTGTAGTTGTTTGTGTGTGTGTGTGTGTGAAGGTCATGTCTGTGTGAGAACATTCATGTTTTCATTCCTGCCCACAGAAAAGGCTTGCGCTCAAGTGTTTTTCTCCAATCGGCTGAAAGCATGTTGACACACAGCTTCTGTACAGTGTGTGTGTTTTGTATGTGTGTGCGTGTGTATGTGTGTTGTGACATCTCCAGATACTCCAGTTCTTCCATTTGTGCAGCAGGTTATCGTTCACAGCGCCTACAGCTTCAGACGTCCCTCAATTAGGGGTGGGCGGACCGATCCAAATATCGATAGTATCGATACCAAGGTGAGTATTGGTATCGGATCGATACTAGCTCGATGAGATCGATATTTTTGTTGTAGTTTCTCTTCTATAAGTTCAGCAAATCACTTGTATCTCTTCACAGAGTTTGTGTGGTAGCAGCGTTTCTCTCAGTCCTGATGCGCAGTGCTCCTCTCCACCTCTCTCACTCTACTCACTCAGGTTCAGTCTGAAGTATGAATATGGCAGAATATAATAACCCTTTTGTGTATCTGTTGAAGGAACATTAGTATTCCTATTTAGGCTGCATGCAGATAGGTTATGGATTTAATTATGTAAAATATTATTTTCTTATTTGGCTAAAATCTTTGTCCTGTGTTTCATAATTATCATAATCATTATCAGCTAATTAAAGGCAAAAGTACAAAATCATTCAATGATCAGGAATTTTCAGGTAAAAAATCGGTATCGGCAATGCTGGCCCTGTAATTACTTGATATCGGATCGATACCGAAATTTGCAGTATCGCCCACCCCTACCCTCAATTACCTCAAACGTCCAACAACACATGTACAGTCTGAACAGGGATGTGGGAGGATCAGAAGGATCCGTTAAAGTCGAGAAAACAATTCTGTGTTTTGAAAAAGGGCGTGCGGCTACGGTTGGCTTGAACCTGGTGTCAGAATGTGTTTACACAGCGGTTTAAGCGAACACGATCCGTAATGCCTCGTCCTCTCCTCGGGGTAAAAAAAAATGTCTGTGTAGCTCTAATAGACCAGCACGCCTCATTCTGACCACTGTTAGCAGCCAGTGTGAGAGATGATTGGATACATAAAGCAGTATGCTAATTTCCCGGGGTTCAGTGAAGGGCTGGCTCCACTGTGTGCACTAACACAGCATTTCATATCTGAGGCCGGCTCTTGCTCTTTTGATCTCATCCTTTTCCAGAGTTTAGCCTCCCCCCTGCCACTCACATACCCATTTTTTTTTTTCGCCTGACGATGAATGAACAAACTCTGCTTGAGATGCCTGAGCAGCTTAATCCCAGTGGAGGAACCGACAGCCGTACTGGTAGGCTCATTTTTTTTATAGGTTTATAGGCTTTTTCTCAGGAGGGCGAGAAACACCGGGGGAACACTCCCGCTGAGAGTGGGATGCCTTCCCATTTCCAAACAGGAAAGTATTTTTAGTAGCGCCCGTGCGCTCTTGTTTGGATGTGATTAGAACTGTTGTCAGCAGGGAGAAAAAGACTATGAGCATTCCCACGTAATTGCTTTTTTTTCTGGGGGGGAAAAGGGGTGGTGTGTTAGCAATAGCCAGAGCATTGTACTGTATGAGACTAAAGTGATGGAGGATGTGCAGTACAGTTAGAAGGGAGCAGAGAATGTCTGTAGGTGTATCCCAGGTCGCCTAATTCCTCTGAAGGTGTATGATCTAGGGATGGACAATCGTCATTCGCCGATCATTGGCCAGCGCAAATATTTCAGCTTGTCAGTATCTGTGTTTTATGTGTCCCCTTAGCAAAAAGTAGTATACTTGAAGTTCATTTTATTAAGTATGCTTGAGTATAAGTATAGCAAGTATACTATGGACCATATACTTGTAGCATACTAGAAAGTATACTAATTTAATACTTCTTCGGACTAAATTGGAACATTTTAAGTTTATAAAAGTATACTTTAAGTATACTTTATAAGGTCATTTTAAGTTTACAGAAGTACACTTTCAAGTATACAACAAGTATACTCATCTATATTCTACTAGTGTACTAAGTATATACTTCTAGTACACATTTTAGTTTATTAACATGTAAGTTTATAACAGGGGTAATACCTCAATGTAAAGGTGTGTAGTGAAAAACATTTTTATTCTGCTAAATAAAATGTAAGTACAAGTCAATGACTTGATCTTATTCTGTACTTACATCAAGATATTGTAAGTATTAGCACTTCTAATATGGTAAGTTCTAGCAAGAGATTCATCAGTTATTACCACACATGCCCACAGCTTAACAGACGGGAAGTTTCTCCCGGAAAACACCCCTTCACTCACGGTGCCAACATTTTTATCATCTTTGTTAATTCGACACAATTTAACCACATAACAAGGATGTGAATTAACCTGCAACCGTTTTACACATCATCTTATTCACAAACACATTCACGAACCATAATTACACCAACAACAACAGAATACCCAAGAGTCTTTGCGCCACAGTCCACAGTATACTAAAGTACAAGTATAAGCTTTAGTATAAAAGTATAAGTCTAAGTATTAATGTACTTAGTCTTAGACTATTCTTTATACTTTTCAGTATAAGCCAAGTATACTTCACTATACTTTTCTTAAGTATACAAAATGTAGTATATAAAAAGTACACTTCAAGTATACTGCCTCAATTTTAGTATAAGATTAGTATACTTGTAGTACACTTGAATAAACTACTTTTTGCTAAGGGTCCAATTGCCAATAGTAAATGTTGTCTCTCTCAACATCCGGCCAGCAACACCATCTGCTTTGTCACACGTCACAAGTAATAGCCTATCAAGACTGAATAATCTAAATCTGCAAAGTACCTAGTAACTCAATGTATCAAATCGCAGAAAATGGAAAGACTGAAATGCCTCAAAGTAAAGGAACATAAAGGAACAAGAGCCAAACATTACGGTATCTTCACACCCTCAGTCAGGTGAAGTTTTGTCATCCACAAAACATTTCTGGACCTTCACGGCAAAACAGCGTTGTAGCATTCTCCTAAACAAACTGAAGTATCGTTATTGAACTTGTTTTGAACTTGAGCTGAAAACTCAAAATGGTTCCATGCAGTTCACCCAGCATAATCCAAGTCTCCAGAATCCTTCAGATCTCAAACTGTTGTGAAAAGATGTTGTTAACACCCTTTTTAAAGCCGTAGCTTCTAAGCTAATAGCGTTAGTGAGTACCCTGTACATCCAGGGTGTAAATAACATCTTCTCAAATCGATCCGGGATCTCAGAGCTTCCGGTGACTTGGATTCACCGAACAAGCTGTATGGAGCCATTTTACATTGACATGTCAAGATAGCGCACACATCTTGTCCAAAGAATTGTGTGATCTTGGGGCTTCCAAAGACTTCGATTGCAACGGACGCACTGTACGGAGACATTTTACATTTTATTTTACGTTGTGTTTTCATCTCCATCTACTTCAGTTGCAACGTCACTGTTTTGCTGTGAAGCTCCAGAAATGTTTTGTGGACAAAACAAAACAGCTGACTTTCCATCAGCAAGAAGGACAGTAGAGACAGTAGAGAGTAAAACAGTTTAACAACAGTATTTACGTAAATTGTAATTATAGTCACATTCCATCACTTGTCATTTAGAATTTACATTTACAAGATTTATATTTTTACTACAAATACATATATGTTCCAAAGATCATTCATTGATCTTCTTGATCAATAATAATCCCCATTGGCCTTGAAAAGAACATATCTAATTAAAATCCGCCATCATTTCCATAACCCAGAGGTTAGTCATTTCCCAGAGACAGGTTTTGTTTACAATAGCACTGAGGCGTCAGGTGTTCGTGTTTGCTTATATCATGTGAGCTGGGCTCAGAGGCAGAGTGAGGTGTGGCACCAGTTATGTGACAGATGCCTCTCAGTGTTGGGATGAATTCCAGGCTACAGACAGAGAGTTCAGACAGCTGATGAGCGAGGCTCTGTTTGCTCCTCAGCTCAGCTCAAACACAAGAACAAGACACCGAGGAGTGTCCTGAACGCCATGCTGCTCTTCCAGTTTCACAGCATGCATGACGACGGTGTTCATTTCACTCAAGGCAAATACCGAGAACACACGGGTGGTCAGAGGAAGTCAACCGGCCAAACTGGTTGTGTTCTCTCAGGTCATAGGTATTACTGTACAACCTGCTGTACAGCATCCATCCACTGAAACTCCCTTTGTTGCTTCCTTTGTCTCAGCTCTCAGTGCAGGAGTGTACACTGATGCCACCTTGTGTTCAAAAGGCTAATTACATGACCAGAGGGACATCATTACGAGTGTGTGAGTGTCAAACTAGACGAGGTCATAAATGAGGTTTTTCACAGTGGAGGTTGTCAGGTTTTAATCAGGTCATGCGTAAAATCACTACGGTAGAATTAAACAGTAAAAAAAAAACGCTGACTGATTGCTTTAGGATGTGTCGTCTTTCAAAACACTGAACTCCAAGGTTGTTTTTGGTACAACACAAATTATTTAGTAACAACAAACAGTTCAACTGACAAACACAAAACTGCAGTCTGATAAAAAAGTTACTAATTTGGGTAATTCTTTAAGAATGAGTATGTGTTTTTCCCCCCAGTGTTGTATAAAGTACCCAAAAGTCATACCTGAGTAAAAGTAAAAAATGTCATGTGGTAAAAAAAGTGAAAAGTGGAATTCAGTACTGGAATAAAAGTCATAAAGTATCTGATATTAACTGTACTCAAATATCAAAAGCACAAGTAAAATTGACCTATGCATTTATTTACATGTATGCATATTCAGTAATGGAGTAACAACATGCATGTAATGGGATTACATGATTAGTATACAAAAAAAGGAAACAAGAAGTAATTGGATTACAACAACTTTCAGTCGAAAAGGGCATTACTAACAAGATTACGAGTGTAAGATAAAGAATGGTGCACTAGTCTGTCGCCGTGCACATGTGCACACAACACAAGTCTCACACAGTCACTGTAATCTTGAGTGTATTCTTACAGAGAGCACACTTGTTATTAAGATGTCTGTGAACTCGTCTTTTCAACCTGTTCAGTATCTAATATAGCTGGATGAAAAGCATGAGGAGAAATGAAGCTTTAACTTTTATTTTCCAATAAAAATATATATTTATACTCACACATTCCAGTATGTTTAGCCTCAATAGCAAAATGTCTTTCCCCTTTCTTTTGTGTTTTAAAGCTTTGTCTGTCAGGCAGCAGGTCATGTCTCTACACTCTTCCGTCAGCAAGCTTAATGATGAACCAAGTTTTATCTGTTTGTTGAGAACAATCATTACACAGGTACATCTATAAACAAATGAAAAGAAAAACTGCACACTAGTACTTGATACAGATACCTAAAACTCACAGGAATATTGCTATTGCTGGTATGTATTTGACATCTCGAATAAATGCACAGTTTGTCTGTTGGCCTTTAAGAAGCCCGTCTCAACAGTTTGTTTTTTCATGGTTACACACCTCATTAGCTCGGCTAAGAAAACAAATTCCATTTTTATCATCCTTACAATGTACCATTAAACACTGCGTATAGAAAGATTGGAAACCTTTTTCACAGCAGCTATACAAATGTATTGCTATGCTATCACAGAAACACACTCGATGCACAGTTGTGATAGGAAGAGCTCCAGCACGAGGAATTCTAGATTTATTGATCAGATTGGTTAAGAAAACTGCATGAGTACAAGAGTTAACATATAGGAACAAAGCTTACAAACATTCTAAAATACTGTTCGTCATTATAAACAATAAAACAACGAGTTGCCATGTTTTGGTCATCCATCCTTGGAATATTAGCCCACTTTTGGTTGGATGACCAAAACATGGCAAAAGCAAAAGCTGATAAATAGCTCACCTGGTAAATTGCACGCCTCATTCAGACCACTGAGGTTGGACCAGGGGTTAAAATCCTACCTGTAATTTTTGCTGCATGGAGTAAAGTTTAGCCGTCATAAAAACTTTAGTTTAGTCTAGTCTGCCACTGAAGTTGAAAAGATGTATTAAATCACATTGTAAAAACGTACCCAACCTGAGTTAAACTAAACCCAAACCAGCTGCTAACCTAACCCACTGCTATCACATCCTAACCTAAACCAACCCAAAACATTACCTGACCTTAATTAACCGAATGCTAACCTACGCCAATGCTAACCAAATCTAGGATGACCTAATGCTAACTTAACCTGTCCCTGTTTGTAATCAAAGCAGGACTGCTGTGGACCCTGTGGGATAATTTCCATGTGAGTGTGTTGTTGGTGTTTCAGCAGTCTCCTCCTCCAACATACAGTTTGTCAGTTTTTAGGGGCGGCTGCAGCTCTGGGGGCAAAAGTTAAGGTGGCCTTCACTGAACCTAATATAAGGTTAATATGAAATACACACAGAAATTGACCTATAGGTAAATAAATGAATAAATACCGTTAAGCACGAAGGCAAAGTTTTAGAAACCTGTTGCTGATGCGTATTTGATCTGAAGAAAGTAAATGAGTCATTTGGGAGATCCGGTGTCCCATAAAAATATTGATTCTGTACTGATCAGACCAGACATGTACAGATTCTCCTTCAAGCTGTACTGGTGTTGATATGTTCCCAGTTGTTTACAGGAGATAAAAGGATAGATTATAGAGATCCCCCTGTAGAAGCTCGGAACAACCTAAGAAAGGCGCGACTGTCATGAGTACTTGACTTCAGCTCCACTGTGAACAGGAACAGTGTGCAAAACAAAGGTTAAATTAAAGTAGTACTGGTTTTAGTGTTTGCAGTGGTTTCTAAGCTGGTGGTTGCTATATGGGAGTGTTGTAAGGCACCGTGCACTATCTCAGCGACCTGCAGCACTTTCCCCTTCACAAGCCCGACTGCCAACAGTCAGCATGGACAAAGCCCCGCTTGCACTCCTCCATTATGTCGCCATTTGCTACAATTTGCTCATGGCCTCCATTAGCTCCATTCTGCAACCAGACAAGCCGAGTCTGTCTACCATGCTCATACATGTACTGTGCACGTAATTCTCCTCAGCTGAACTCAGCCTGGACAGTTCAGTTCAATCCTTGGACAGTTCAGCAGAGCCTGTTTGTAATCTCCTTGAGCTCCTCTTACACTGTGCCTTCTACTTCCTTTAAGCATTTTGAACCATCTGAACTGAACCTTGACTATCAGTTTCTCCCCACCTTCTTCCTGTTCCTGTACTCTGAAGCCTCCTGTCTCAATTTTTCACTCTTTCCTCCATGACTGCGTGACGTCCCTGCTGCTCGGATACATTGTTATTGCTCCACTGCTGCTTCACATGCTGTCAAGGCACTCCTGATTGGTCAGCGACCCCTGACACAAAGACAGACAACACTTCCAACAAGCCCTCCAGCCCTGCCTCTTCCCTCAAATGTTCCATCCATATAACCATGGTTATACTTTCAGTCTGGGTCGGTAGCTCTCTTCCCCTGCTGAGAAAAAAAACTGGAAAAAAAACAACTCTTTAAGCTCCTCCCACACTGTTCCTATCCCGCAGTGAGTCCTTCTGGTCTGGTCTGCTGATCCACATGTGTCAATAGTTCGCCTCCTCAGCTGAGACCAGCCTGGAGAAAGTCATTTCTCTCGTTCCTCAGTCCTCTCCTCTGACTGACTGTAGTCTCCCTGAACTCCTCCTGACCTCAGAGAAAGAGAAGCTCTTGCCTCCAGACATCAAACAACAGAAGTCCTACCAGATTTAGTTCAGGCTAGAAACATCCTGAGAAGTATAAATGTTACTGCGTCCCTCCCTCCTGTCAGTCTGGAGAAGCCTCCACTCAGATAGGGTTACATTTTGCACAGACTACCTCAGTGACCAGTGTCAGAACCAAACCTTGATCAGCCTGTTGGCTGATGGTTCACTTGAATCAGCTCTACTTCCTGAGATCTGACGTCCTGTGCTCCAGGAGGCACTACAGGAGAAGGTAGAAGCAGACCTGCAGCTGCTATATTAAATTTATACCACTGATTTATTTTAGATCTATATTTCACGATGATGATTTAAAGAAATAAGAAGGACAAAATGACATTATTGTTGAATTTTATTGATTCAAATCTATGAATGTAAAGTGTGTTAAAATTTTATTATGTAAGAAACAGTTTGTTGTTACTAGTAACTAAAGCTATCAAATAAATGAAGGGGAATAAAAATTACAATATTTGGCATATATTAATATTTATACCTCAAAATTGTATTTACAGTTGTAGTCTGTAACTATTTCTTTGTTATATTTGCTAAAATTTTCATTATGATCTGACAGTAGAATAAAGATACAGGTCAGCTGTGTAAGAATCCACTGTCTGTGGCTCCACCCAGTGGCCCTTATTTGATTTGCAAGAATCCACCGATCATGGATCAACACAACCAATCAGAGCCAAGGGGAGTGTCTGAGAAGTGTCAATCATTCTCGTGCATACGCTGCTGGCAGCCCCCTTCCCTCGTGCAGGCGCAGTGCCTGTTCTTACCTGGTCAGATAGTTCAAACTCAAGCCCAAACTTTAAACAATGGCAGAGAACAGGCAACTACCACAGAGCCGAAAAATGCCCCACAATAGCCCACGTCAAAGAGAAGAAATAAGAAGACTGACGAAGAAAAGCAGTGTTGAAAGAAAGAATTGGACCGAGCCAGAAAGAAAACTAGGATATATATCCAAACATCTTTTCAGAGGTGGAGGAGCTGCAGGATTTGTAAGGACTACATTTGAGGACTGAGCTACACGCAGTTGGCCGCTTTTCTGCTGGACAAGTAAGGACCCCTGCTTGCTATATGATTCATTCTGTGTTTTAACCACAAAGCTATGGTGGCGGTGGTTACAGTAATACTGGCAATAGCATATGGCCGTATGATGTTGTAGTCGAGCTATGTAGCTTGTTGGTAAATCTAGCATGTTAGCTTGGATGCTAACTCCTGTATTTAGCTTTGTCTTTATGGCTGCTGGTTAGCAAAAGTGTCTTTCAAGTGACCGGGCAGTTATAACATTAGTTTGTGTTCAGTATGCTCTGAAGTGGTTGAAACGGTTTAGAGAAATAACATTACTTGTTGTATGGCCATGAACTTTGGGTCATGACCGAAAGAATAAGATCCCGGATACAGGCGGCCGAAATGAGTTTCCTCCGCAGGGTGGCAGGGCGCTCCCTTAGAGATAGGGTGAAGAGCTCTGTCACCCGGGAGGAGCTCAGAGTAGAGCCGCTGCTCCTCCACATCGAGAGGAGCCAGCTGAGGTGGCTGGGGCATCTGTTTCGGATGCCCCCGGGACGCCTCCCTCGGGAGGTGTTCCTGGCATGTCCCGCCGGGAGGAGACCCCGAGGAAGACCCAGGACACGCTGGCGTGACTATGTCGCCCAGCTGGCCTGGGAACGCCTTGGGATCCTCCCGGAAGAGCTGGAGGCAGTGTCCGGGGAGAGGGAACTCTGGGTGTCCCTGCTCAGGCAGCTACCCCCGCGACCCGGCCCCGCATAAGCGGACGAAAATGGATGGATGGATGGAACATTACTTGTGCTTCAGAAAGGCAGCATGTCAAAAGTGTTGCACCTGGTAATGATTACCTGGTAACTCCGCCTACCGCGATGTGAGGAAAATTGTTTGTTCCTCCAGATACATTCAGTGATCGGCATGAGGCACTCCTCCTTGTAATTTAGTTGTATTGATCAGAAATAGAACAATCAGGGCTTATTTTGTTGTTGTTATTTTGAATGCGGCATCTTGGTTATCTGGCGTCCTCTGTTACTGTCATTACAAGCCTGCTCCTGCATGGCAGCCTCCTCTGTGTACAGTCGACTGTATATTGCCTTAGATTTTGGATATCTTATATGGTGATATGGCCTAAGTGTTACAGCCTCCATAACACTAAAGTAGGGCTGCAGCTATCGATTCTTTTTGTAATCGATTAAACTAGCACTTTATCGATCGATTAATCGAGTAATCGGATTTTTTTTTTTTTGTGTTTTTAAACAACCAAAACAAATAATGCATAACGAAAATGATGTGGCTGTAAAATGATCAAGCATTTCTCAAAAAAAAACAGAGGTATTCATTCCAACTCCAACATTTGGCTCCAAAACTATGCCCATTTATTAAGTGCCAGTGCCAATAATTAAACAACAATACAGATAAATCAACTTACTGTAAAACATGTATAACATGTAAAACTGTGAATACAAACTTAAATAGTAAAGGCCATTTGGCCTTGGTTTTGTTTTCTTCATACATTACAAAAAAAGGATTGCACCTGAACTGTCAGGAATCATTTCAAAGTGACACAGACATATTGAGTGCATTACACCGCCTCCTCCAAACAGAGTTTATAATCACAAAACAGCCAATGTGACACGTAATTCATGATCATGTCTGTATAAAGTGATGTTTATTTTTGCTCTTCTTCGGCGGTTGTTTCAGTGAGTTTCGGGCGCAGAGTGATGAGACATATACCGTTGAAATTTGTAGAGTCCCAGCTTTCATATGACATGCTGTATGTAGCATTAGCATGAAGTAGCGTAATCGCTAACGCCGATTTTTTCGGACATGCGCCATTAGCGTGTTTTTTCTATGTGCTCCTTTAGTTGCTTGGTGTCGGAATTGAGTTTCGATTAGGTGAAAATGATTATCATGAGCGTTTAGCCGAGCTTCTTCCCGTTAAGTTGGTGTGCTGCATTAATATGTTGCTACATGGTTAGCATGCTCTTATAGGGTGTATAATGCAACATGTGCAGCTCGGGTTGAAGAGGTTAAAAACATCAAAGCTAAACATCATATCTCGTCAAACCGCATCACGACATCACTACAAATACAGAGCTAAATTGTGCCAGCCAGCTAAATTCAAAATGTATGACGCGCTGGTGTGTTTCCTGAACAATGTGGAACAATCAGATCCCTGCGCGTATAGTGCGCGTCATAGGAATTTAACGAGGCTTCGAGGCCGAGTTTTTGCCTCGAGGAATTTTTATAATCGAGTTAATCAAGTAACTCGATGAATCGTTTCAGCCCTACACTAAAGTGATGTCATTTTGAAACCTTACCAGACTGTTCTACTTACCCCATGACCTGCATTTTCATAGTCATTGTATCCACATTACTGATGATTATTGATCAAAACTCTCACTGAGTTGACATTTTGGGAATGTACCAACAGTCATCCCTACAGTATTGTTGCAATAGTGATATCAAGATTGGAAAAAAAATATTGTGATATTTGATTTTTGTCACCCTATCATTGCACCGTTCATTGCTACTTAACCCTTATTTCACCAGGATCGCCTCAAATAATGTGACAAGTGTTGTGGCCAAAATAGGCTGCAATAACAACATGTCACAACAAAGAGTGATGACATAAGACAAACCAGATAGTACACTACTATCTCCGAAGTATTAATTAGAAAACATCAATAATTGATAAATATTAAATTAATCCAATTTGTATTGGTACAATGACAATCTAAATGACATGTTGAAGTAACCAAAACTAAATAAGATCAATCAAGACGACAGCTTCACAAGGCTAATGTTTTAAGATCCTTAAACATCGGCACCAAAAAGAACGAACATCCAGCTTTCTGCAGCAATGATTACAAATCACGTAATTTTGAAATTTCTTTCTAATTGCAGATGATTGATAAAGATAAGGAAAATAATTGGCTGCTCAATTTGATCAGTTAAAGAAGTTGATAAAGAGTGTCGAGTTGGATTAGTGTCAAGACATCACCACATGAAACCAGTGTGATCCACACAGTCAAACATCCATTACTCACTGCTCAGAGTTGCTGACTGTGTCTGTGTGTTTGTCTCATCAGTCCTCTCTGTTGTTGTTGTTGTCATTGTCATCACTATGTCGTTTGATTAAGAGCTTGCATTCACAGAATCCCATTTGCACTGAAGCCCCATCAGACTGCGTACTGTCGGAGCTCATTAATCAGAGGACTCTGTCTGTCTGTCAGCACAGTGATGGTGTCTCTGTGCAGACTGATAGTGTCTCTATTCCTCTCAGGCAGCAGCTCCATCTGATTCTTGATAACGACTAGATCTGGCTGCAGTTTGGCTTCATTATGAACACTCTGGCTAAATGAGGAAAATGAAAGTGGTGTGAGCACACTGAGTGGCGTGGATGCTTTGTCAGTTGATGTGTATTTGCCTTCAAAATAATGAGAATTGTAGGATCTCCCAGTGGTTATTTTAATCTGTTGACTTCTGTGAGCTCAGCAAGACCGATATTGTTGTCCATGGTGGTTTCTCACTCACAGCGTTTTCCTCTGTAGTGAAAAGTAACTGTACTTGTAAGTTGAGTATTATCATTTTCTGCAACTTCTACTTTTCTCAATTCAATTCCAAAACTTTATTTGTCCCCGGGGGGCAATTGAAGGAAATCAACTACTCTATGAGCTAACTGGTCGACCGCATAAGCAGTGACCCGGAAGCAGTCAGTTTTTACACCTTAATACATTTATATGGCATTATTATTGTGCAGATTCTGTTTACTGATATATTTCATCAATATAATGACCAAATAAATAATGATTGGCATCATATTTTAGATTATGATAAAACTGTATTGATCCTGGAGGGGAAATTCATGCGGGACAAGCTTAGATACATCAAACCTGCAGCGGATGTTGAAAAGACAGGTTCTGTCCGGTGGAGGAAGGATTTGTAGCAACAACATCCAAAAGCAGTTTACTCAGGCAGTTTAGGATTTTGCTGGTCGGGGCGTAGATTAGGCTGTTCCAGAAATAGCAGGCGGGAGTGCAGCCAGCAGCTCTGACACAAAAGCTGTGATGTAGAGTTTAAAGGTGGATCTCATGACTGAGCTGGATGGCATACTGCGCTGCTGACCACGGGATCATTCTCTAAATTTATCCTTGAAGTTAGTTATTAAGATCATTTCTGACTGTGTGCTTACATTCAGTTAAATAGACATGCTGAGCATAAGAATCCCATTTGGAGCTTAGGCACTATAAGTCTAAAATCCACTTAAATTTAAAACCACTTGCTTTGTAATTTAATGCAGCATAAATTGAGAGTTTAGTCAGGAAAGCCATGGGTAGGTGGAGAAAAGCAAACTTTTAGGATGATGGTAGAGTAGAGGCAACACATATTATTCGTTGGACAAACAAAGCTTATTCATAAAGCTCATACAAAGTTCACCTCAGTCTAGATTTTGCTTATAGATAAGATTATTTCTACGTCAACGTTAGGATATATAAATAAGTGGGGATACATAGTTTTCTCTAAACTCACCTACTCTACAGCTCTGTGGCTGTTGAGTAACTTATCTCTGAGTTTTCAAGAATCTCTCCTTGTTTATAGCTGCTAGTTTCCTAGTCTCATCATACTGCTTTTCCAAATCCAATTTACTGCACCCAGTTTACTGCTGGCACTGCTAATCTGCTCATGCAAACTATCAATCTCACTTCCCTCTCTCAACTATGCCACTAGGGGGTACTAACAGAGCATAGCAATTGAGAGGATAAGCCGTTGCAAATAAATCTTGCCTGTCTGATGACCTTTTGACTGTCATCAGGTGTGGTGTGGTGATGACATAATGGGGCTTTTAAACCTGGCACAGGGATGTATGTTGGTGGTAACGGGAGATTGTTTCCTCTGCAGGGTGACATTCATGTCAGGGCAGTGGTGAGAAACAGTGGTGGCTACAGTGGTAAGCTAACAGCAACTGCTGCCTGAGGACAACACTGAGGGGACACGCTGCCTCAAATTAATAAATGACGATGTCATCGTCCATCACGATGTTTCACTGTAGACATTGATGTATGCCAATTTGGCAGACATCACCCAATCCTCGTATGTACATAACGTTACTTTTATAGCAACCATTTTTTATTCAGTAAATAGTAAGTGTTATAATTACTGTCTGAGAAGACATCATTCCCTTTTCACTTTCATGTGGCGTTGCTATAGAGGCGTGGCAAAGCTTCCGGCTTCGAACTGACTGACACCACACAGGTAACACTGGATCTCCAGGAAGGGTTGAGGTCCAAAAATACATCTGCAATTGCCACTTCCGGAAATCTTTGCAATAGCCACTTTAAAAAAAGTATCAATAATATGAATTTGAATAGTAATTGTAGTATTCGAAAATTTCTACTACATGAGAGGGAGGCAGAGTGCATTGCCAAGCTTCAGAGCAAGAATAAGGCTTTAGAAACTCAGATGCAGGGATGAGAGGAAACACTCAGGAGAAACGAGGCTGTCCGCAATGAGGCTGAGGTGGAAAGGAAAGACACCATCGAGTACCTGCAGTTTCTGCTGTCAGAGAAGAAGGCTACTGAAGATGAAGCGCTCTCTAAAGTACAGCAGCTTGAGGAGGCTCGCCAGCAGCAAAAACAGAGCCAGAATTACCTTGACGAGTGCACAGCCCAGTTGAAAGAGGAACGCAGCGAATTGAAGGCTTCACTCTCCCAGACACAGAGTGATTTGGAGAGCCTTCAGGAGGAGAGGGCCAATCTCATCCAGTCCCCCAGTGATCTCCAACACACCCTGGAGGATTAGGAGAAAACTGTGGCGACAACTGAAAACTAAACATTTTGGTATCTGGTGTATTGCCCTGAGCTTCTATGGGTTTTCTCTGGGTGCTCCCATTAACCTACTTTCAGTGAAGACAAAATTCTTCAATGAATTAAAAAAAAAAAGTTAAATTAGTTCAGGCTGCATAAAAAAGAGAACATCGGCATGACTCCGATAGCAAAATTGAAATTGTTGCAGCCCAGATCTGGCCTACACCATATATGTTCATCCAGCCCCCATACCACCCGGAATGATGGCACTTGGACAGTCCACTCCTGTTTGCCAGATCTGAGACACGAGCAGGACATGTGAAGGAATGCTTTTCGAGTGTAAAACTGACCCTGGTCTGCGCAAATATACAAGCACATATGCGCATACACACCCAGCCATCCGAAGAGAGGGGAACTCTCTTTGAATATCCTTTCTCAAAGGTTTTTTCCTGTGTCCAAGATTGTTCTAACGTTCACGGGAAGTTGTTCCTCGCCTTCTTAGAGAGCTTGGGCTGGGTACCTGTTCCTTGATCTTGGCCCCGCAAGACATACTGGAACACCATTAGCAACAAATATATTAGTCATTAAGTCAGCATCTTTTAAAAATAGCATGCCATAAAGCAAATAAGGAAATTGATAAATACAAAAAAAAGTCATGTTTTTCATTCAGTTTTTGAGAATTTAAAGACTCTTTTAAGGCTTTAACTACACACATAGGTTGTTGGACAGCAGAACCTGTGCTTTACCTATGAAACTTGAAGTACCTTCAGCTGATTATTCATTTACTTCATTAAGGTTTTGAATGCAGGACTTTTACTTGTTATAAAGTGTTATGTTGTTGTATGTGTTTAGCTTTTTCTTTAAAGCTACTGGTTAGCAAAAGTGTCTTTCAAGGCTGTTATAACGCTAGTTTGTGTTCAGTATGCTCTGAAGTGGTTGAATTGGCTTCGAGCAATAACATTACTCATGCTTCAGAAAGGCAGCATGGCAAAAATGTTGCACCGGGTAATGATTACCTGGTAACTCCGTCTACCGCGATGTGATGAATATTGTTTGTTCCTCCGGATACATACAGTTTAGTTGTATTGATCAGAAATAGAACAATCAGGGCTTATGTTGTTGTTGTTATTTTGAAGGGGACATCTTGGTTATCTGGCTTCCTCTGTTATCGTCGTTACTAACCTGCTTGTTCACAGCAGCCTCCTCATTGAAGGCAGGTCCACCTTTTTCTCAAAACTCCAGACTTTTCCAGACACTTTTTATACACGTTTCTGCCTACACAGTCATTGTTTGGCTGTTTTGGTGTTTTTAGGTTTATTTTAGTCCTCTGTTTTAGAAAAATGAAAAATTAACTGTGTCATATATGAACATGCAAACATTTTGTAGGAGCTCCACAGGTATCACTGAAAACTGTTAATCTATCTTCCTTCAACTGATTTTTTTTTCTGTAATGACCCAAAAAGCATATATTTCTACAGTCCACATGAGTAAAACAATAATAATATAAAAAAATAAAAGGCAAGAAATAGAATAGAAAGAGTAAACTCTATACACATATTTAGTGTACATAAATTACAAAAAAACATGAAACTTCAAGATTCAAGATGTTTATTGTATATACACAGTAGAAACATAGTTTGCACCGGGCAATGAAATTCTTAATTTGCTAGCTTCCCTTCACACTCACAAAATATACTTCAAAGAAGATGAATAAACAAAACTATAAAGAAAAAAATAGCATGTGCAATGTTTGCATACAGCAGAAGGCACTGAAAGACATTGAAATATAAGAATATTGAATATACATTGGATATTGAATATTATTATTGGATATGTACATAATATATGCATTGGATATGTCCATAGTGCAAATGTAGTTCACAGGTGAGCATAGTTCACAGTATTGTATATAGTGCAAATGTAGTTCCCAGTGTTAAATAGTTGTGTATATGTAGTTGTCATCAGTGTGTTACAGAGTCATTCAGCAGCCTGATGGCTTGTGGATAAAAACTGTTTTTAAGTCTGGTTGTTTTGGCTTTCACGCTCCTGTAGCATCTACCAGATGATAGCAGTGTGAACAGTGTGTGTGTAATCACATGTTTGAGAGCCTTCCTTTCCTGTACCGTGCAGTTCCCAAACCACACTGTGATGGAGTTGGTCAGGATGCTCTCCACTGTACATCTGTAGAAGTTGCTGAGGAGTTTGGTGGGCAATCCAAATTTCTTCAGCTTTCTTAAGTACTACAGCCGCTGCTGAAACTTCCAGGAGAGGTCCTCGCTGATATGGGTGGCGAGGAATTTAAAGGTTTTTACCCTCTCTACCTGAGTCTCACCGATGTGAAGTGGACTGTGCTGGTCTCTCCTCTTCCTCCGGTCGATAATCATCTCCTTAGTCTTCTCTGCGTTTAAGGAGAGACTATTTGTGTGGCACCAGGACATCAGCTGAGCCACCTCCTCCCTATAGTCTGTCTCTGCTCCAACAGTGATCAGTCCGATGACTGTTGTGTCAGAGTGCGATTGGACGCTAGTCATTTAAGCAACTTAAACATCTACCATTGATAGTTCTATCAGGTTATTTTCTAATCCGGACTGATTTTTACCATATAACAAGCAACTAGGGCTGAAACGATTCATCGAGTTACTTGATTAACTCGATTATAAAAATTCCTCGAGGCAAAAACTCGGCCTCGAAGCCTCGTTAAATTCCTATGACGCGCACTATACGCACAGGGATCTGATTGTTCCACATTGTTCAGGAAACACACCAGCGCGTCATACATTTTGAATTTAGCTGGCTGGCACAATTTAGCTCTGTATTTGTAGTGATGTCGTGATGCGGTTTGACGAGATATGATGTTTAGCTTTGATGTTTTTAACCTCTTCAACCCGAGCTGCACATGTTGCATTATACACCCTATAAGAGCATGCTAACCATGTAGCAACATATTAATGCAGCACACCAACTTAACGGGAAGAAGCTCGGCTAAACGCTCATGATAATCATTTTCACCTAATCGAAACTCAATTCCGACACCAAGCAACTAAAGGAGCACATAGAAAAAACACGCTAATGGCGCATGTCCGAAAAAATCGGCGTTAGCGATTACGCTACTTCATGCTAATGCTACATACAGCATGTCATATGAAAGCTGGGACTCTACAAATTTCAACGGTATATGTCTCATCACTCTGCGCCCGAAACTCACTGAAACAACCGCCGAAGAAGAGCAAAAATAAACATCACTTTATACAGACATGATCATGAATTACGTGTCACATTGGCTGTTTTGTGATTATAAACTCTGTTTGGAGGAGGCGGTGTAATGCACTCAATGTGTCTGTGTCACTTTGAAATGATTCCTGACAGTTCAGGTGCAATCCTTTTTTTGTAATGTATGAAGAAAACAAAACCAAGGCCAAATGGCCTTTACTATTTAAGTTTGTATTCACAGTTTTACATGTTATACATGTTTTACAGTAAGTTGATTTATCTGTATTGTTGTTTAATTATTGGCACTGGCACTTAATAAATGGGCATAGTTTTGGAGCCAAATGTTGGAGTAGGAATGAATACCTCTGTTTTTTTTGAGAAATGCTTGATCATTTTACAGCCACATCATTTTCGTTATGCATTATTTGTTTTGGTTGTTTAAAAACGCAAAAAAAAAAAAATCCGATTACTCGATTAATCGATCGATAAAGTGCTAGATTAATCGATTACAAAAAGAATCGATAGCTGCAGCCCTACAAGCAACAAGTCCACAAGTTATCTAGCAACAACCAGAGTGATAGATATTTGTTTAGCTAACAGCTAACTCACCTGGATATTCAAAACACACATGTCCAGTGTGATGGTTTTAAGAGGATTCAGTGTCAGAAATGGAATACAGTATTTATTATTTTCAGGCTATAATCACCTGAAACAAAGAATCACGTATATCTGTTGCCAGAGTTAGCCTTTTATATCTACAAAGGAAGGGGATGTTTTAGGGCAATGAAATACAGTTTTAAGAGTATTCTCCTTACGACAGAACCCAAAACTAGAAGGTTAATTATGACTTATAAAAGACATTTATTTATTGTCAGATACTAGATGACAATCATTCAACAGAATGGCTTTATGTTCAACACTGAATAAATAAATTGATAAATATGTGCAACAGATTGCTTGTTTCAGACATGTCTCAAACATTTTAGAGGTAGTATAACTGAACTGGACATTGATTAAAGAAGATAATAAAAAAGGTAAATGTTGTGGATGATTATGCTACTGTTTTCTGTGAACATCTTGAGCTTGCAGATAGTTGTTCAGTTCAGCTTCATTAGCCTCCTATTCTGTAAGACCTGATGTGGTTCGGACCTGCTGATGCTCCACCTTTACCCTTCACTCTCCGTACAGCTGAGGGAGTGTACTTAGCATCCATGACAGTCATTAGCTTCTTGAAGCCCTGTTTTGAAACTGCGTTTATAGGCATCATATCTTTAGCGGTACAGTAGGTAATTGGGCTTGTTATGACTTTGTCTCACTTCGGTTTCTTCTCGTATGGGACAATGGCTGAAAAAGCAGCGGCGTGATAGCTCAAACTCATGCTCTCAGAGTTCATGTTTGGGACAGTATCTGTTGAGATGATGGAAGAGGTTAGTGGTCGCCGACACAATGCTGGTCTGTTATTTGTCAGACTTCAGGTGGTCGAACTATTTCCAAATAAGCAAAATAGCGTGACTTTCTTCGGTTCAATTTATTTGTCTTGTGAGTGGGAGGGGCATTTGTTCTCTGCTGTGCGATTGACTGTTGGTGTAGTGATTTCTAGGTAGAGGACAACGGCCTCACAAAAAAATTATAGAGATCGTTTTATCCCCGTGATCCCTGCCCCGTGAACTAGGAATGGGTGATATTTTACCGTTTGCGATATACCGTCAAAAAATTTCCCCACGGTAAGAATTTGTCATCTCGGGGTAATAACGATAAATTCCGGTTGATGACGTTTTTTTTCAACTTTATTGTATTCAGATTTACTCTCGTTTGATGACGTTGTATGCGACCACGCACTCGCAGCCCAACTCACTTGACAGGCACCTGCCACCTGCTTGCAGACCTGATCTCTTGGCTCACGTGAAGAACAATAACAAACATGGTGGAAAGCGGAGATGAAAGCGAGGAGCTCGTTGCTAAACGAGGCTCCAGCTCGATTATCTGGAACTGGTTTGGTTACTTTAAGTCTGACATGGAGCAAAACTCTGTTATATGCAGAGTTTGTAAAAAAAAAACGGTGATTGCAAAGGGTGGTAACACCACCAATTTGTTCCACCACCTCAAACACCAGCACAAACCAGAATATGACGAGAGCCAGAAAATGCGCACGGATGCAGCAAAAGCGACAGCGTCAACTTCAGCCAAAGCCTCCGGTAAGAAAACTCTTAGCCAGACGAAAAATTGGCGACACATTTGCTCATTCCATACCATATGATAAGCAAAGCAAACGATGGAAAGAATTAACGGAGGCAGTGGCGTTTTGCCTGGCTAAAAACATGTTGCCACTCCAAACTGTGGAGAAGGAAGGATTCAGGCGAATGATCCATAAAATGGACGCTAGATACAACATGCCCTCGAGGAAGTATTTTTCCAAGACGGCCCTGCCTAAGATGTATGATGAGTGCCGTGATGGCTTACAAACAACGCTGTCTACAGTGGAGTTTTTTTGCCTCAACCACAGACATGTGGAGTAGCCGAGCGACTGAGCCGTGCATTAGCCTCACGGTCCACTACATCACGAGTGAATGGAGTTTGAACAGCTGTTGCCTCCAGACAAGTTTTTTCCCGGATGACCACACGGGTGAAACTATTGCGAGTGGTTTCGAAGCAATTTTTGCAAGAATGGAAACTGGACAAGACCAAACAGGTGTGCCTGACCACAGACAGTGGAGCTAACGTGGTCAAAGCAGTCGCCCAGAGCCACTGGACAAGACTTGGTGAAAAAGTACCTGTGCATCCCTGCAACAAGCACACCAACAAGCCTCAGAGAGGGTTTTTAGTGCAGGAGGGAATGTAGTAACATGCCACAGGTCTCTTCTGAAACCAGCCACAGTAGACATGCTAGTCTTCTTGACTAAAAAGTTGTGAGCCTTGTTCTTTTTTTGAAAGAAGTACATGCTTCTACCATGCTAACATTATGGGTAATACAACTCACACGACCCAAGATATTCCTGCCTCATTTCCACATTCTGGTACGCAAGAGTATTTCAGTATTTATATTTCCATTGAAATTTGTTGAAATTATATATTTTTGTTCTTTGTTTTGTCATTTATCATGTTGTCTTTTGCACTATTTTGTTACCCAACAGAAAAAATGGTTGTTACATTTTGATATAAGTATCTACCGTAATTTCCGGACTATAAGGCGCACCTGAATATAAGCCGCACCAGCCAATTTTAGGGAAAAACACAAATGTGTACATATACAAGCCGCACCCGATTATAAGCCGCAGGTGTTTTAGCGTTTAATTACCATATGTAAAGGCTCGTGCACAGAGGAGATTGTCGGGAAAGAGACTGCTGTTTGGGGAAGCTTCCATTTTATTAACATTTCAACAAACAAGTTGCATATTTGCATAACCTATGACCACGCAAACGTCAACACGCAAGAGTCAGAGACGCACAAACAGACGCACAAAGCTGCGGACTGGTTCGCACGGACAGTTAAAGACAACATGAATGTCATTTAATTCAACTAACAGCGAAGTAAAGTGAGAAACTTCTCGGTCAGACTGACAGACAGCTGTTAGCTCCGTTAGCACCGCCACCTGTCTGACTATGTGTAAACCTGAATCACTGACGTTGATGACGTCCACCGACAGAACAACGCTTTCCCTCGACGCAGAACTCCGAATGCTCAATGACGGTGTAGGGTCGACGACGTAGTTACGCTGTCGCCGCGACGCAGAAGCATAATAATAAACCAGGCGTTAAAGGTGAGGGACGTAACCTGTACAATCCATAGATTGAGGAGGTCCCCTAGTGGCCGTTAGCTGTAAAAATCCATAAATTAGCCGCACCGTTGTATAGGCCGCAGGGTTCAAAGCATGGGGAAAAAGTAGCGGCTTATAGTCCGGAAAGTACGGTAATTAGTGGCATGTTCCAGCCACAGGCTAATTTGCACAGAAATATTTTATTTATATTACATATTATATATACATATTATATTATTTTATTTATATTTACTTTACTTTTTATTTTATTATTTTTTTTACTCTGTTTCTTAATTTATCAGGTTTTATTTGAAGTTGTTTGTGATTTTATAAGCTAACTGCCACTGTTTGTGCCTTAGAGTTTGAATAAATGTTGAATCTGTTCTCACATTTCAAACTTGTTTGATTTGAGTCATTACAGTTTTACAGTACAGGTGAATTGGTATTTTTTATCGTCACTTTTATCGATACCAGGATAAATGCCAGAAATTATTGTGATAAATTTTTAGTCCATATCGCCCATCCCTACCGTGAACTTATACAAGTCAATGGAGTGAACTTCATAAAGCACCCTTCTACAAAGTGCTATAAGTTAAAGTGAAACTCTCACAACCTGGGTGAACCTTGTGAATGTACCCGAGTCAAACGTTCGTTTAATTAAAAGCATAATTACAACGAAAGCAAAATACTATGTTGACATCAAAATCGCTGTTTTTAAAACACTAAGAAGGCTCAACAGAACATGAAACTTTGCTCGTAGTATCACCAGGGTGATGCACATGAACACGACCATTGTTTGTGTACACAGAGTTTGCTA
This sequence comes from Diplodus puntazzo, assembly GCA_963678695.2. Taxonomy (NCBI): domain Eukaryota; kingdom Metazoa; phylum Chordata; class Actinopteri; order Spariformes; family Sparidae; genus Diplodus; species Diplodus puntazzo. Next base: position 15,021,296 of record OZ023167.1, on the reverse strand, counting down.
AAAACGTTTTTGAACAACTCACGCTAGCAGTTGCTTTTTCTGCTCGCTGCCTTCTTGCCAGTCTAGAAGTGTCGATCTCTGTGTCAATCTCCGAATGCTACGTAACTTGGAGGAGAGTTAAGGTGGACTGTCTTCCGATTTCTTGTACGAGGCTTCTTATACAAGGCTTTTTTTTCAACTTCAAGGTCAATATTGTTTTTCACTAACAACAAAACAACGAATTATCTATTCATTTATATGGAACTAAGCTTTAGGCGCGTTTGGTGTTTTTGGACATCTGTTTTCCAAATAAATCCGTACATGTATAAAAAAAATCCTCACACTTCAATAAATGTTTAGTTGCTGATGGTTTATTTTACCATAACCCCCTGCTTTCATCTCTGAGAAACCCCAGGGAGGGGACACAGCCCCTCCCCTTCAGCTCTAGGCAGGATGAGGCAGGAGTCAAACCTGTGCAAGCACCTCTGTGGTGACTACAAGCCAGAGATAGAACCACCGCACTACCAATCCACCGAGCACTTGAAGTACTTCTCTGGGCGCTTTTCATTCCGTACTTCAAACTTCACTGAGGTTTATAAGATTCAAACCCAAACTCAATCAAGACGTGAACCCACAACCCTTAGAACTGCTGACTGGGCTCCTATTAGCCTGAGCTACTGGATCTGACTGATATGCTTTGTTTCTTTCAAGTTTAACTCTTTTGAACCTCAACATGTGGGCTAACAACACAACAACCAATGAGTCTCGCAGAGGTTTTCACTCCAGTAACATCATAAAGAGTCAGGCTGTTTTGACACATCTCATCTCTGAATGCTTTTAAGTTTTCATTTATAAGTGTTGGACTTAAAAAGTCACTGAGTTTCATGAGATCAAACTCTGACCTGTAGAGTGTCAACCTGGGCTACTGAATCAGACAGGTGGACACCAGCTTTCACAACTCTGTCAAGGTTTGAACCCGCAACCTTCAGTATTTAAAGCAGCACTTTATCTTCCTGAGCTAATGAGTTGGTGATAAAGTTCTGTTTCTGAGAGGATTTCAATCTTTGTTTTGGACATCAGGTTTAAAAACCAGTCTAACTACCCAGGGTTTGAACCCACAGCCTCCGGAGTATTATAAGAACCAAACCTGAAACCCCAGGACTGCTGACCGGGCCTCTATCAGCCTAAGCCACTGAATCTGGCTGATGCTTTTTGTTTCTTTCAAATTTCACTTTTTTGAACGTCAACCCTCAAATCTCAATAAAGAATTGAACCCACAACCTCAAAATTTCTAACCCTAGTTTCACCCTGCTGAGCTAACGGGATGACAAAAGCAAGCAGTCTCTTGGAGTTTTTCACTCGTTCTTCTGAGCAGCAACTTTATAAAGGGTCAGGATTCAAACCCACAACCTCCAGACCAGCTCATCAGATACCTGAATGTCCTGCCTTTGACTCTTTTATTTGAAATGCTGTCTTCAAAACTCAGACTAACCCAAGGATTGAACTGGCAATCTCAGAACTCCATGAAAATCCTCCAACATACTGAGCTACCTAGAAATTAGGTGTCTGAACCTGAACTTTAGTTTGTGTACAGACTGTCTCCATCTGTGTCTCCATCAGATAATTGCCCAGCCCAAACATCAGTTCAACAGCAGCACGTTGTATCAGGACATCCCCCTGCTGCACTGGGATCCGGCTCCGTACTCCTCCAACCTCACCGGGGTATGAAAAGCATTAACTTATAGGACTTCTTATAGCACTGTTGCGACGGCAACATGCGGTCCAGTGCTCAATGAGGCGTCTATGTATATATGTCTATGGTTTTATCGCCCAGCCCTAGGATGTTGCGCCATGTTGCTCTGCCATGTTCATACAGTGCCCAGAATGGACAAACAAAACACACTGAGCCATAGAGGACGGTGAGCGTTGAGTTGGTTGCAGTCCACTAAGTCACGGCTATCTGCCACTAGATTTTACACCATGGACCTTTAAGATCAAAACTGGTCCTGAGTCTGTTATATAAAAGAGGCCCGGGCCCCAAATGAGTTAGTGATTACAGAGAGACATTGAGGTGAAAGCTGAAATGATCAATAAGTCAACTGACAGAAAAGAAATACACATTTTAACATTGTTGGTTGGACATGACAGATGAACTAGTGTACTGATAATTTCCCCTGATAAATTAATTATTATTATTATGAACATATTAATTATTTGGTCTGTAAAATATCAGATAGCAGACTGTGGAAAAAAAATGCATGTGACAAGTTCTCTGAATGCTTACGGATGTTTCCTGTCTAGTTTTGGTCCAAAACAACTTACCAAAATCGAGAGATATTCAATTTACAGTGACAATAACAATCGTCTTAAATCCTCACAGTTAAAGGTCCTGGTTATAAGTCTCATTCCTAGCTCATCAAATACTGACGCTTAAATCATACAATAAGTGGATATATTGTTGGAAAAATAACTCTTGATTGTTGATGATCATTGGAGAGTAAGACTATCAGAACATATTGAGATTTAAGAGGCTGGAACCGTTACTTAAGATGAATGGGTGATCAACATTGTGACTGATTAATGCTGTGTCAGTTGGCTTGACTTGATTAATCATGTAATTTGGCACAAGGTGAGACTGGCATGTCATCATTACACCTCTTGTCTTACAGAGGCTTTGAGGGCCTTTGTCCTACAAGTTAATATTTCTGGCAGTTTGGCACCCTCTTCTGGTCCACGGCCTGGACTACACAGTACTGTACAAACAGCACTTGCAGGGCCGAAAGGAAAATTAGTGTTGGTCCCAGGAGCAGGATGCATTTACTTGGCAGGAGGAAATCCAAGCAACCCACATTTCCCAAAAGCAACGGATCGAGCCAACATTTGATTGATGCATGACCCGGGTGCCTCGGTGCTAAACATCAATCAGAGAATGGGCTGCATGAATGCTGTGGTTATTCAGCGTAATGGGAATGTCAATAACTCTTGCATCCTCTGATGAATACACAAGTAGCGTGCCATGATTCACCAGTGAAGGCTGTTGATGTTTAAAGCACTGTTATTGAGCCGCGCACAAGCCCTCACTTGTCCAAGTAGCTGATGCAGAGTGATGCATGACGTTTTTGCCATTTGAACTGTTACCAAGCAATTTTCTGGTAAGTTGGCACCTACTGGTACAGCAGAGTGTGAGAAATGAGGGAAATTTTCTCCTGTGGCTCTTGAGACGAATGGTGAAACATGATAAGAAGTGACTGTATCAAGATCTTCAGAGCTTCTTTATAACTACACAATCAGTAGCACTTAAAACACCGTGCATACAGATGAGAGTTTAAACCGAGCTAGTTTATCCTTTATTGGAGTCTAATATGGAGGTGTTATCATTAGGTGTTAGAGCACAGGGTGTCAAAAAGAAACACAGCCTGTTTAGACAGCTCAGTGCATGTAGGTGGAGGAAGAAGAGCCCCACAGACCGGGTTAGTACACATTTTTTAATAACATGGCACAATTTACATAACACAAGTTTAAATGAGGAGCATGCTGAAGATTCAGTCGCTTCATTTTTTTTTCTAATTTTTGTACATGATCTAGAAAGACTTCATTTTTTTCCCCTGTACATGGTAAACAGCAAAAAAAGTTTTCTCATTTAACAATCTTTTTGCAATACGCATCGAACTAACCACTATGGCTCTGGTGGACATTTTTATGTTGGATTAAAAAACACTGCACGACATGATATCACAGAGTTTGAAGCGCACAACTAAACCTTCAGTGGACTACTAAAATAGATCTCTGCTCGTTAGAAACAAACTGTCCATAGGTTAGACTTGCTTTTTTTGTCTTTTGATTTTGTAGGTACAACAACTTAGGAAAGCACTTTAATACACTGTTTCACCAACAGAACCTATTTCCAAAACATGTACTTTACACTCCTTCAATAGGGCAGATGTGCTGTCATGGTGTTACTGTGCTGCATTCTCCCCAGAACAAGACTGCTGCTGACTGACTGAGCAAAGGAAGAATCAATCAAAATCATCACATTTGTGCTGCTGGCTTTTTACTTTGAATCTACCATCTACTGTTTCTAGGATTGTCACCACATTTTACCATGATTGAGAAAATAGTTCTCAAAACACTTGTTTTGTTGAATCCAGATTCTAGCCCTACGTGGATCAGTTAAAGCTTGTATCCGTTTGCGTGGACCTGGAGTGTCCAGTCTGAGTTTTGGAGAGAATACAGCTGTTTGTCCTTTACTGGTACAGTCAGTCAGTAGTGGTGAGAAGGCCAGCTTTCAGAAAGGGAGCCCAGACATTTGTTGCATAGTTGAATATGGGGTCTCTGGTACAATGCTAATCAGCTGCGTCAACCGAAAAACAGAAAAGAAACGGCAAAAGCACATTCTGAATCACCGCTGTAATACTCCTCTATTTACATGTGTTCAAAGTAAAGCTTTCAAAACACCCTTTTGCATATTTGTACCATGATTTTTAATCCATACAGAGCGACCACAGTGACTGTACACATTATCTACACACTTTGCTGTCTGTCAGTGTTAAAGTACCTCTACATTCCAAAACTGTTCATTCTGACTCCACGTCACTGCGCTGTACAAGAGAAAGAATGAGCACAAAAAGCTGGAGCGAACTGCAAAACAAATCTTTGAAAAATCAATGTTTTGTTCCATGATTATTGTCTCTGTGTCGTTTTATACAAAAACAATTCATTGTGTGGGCACGTCTCTGCCAACATAAGTTATTCACAGCTATGTTACAGTCTTGCTTTGCCCAAAGCTAAGTGCTTGGTGTGAGTTCAGCGTTAGTGAGGCACAGGGCAGCAGGGGCACCGAGTCTGCTGAGGCTCAGCTCACCGCGCCTCGATGTCTTTGTGGGGCAGTCTGTCTCTGATATCTGTGGCCAGGGGAGTAGTCCGTCTGGGTGAGCCTGGCCGGGCACCCAGTGTGGGGATGAGTGGGGGCGGGGCGCTCAGAGAGGCGGTGGGTGGTGTTTTGTTAAGGATACCGTTCTGATGGGCTGCGGCAGCAGCAGCAGCTGCCGCCGCTGCAGCTGTGGGGCTGACCCTGGAGTAGTGCATGCCTGGGAGTCCAGGAGCCATGAGGCCCTGGGCGGGGTGGGGGAGGTGTCCATCAAGGGCTGGATGGTGCATTCCGGGATGGAGTCGCCCGTGCTCATAGTCCTCTCTTAGCATGTTGAGGCGGTCACGCTCCTCCAGCTGGGCACGCTCCTGTTCCCTCCGGTGCTCCAGGGCTAGAGGGTGAGGGTGGTCGCGGTTAAAGTCATGAGGCTCACGGTCCCTGTAGGAGCGCTCGGCCTCGTAGAGGCGCGGTGCTGCCAACCGGTGCAGAGGATCGTTCCTCAGCAGCAGGTCCCTGGCCAGAGGGTCCCTTCTGTGAATGTCCAGGCCCCTGTAGGGGTCCCTCATTGGGTCCCAGTGGAAGGCGGGGTAAGGGAACCTGTCAGCTCCTGGGATAGGGCTGATACCCATGAAGGGCGCCACCACTCGAGTTCTCTCCAGGCTGCTGATGCTGTTGATGGGGTGGACACCAGGCATGCCCATGGGCACAGGCATGGAGGAGGGAGGATGGAGGTTTGGCGTGTGGCGTGGGGAGGGTGCCTGTGTTGGGTGCTCACTCTGCCTCTCTGTGGCTCCATCCTGATCCTCCTTCCGCTCCTCCTTCACTTTCACCTCATTGTTTTTCTTCTGGTGCTCGTACGGCAGCTCTATCTTCTTCTCCAGGACCTCCCTGCTCAGCCCGCTGTTAGGGCGTTCCAGGCTGGTCTGCCGCACGTAGGGCGATGCCGTCCCCCTGTTGGACACCTTATCCTCTGACACTCTGCCGTCGTGGATGATGGGTGTGTCCTTGTCGCTGTGCTGGTTGTCTTTGAGCTTATGTTCATCCGTGCCATTGTCTTTCCAGGAGTCTGAGTGCTCCCTCTCCCTGTCTTTGGCCTTGTTCTCCTTGTCCCTCTGAGGCTCTCCAGAGGCCGGGGGCAGGTGGTTCCTGTGGTGCTCTGGAGGTCGGCTGTGGCCAAGGAGGCTGATGGGGTTGGTGGGGACTGGGGATGGATGGCTTGAATGGCGCTTTTCTACAGAATCTCTGAAAGAAAAAGGAGAGAAGTCCCTTCATCAGTATGTTAGGGTTAGGGTTAGTATGTTGAAAGTGTAAAATTGCATTACATCAGAACAAAGAAAGACAAAAAGATAACAAGTCTGATATGTATCCAAAGCCCTATTATTCTATGCATCTTCTTACGATTAGGTAACACACACCTGTCCTTGTCGTCTTTAGTAACTGACGGGTCTCGTTTGTCAGAGTCTCGGTCCCTCTCGTGCGAGCTGGCCGAGGTGCTCCTCTCAGACTCTCCGGGTTTCAGCCAGGGTGGCGGCGTGGGGAAGGAAGGCGGTGTACGGTGCAGGCGGTTCCACGGCTCCTGGTGGCCGCCGTTACCGCCGCTGTTGAAGTGCTGCTGTGCGTTGGGGCCATCTTTATGACCGAACACTGAGTTGGCCGCTGCTAGGGATTCAACACGCGGAAAAACACAGCAGGACTCAAGTTAAATGCGTATCTCGACAACTTGACTGGTGTATAACTGCATTTAACTTCTGTTCTCTTGATGTTCTTACACAGCAACAATTGCATCATCCATGAAGTTAAAACTCACTTAGTGCTGGATTTCCCAGTCCCCCGAATGCCGATGAACTGAGGGATCCCAGTCCTCCAAATGACGTAGGCCGACTGAAAGGTTCTGGAGGGAGGGACACAACACGTTACCTTGTATTCACTCGCATCTTTATATTCTTGTTCTGATCAGAAACTGAGGAGAAGTAAACTGAAGGACCCTCTTACCTAAGTGAGATGCTGGGGTGAGGAAGTTTCCAGGATGGTGGGGTGGGTGACCGAAAGGTCCTGCTGATGGGTGTGTGGGACCTGACGAGGGAGAGAAGTGTCACAGAAACATCCACGAATCATTTACCGCAATACTACTAAGCATGATTGTTCTTAACCCATGATCCACTAATGAACTTTATCTTAATCTTATAACTTGAGTCTAATCAACAAATCATCTGGGCCTAGGGGAGGAAGAACACGCATGTGGCATGGAAATGTCAGATATGTGAGGTAGATTGGAAAGAGTGCTGTGTCACATTTTTTGTCCACTAAACTAACAAGCTTATTGTTCAACTGTAAAATGCCTCTCTAAGTACATATCTTTATATGTAATTGAAGGGATTCCAAATTATTGTTTAGCAGTCTGGCACAGGGATAAAAATGATTGTAGGGGATGCCCTTTTTATTTGTCTGCTGATTATGGCAATCCTTTTTTATCTGACACATTCACCTCAGGTCCAACACTTTGTTTGATGACCAAACACCTGCTAAACTAAAAATATTCCCATCAGCCTCAAATGTACGTTGTTAAGTGCTCATGAACAATTGCTAAACTAAGATGGTAAACATGATAGTGTTATAGCATTTGAAGAACTGCTGAACCTAAACATAGCCTCATTAGCTCTGGCTTGCTAAGCCCTGTAAAACTGGCAAGCACTAATATCGGCCTCAAAATTCTGGTTTCGGTTCAGCTTTACATTTATTGTTGTTTCATGGGGAGATGGGAGAAATGGAACCAAGCATGTGGCTTCAACTTAGCAAATATCCTCCACTGACACAGACCATGAGGAAACCTACTAAGATGACCTTTAGTTAAAATGTCTACTGTCTAATTATGTCTTTATTTTTTAATATGTGTAATTAGAATTCAGCAAGTATTCAGAGCTCATACTGACATTCACACTGAAAAAAATCCTCTTGGTGTTACTGTCTTGATTCGCTAACAATAATCTAAGCAGACAGCAGTTGACTCTGAGCAGCAGGAATTGATGGACTGCTGCTGTATGTCAGAGGGTACCGTGGTTAACCATCAATCAATCTTGCTGCCCGGAGATCTGACACACACTCACCTGCAGCGGAGAAGAGTGTGGAGGGCCGTGCCAAGTCGCTGGGGTGATGGATGGCGCCAAAGAGGCTGGGGCCTGGAGGTCGACTCAGGAACTCCGGCTTGAGGCCAAAGTCTAACTTGTGAGGGTCGACCTGCATCTGCTGCTGGAAGACGCCATACCAACAGAGAGAAACACATGTAAAACCACTTTACACAACACACCACTGGGTATTATATTTTATTTACGTAAAAAAGTCAGTAGTGGTATTGAGTATCTTTTTTGCAATGCAGTATTGTATGGAAGTTAAATAATTCTGGTATTATGACATCCTAATGTCTCAATAATGATATCTATAGAGGAGAAAATAGAGCTATGACCAGAATCCATACAACACACTAATCATGAGATCCTTTCAGTCTGTGGTGTGTTTACACAGGAAAAGTTGCTAAATAAAAAAATAAAAAACAGATCTAAATGTGATGTCAATGTGCACTATACGCTCACAATGCTTTGTACAAAGGAAATGGATACATTTCTCAAAGCTGAAAATTGAAGCTAGATTTAGAGAAAGAGCTCAGAAAACAAAACATAACTATTCAATGACTTATTGTTTTTAATCTTCAACGGGTCCTTCTTAAGTTGCAGCGTGATTGCCTTTGCATAGACAAGCCTAATCGTTTCATGTATTAGTAATATAAATATAGAATATAGTATGGAATTAAGACACTGCGCCCGGTAGTGAACATGTGCACACTCTGTGTTAATTCTTCGGCACAAAGCAGAGAGAGGAGTCAGGTAAGTCCTCACCTTTACTTTCTGTTGGTGATGGTATATCTGCCAGGCAATATGGACATGCATGGCGCACCACTTCCCTGGTTTCTGTAGGAACAGGACGAAAACACGGTGTCACAACTTTACTCTTTAACAATAATGACAGTAAAGCTATTACCGCTACCAGTTCACTGTTTGAAGGTTAACTGTGTGGAATTTTTACTTTTGTAATTGAAAGCTCTGGTATATCCACACTGACACAATAATATGGAAGTGAAGAAAGGCAAACAAATGTGGACGTGTCACATCACGTAAAATCTTCGGGGTAATTCCACCCATATCAAAAAGATATCATGCTGTACTGTGAGTGCACTTTTTAACCCCAGCACAAATCAACTCAGCAATCATACAGCCATCTTTAAGTAATATGTGATTACATTTTACATTTACTATATTTAACTTCAGTATATCATTTTCAGATGACTTAACTGCAAACAAATGAGATTAGTGTATGCTGCGTTCATGTTATTATTCAAGATAAGGTCTACGAAGGTGATTTGGCATGTTGCAGAGGCGTCGTAATTACAGCTGAGATTTTAATAGTCTTGTCTGAAGCTGGAAAGACTTTCTGAGCAGAGCACGTCTCTATCTGAGCAAAGTCTGACGATTAAACTTCTACACGCAGAAGCTGCACTGCTCTCCAACCTGAGCTTTGTTGTGATATAAAATAATGACTCTCTGCCTCAGAGTGCAGCACTCATTTAATTAAAAGATGCTATCCACTCCATTAGCAAAAAACCCTTTATGACATCATGGTTATTATGTTTGTGTGGAGGGAAAGGTGTGTGTGTGCGTGTGTTTGTGTGTGTGCGCGTGTGCGAGCAGGAGACAGATGCTGCAGGGAGCGGGTACTCACCCTGAGAATGGGCCGAAATGGATCCGTTAGCTGCAGGAGGGAGAGGGGACATAAAAACGGTTGAGTTATTTTGCTGTCAATCAAATTACCTCTAATTAGTCTCTGCATGTGGCATTCATTATGAAGCAAATTAAAATTGTAATAATTTCCCTTTTAAAATTAAGCATTTCAGGAGTAATTAACAAATGGGTGTTAAACAAGGTTCCTCCCGTGTGACCGTGTATATACAGACAATTACAGGCGAATATGGCAGGAGAGACGAAGGCAGGAACACACACAAAAACTAACTGCATATGGAATCTTGATAAAGACTTAATTTAGTTTTGAAACCCTCCATCTGATGACTCAAAGGCTTATGCAACATCCACATAGGGTCTAAAGGTTACCTCTACCTCCTCTAGTGTTAGCTGTTTCTGTGTGTGTGTGTGTGTGTGTGTGTGTGTATGTATGTGCTCTCACCCTTGGGTCCTTCTGTAAGAATGTGTGTGGGATGGCTCCAGGTCTCGTGGACACATCAAGTGGATTAGAGGTCTAGAGAGCACCAGACACAGATCGAAACAACGCTCTCTGTAAATAACTCCTGTGTTCACTTTGTCCATGTGTTTTGAAGAGCGTGGGTGCGTGTCTTACCTTGGGCTGAAACGCGCCCTGCAGTGAGCCGAAGGGCCCAGTTGGGGGGATGACGGGGGGAAGGCCAGACATGGCCGGTGGGTAGGAGTGGAAGAGCTGGGGAGGAGAAGAGTAAGAGTAGGAGTGAGGATGGTTCGGCCTAAATGCAGGCCAGCGGCTTCATAAGGCAGTGGAGATGGAACATACAGGTTACAGTGATGTGTTGATGAAACCCCAACATTCATTCAATCTTTTTTCCATTTCCCCAGACTGCTTAGATGGGAAATTGCCTCCATGTTTCAGAAACTGCGAGTTAATAAAATATTTTACTGCTCGTCCCCAGCGGATTAAATAAGGGAAAACACCCCTTTGATATGAAAAAAAGAATGTTGTAATACGAGCAAAACACATGTAAACCTAACAAGTGCTCAAGGCTTCCTGTAGAGAAACAGATATGATGTCAGCTACTCAGTGTAATTGTTCTTGTCAATCATACTTGTGTTGGTAGAGGTTGTTTTTCATGTTTGTGAACTTGCATGCTTGCACTGCTTTAATCATGGCTGGTGCAACAGAATTATTAAACACTTTGGTTGAAAGGATGAGTTATTAGAGGCACTTGAGGATATGCTGTGAGGTTTTTAAACGCAACTTATGCTTCCTCATGCACCACGTTTTGAGACGTTGGTGTGTTTTAGAGAGAGGAAATGGCTTCACAGTGTTTGCTGCCACCATAATAACAACAAGGAAATACTAAGAATTAGAAGTGAGTCACGGAAAAACAAGCTAGCAACATCTATTACAAATACATGATTTTTCTCATATCAGAAGTCCTCCTTGCAGAAGTAGAAAAAGCAAACTTCGAAGTGAGCAGGGTCCAATTTTTTTAAATAAGACCCCTTTAGTGAGTAATAATCATGAGCAAGCCACTGCTGTTAGCAGACAAATACAAATGAAGAGCAGTGAGTAAGACAGAGATATAGTGTTCCTCTGGCAATAACACAGGCTCCTCTTTCTATGTTAATTTTCTATGAACAACAATTTCACCGTTACATGCACGCACAATAAATCTTCTGCTCCGAGATTTAAGAATCCAGCGCTGTTTCATTTATCATAACATTTGCTGGTGCTGAAAGGTGAAATGGTACAGCGAGGAGCTTACAGTATCCATTAAGAAGCGGATGAGCGATTGCATGAAATCTCACACACACATGCAAACACATCCACACACACATAACAACCAACTCGCATGGGCTGGAATGGAATAATGGGCAAGTAACAAAGGGCTCTGCAGACAGATAGTACGCATGTCGGGAAACTCACACTGTGTCTGTAGAAGGGGTCAACTTTTGTTGGGTATTTTTCAAACTGTAGGAGAAACGAAACAGAGCTAAGTACAAAGAAAACATAATAACCTTCACATATACACTGGAACAGGGCTGAGATTAGCCTTTCAGGGTCACTGCAGGCCAACACAGCATGCATCACAAACTGTATTTTAGGATTAACATGATTACAGATTGAGATTTTGATTCAAGATCTAAAATGACGACTGATTCAAAAGACCAACCACTTCCAAAACCAGACTGGTTTTCATCCTCCTCTTTTCACGTTCATCTGAAGACCTTGTAAACTAGCGTGGGTTCTGTGTCTCATTTGGTCTCCTTTTAGTGGTGCAGTGCCGGCTCAGGGCGAACATTTCCCCAGTCAAGACTAAACACTGCAGCCATAAAGAGCCTTTTTATGGCCTCATTAGCTGTCAGAGGCCTCGCCATGCTGCCTTTGAGGTATCATCAGAGCCAAGTGAACTCTCTTTGGGCCAGGCAGTTACGCGTGTGTGTGTGTGTGTGTGTGTGTACGCATGTTTGTGTGAGTTTAACTCTAGCCACCCATTGCCTGTGGTCTCCCCCAACAAACAGTGGGGCTCTTAACGCCAAGCATTCACCAGTAATGAAAACCCCCAAATGGGACCAAATGATGTCATTAAATTCAGAATGAATTAAGTGTATTATGTTCTGAGAGCTGGCTCTGAACTTAACATGCTTTGGGCAAGTTATTGCCAATTTAGAAATAACGGGCGACTCAAGTCTGGAGTCCTACAGCACGCCAGAGAAAACACTAGAAAGGCTTTCTGGGAGAATAAAGGCATCATTGTGGCGTGGACGGACACACATGGTCATCATTGAAAGGCCGCCACAGAAACCCACAAGTCCCTACAGCGTGCTGCTAACACACAAGTCCAACTGTGTAAAATCTTCACTCTCACAACCACGAGGTGAAAACACTCTCAGTGCCAATGCCCGCCCACTCTTTTGCACATGTAAAACTCATTATTAGAAGACATATAAAAACAGTTTCGCTGTGGTGTATTTTCCCCTCAGTCACTCCCTCCACCCCAACACAGTTGCGTTTACTTATCCTCACATTTCTGGCAGGGGTACGCACCATGGTCGGTGCTGGGGTGGGCATGATGGCGTGGGGGAAGGGTGTGAAGGTGTGCTGGTGAGTGTGCTGGTGGGTGTGTTGGTGCTGATGCTGGTGCTGATGCTGGTGCTGGTGGAACTCGGTGCGCAGGTAGGGCGGAGGGCCCAGCGAGGCGCCGCGGTCGGCACTCTGGGAGGCCAGGAAACGGGTGTTGAGCTCCTGGCGCAGAAGGTCTTGTTCTGGAGAAGAGCGAGAGAGAAGGGAGGATTAGGACCGGGTTTGGTAATGCAAGAACGCTGGCTATCAAGTGTTCACAGGCATTTCCACGTGTCAGACTCTGAATACACAATTAAGTATTCCTCATGTCGCTGGACGCCCCTCAAAGACTCCTTGAGTGCTCTGGACTCCAACCTGAGCGCCAAAGTCATAAAAAAGAAACAACCAGGAAATGGCTGTGATTATCGGCATGTCATTTTAAATTTATAGTGAGCCTTGAGGTGATGAGAGCTGTCTGACTGCTGGAACTGTCAAATGCTGTGATTTGATACACTACAGCTCCCGTGAGACAACAACATCTGTTGTTCTAATAACCTCTGCGCAGCCAGGAAGAATGGATTTCAAGAAATCACTGGCTTTTCTTCTAAATCCAACAAAAACCTGCCTTGAGAGATTACATCTCCTCCAGAGTAACCTTATCCTTCCTATTCCATAGTGACTCACCACAGTTTTCTGCATTCATTTCAAGCTTTATTGGGCTGGGAGTGTGGGTGGAATTTTCTCTTCATAAAAATTTCATTAGTATCTTTTGAACAAAATCCAGCTCGCTCCGTTCTGTATTGACCAAATTGATTTCTTGCATATGAACACTATCCGGGTGAAAATGGAGGTTCTGGGAACGTCGCTAAAGGCGAGCCCTCCTCCTCTTCCCACACTGACCCTGACATTTAGCTCGACACCACTACGTGGAAATGTGCACGGGGTCTGTAATGGCTTTTGCAATGTGGCCTGACTTGCTGGTGGATATTACTGGTGTGTGGAGAGTCGATCAATCAGAGCATGACAGAGTGTGAACTCTAACTGTCCACACGCCTATAAACACACAATGCCCCAGCATGGAGAACATGTGGATTATTTTGGACTCTGTTGTTTGTTTCTTTAAATAATCACCCGGGCAACATTCTGTCTGTGCCTGTGTCTTAAATGCTTTCAAATTAAATTCTGCTCTGAAGTGATTCCTCTTGTACTTCTCATATGTCTGGTGGCAATCTGATGCAAAAAAAAGATTTTTTTTGTTTTTTTCTGCCAGCCGAATGTCCAATTCTCTGCCACACCAGCTGGGGGCGACGTGCAGATGTTTATGAACAGCTGGGATGTTTACCTGAGTAGGCACTCCCAGCAGCAGGATGTCCGGGTACTGGCAGGGTGCTAGACGTAAGTGGTGGTGGTGGAGGCAAGGCCGCTGGAGGAGCGAACATATTGGGGTGATGTGGGTGCGGTGAGGACTGCAAGGCAGGCGGGAAGCTGTGGGGGGTGTTCTGGTTGGTGGCCAAGGGCAGGGGGAAGGTGGAGGCTGCTGCTGCGGCCGCTGCAGGAGGAGCTGGGTGGTGGGGGAGGTGCAAGGAGGCAGCAGGGGGCCCGTGGGGCTTGGTGCCTGGGGTGCTGCTCCTGCTGCTGCTGTAAAGAGAAAGAGAAGAGAGAGATGGAGACAGGAGGCAGGTTCAGCCAGGCGTGATCAGTCAAAATTAACACTTGTTCCTCCACATCCCCTCATCTCCATCTGCTCCGACATTCAATTCCCAGCACAGTGTTTTCACACCTCAACTGTCCTCCATTTACAAACGCCTCCCTGCCTCCCTCTTGTGCTTCACAGAATCCAGGGCAAACATGATCCACGAAAAACACCACATTCACAACACCCTCGGATGCAAATAAACCACCGCTGGCAAGCATAACAGAGCGAGCATCTGTCTTTGAACAGCTTCTGTTAAGGCACTTCCTCTAGAGTCAGGTAGTGAACATGTGCATCGGAAATGGGATGAGAGGGAGAGAGGGTGTGTGTGCATGTGTAAGCAAACAGTCTTTTGTAGTGTGTGTGTGGGTTTTCCCCGGGGGCAGTCACAGAGCTTGCGTCTCCACAGCTCCACACACTAAGCCTAAAAGCTCATTTGCAGCGCCTGCATTCGCTGTGGGCCCCGGCCGTGATTATTCATGGTGGGTGCCAGGCCCTGTTGGCGCACTGGCAGACTGGCAGGGCTGGCACAGTGAGAGGGAGGCAAAGCCAAGTCCTGAGAGCCTGCAAGGCAGAGCTGTTGTTGGGACTGAGTGGGTTCTGAAGGAGCTATCCTGGAGTCTTAAATTAATGGAGAGAGCCTCACAGGCCTCAGTGCTTCTCAACAGATACAGGAAACAACAGATTAGACTTAGTCCTGCTCCAGCTCTATGCTTGTTTTTTTTTAATAATATGAGAAATGACTGTAATCATATTGTATTTGAACACAGAAGGTGCAGTTCCACCAATAATTCTTTACTACTTGAGGTGGAAATATTTAATTTCTTTCAAAGAAGAACAACTTTGAGCCTGTTTTTCTCCAGTTCCCATGCACAAATATCCTCCGATTCATTGAATAAAAACAGTATGGGACTGATTCAAGGGTGCACTAAGCTTTGGCACATACAGCCAGTTTTACTCACGAGGGCTGGAATCTGTATGGAGCCCTGATGACAATGTGGGTGGCTCATACATTAGAGACACTCAGGGCGCTGTGGCCTTTTTATTCCATAGTTAATAATCAGAGCTACTGTGTGGCTTGGGGACTTCAAGCTCTCCCTGATAGCAATTTACATACTGATCGTGCATCATGCATACTTTCAGCTGAAGAGATAGTTTAGTGTTTTCAAGTGTGTGTGAATGTGGGGGTTTTGTCTTTTCTGCATCAGAGTGCATGTGGAAATGAGAGACGTGAATGTTTTTTATAATAAACAGCTCTATTAATGTGCGTGTTATCAGCCTTACCTGTGACCGTTGAGGTTGAGGCCGTTGTACGCAGAAAAGGGCCTGGGGTGGCAGCGTGATGGGGGCCTGTGAGGCCCTGCCTGACTAGGGTGCTGCTGATGAGGATGATGCGTAGGGAGGGCGGGCGATGGCGGGTGTGGGTGAAGGATGGGTGTCGGCGGAGGCCGCGGATGGGACAGCAGATCAGGCTGGTGCAGGGGCCGGGGAGGGGGGGGCGGCGAGGGCTCTTGGCCCTGGGCGAGAGGCAGGGCTGCAGGCGTCTGAGGCCTGGGGATAGCCTCTGAGCGTGGGGGCAGGTGTACGGAGGCCGGGGCCTGGGTGGAGCCGTTCGTCTGGGTTCGACGAGGGGACGGGGGCTTGGGGACGGGTGGTTGCGGCTGCGGCAGGGGCAGGGGGAGGGTTTGGGTTGTCAGAGGCTGACTTGGGGTGCTGGATGCAGGGGGTTGGGGGTCCCTGCAACTCTCCTGGCTCCTCTCCTGACTGCGCTCTAGGCCTGACACCTTGACGAGGCCTGGGCCATGAGGCTCCTGGCTGCCATTGGTGGAGAGCACCTCGATGCCAAAATCTGGAACTGTGTAAAAACAGAGAGAAAATCTGTGTGAAAAAAACTGCACCACTGATAACAAGTGTTGGTTTTCAAGCTGGGGGACCACAAGAAAAAAAATGTTAAAAACTGAAAATAGCACAGACATTCATTTTCACTGATAATGAATGCCAATTTTAATTGATTAGAACTTGCTGAAAGTCAAACACAACGCGCAGATTCTCAGCTCTTTTAGTGTTTGTATACACAATGACCTCCTTTCCTCAGGTAAGTGAACACTGCAGTCGAATATCTCCAGCTCTAACAAAGTCCGTAGTCTTTCTCATGCCGACACGCCCCTCTGGGGTTTGCAGCTGTGCCAGAACCAGCACCAATTCTTGAGCCCTTTCACACAGCCTGTAAAGCTGTCCCTGGAGACGGAGTACACAGCTGAGATGTATTTTTCATCTCTAGGCTGAATCGGTTTGTATCGCACACAAAACAACATCACCTTCATTTCAAGGTAAATTTTTATTGCCTGGATGACAGAACTTGTATTTGCAGGACAACTTAAATGAATTCTGTTCATGGGTGTAACAGGTCTATTGTCTATAGGAAACAAACTGTAGCTGAATGCACAGTGAGAAAAGCACAAGGTTTTTATTTCCTTTCTTTTTCTCTTCTCCAAAAGTTAAGAATATACCAAAATTAAAACTGCAAAGTAACCCTTTAATAATAATCATATATAATAATATGCATATCTGGTGTTAGTTCTTTACCACATGCAAACTGGCTTGAGAGTAATTACTGAGTGCATATTAAAAGGACACAGCGGGATAACACTACGCATCATTAATTCATTTTCGCATGTAGCATGAAGGACAAAAGCACATTTAGCTTGCCCTTGTCAGACAAGGTGAGGATTCGTTTTATGGACTTCCAGTAATTGCGGGAAAACAAAACAGCAATTACCTGCCATTAGAAGCCCTGGTTGGACTCCATTATGGCCAAAGTGTGAATTAATCCAAAGAATGAATAATAACCGCTGTACAATGTTCAAGTCGCTCAGAACAATAGCTAATAAGCTGCGTCCAGGGTATATCTCTGTAGGGACCTCCTCCTACAGAACAAAGTGCTCAGACATCAGCAGTCAGCTTGGCTGCTCCAGAGGCAGACGGGCTCATGGGGGATGACAGTGCATACATAAACTGTAATTAACTCTCCCCGGGCCTCGGGGGGGTTAAGGGCAGAAGTGAGGGCTCCTCCTCCCCCTGAGGGAAGCCAGCTAAATCCTTCACCTGCCAGAGAGGTGTAGATGGGACCCAGTTCCCCTGGGCTGAGGCAGCAGCCTGCACTGCGGAGCTGCAGCCTGTCACAGCGGGCCTCCATCTCCTTGACACACTACTCCCTCCAGACCAATTCCACTGGGAGCAGACTGAGCTGCTGAGCTAAGGGCTCTATGAGAGCCTACGTTCATTAGCATTAAAATGCTAAGTGAGGTATTAGCGACCGCAGGTGCATGTGGTATCACAGTTAAAGGGCCAGGGGTGGTAATTCCTGATGAAAAATCACAATCAATATCTACAATAACAACTATTGACTCTTGCTCTGTGTGGGAGAGCTTACTGGGACATCTGCCAGCCTGTCAGGAGACAAAAAGGCACACTCTGCCAGGTTGAAGTGTGTTCAATAATAGTCTCTGTAAGACGTCTTTAGGCAGGCACAAGAAGAGTCCACTAATAATGCAGAGAAGCATCTGTTTCCAAAGCTAACTAACCCTTACATAGAAACTATATCTATTCGTAGTCTGCACACAAATCACATCCCTGTTCAACACTGACGTGCATCAATGAACAGAAAAGCCCAGCAGCCCTTAAATCCATCTCCCTCATCCATGTCAATCTTCTCCACTTACAAACGCTATTACCGGTCAAGAGAGACTGCTGCTGGCAAACAACTTCTCGCAGCAGACGGGGAGAGGAGAAATTCCCAATTCTTAAGACTCCCGCCGCACCTCTCAGTCCCTGAGGTCCACAGCTTGTTTTGAGAATGTGCTAACACGCTAAAAAGAAGGTGTCTATTCTGGTCATAATGAAGACTCAAGGGCCGGGCGGAGCGGGGAAGAAGAGAAGAAGAGTATACACCAGCTTCCCTCCCATGAGGGTTCATTTGTCAGTCTTCTTCATCCCTTGAAACAAATAAGCACAATTCCCCCCTGGGTTACTCAAAATACGAGGAGCTGCTGTTTCTCTATGTTTTCGTAGTATATGGGTTTCTAACTAGTACATGTTGCTCGGTGGAGCATTAGAGTGGAGAATGAGGCCTACGGATGTGTGGGGTAGTCGGGGAGGCACAAGCTAGAGGCCGGATTTAAGAGGTGAAAGAGGTACAGGAGGGCTTTGTGAGGGTCAGCTGGGTGTGAGCGTACAGGAAAGCCATTCATTAAGGCTGAATGTCAGGGGACCCAGTGAGGGGCTTATGGGGATAACTCATTATCCCAGGGTGAGCCATCTCCTACACACAGTGCATCAGCTGCACACACCACCACTCCTGATGTGTATCTCCCTACATGGTTAAAGCCACACTGCAGCGTATAATCATTAGAAAGTCTACAACTGGATATACTGAATATATTGTGGTAACATATAAAATTTAACAGTGTGACAGATGTGGATGAAAATATCTATCCCTAGAGGCAATGGAAAGTCACGTGTTGCAACATTCTTCCTAAACAGCTGAAAGAGATTGGGACTTGTTTTAAAATGCTAAAAGAAGAAAAAGAAAACAATAAAATAGCGTCACACAGCTAGTCTGGTGTAATCCAAGTCTCCAAATTGAATTGGAAAAGACATTATTTATTTTATTTTTATTATTTATTGGAGCTTGTAGACCCACTTCGAATGCTTCCGACTATTTGAGAGGATTTCAGGATTGATCTCGGGGTTTCCAGGAACTTGGATTACACCGAACCACTTTCTTTTCTGTTTTATTTATTTTTTTTTTTTAATGTTTAATGTTTTGTGGACTATGAAACTTCCCCTGACTTTCGATCAGCGCGCGGGAAAGTAGATAATAACAGAATCTTTATTTTTTAAAAATTTAATTAGCATTTTTAATTCTTTCTATAAAACAATTTCATAAGACACGACAAACTAAATGGTATGCAGGCCTCTTTTCAGGCACGGTTGTACCTCTCACCATTGTTGTTACTGTCCTGCAGTGGACCAAAGCTCATTATCTCCAGGCAGCTGTATTATTTACTGTTTGCATTTTTTTTAATGTGCTGCTCATACCACAATCAGCCTGCAGAGTTAACAGAGCTGTGTATTGGTTTGTTAGTGGTGTTTTGTTTTGGATAGGTGCAGCCATCGGTGAGACAAACAACTCAAGTCTTTGCGATCCACAGAGGGAGTGACAGGAGGCCTGATGAAGTGAGATGTAGGGCATTAGGAGGTCCAATATGGTGTAAGGTCATTTACTGCAGTACATAAGTGGATTCATTTAGCATATTATATTTCAATGTCATCATCCCTGGACACATCCTAGCCCATATAAATGATTAACAAGTGCCAACAACATCATCTTTTTAAAGCGCAACTGACAGGCCAGCACCTGTCCTTTTGAAAAATACATTAGTGGCCAACTCGAGCCAAAACTACTATTGCTAATCTTTCTCTCTCCGTCATGTGAGTGTGGGTGGATATGACAGCCTACACCTGGGCCTGTAGACATCATGACAAATTGATGGCTGTTGAGACCCCTGCGACATCCCAAGCCTTCGCACCGTCCGTCACATCCTCCTCAAAATAGCGCCTCGATGAATTTAAAACCCTCACGATCATTTAGGGGCTTTGATCCAGACAGGGGTCGCATAGCTCCAATCACAAAAAACCAACAACCTAACACGCAGCAGGAGCCACGAGACTGATGGCTCAGCCGCGGCCGCTGTGTGTACGTCAGAGCTGTGGACGGAGCAGAGGCGAAATGCAGGGAGGGCTGAGCCTGATGCACCGATGCTAGTGCCTCAGAGACGAGGCCGCTGTCCAGTCAGCTCACAATTAAACTACCAGAATAAAGCACAAAGAACATTTCACACTGATGATGACTCTTTGTGAGTTATATATCTGCTTAGAAACTAGCAACCACAGCTGACAATGCAGTGAAGAAAAGTATAAAACAAATATAAAAATGTCAAAAATAAAGCACGACAACATCAAAACTGTGGTTAAGTAGTAGAATAAATGTACTGTTACAGGAACAGTTGTTCATCCCCTTCATAAAATACACGGTTTTTCTGTCAGTATTGGTGGTTGTTTGCCTTGTGTTTCTGTATCAACGCCATCAACCTCAACCTTACTGAAGTGAAGACACAACAGTAGCACATAATTCCATAAACCAACAGATATTGACCTCACTTTCCAACATCTCTATTCACAGCAAGTGGACGTCCATTGAGACAAGGTGGGTCAGAGTCACTGCTCTGGAGGCTGCAAGGCTGTGACAGCTGTGCAACTGTTGAGAGCGACTAGGAAACAGGTGCTAACAGGAAGGGGGGGAAGGACTGAGAGGCACCAGATGATGCAACCACAGGTAACCTCTGAGTGCTGACTGTAGGTCTGTCCTTTACCAATGTCATGCTGCCAGATGTTACCACTGTAACTGGTGGGAGCGAGTCACCTGGAAAACTAAGGTAGTATTGGAAAATTATTCCGAACTGAGGTTAGGGTTGACAATGTCAGCAACCTGTATGTTTACCATGTTAGCATGCTAACTGGCACTACAACTACAGCTGATGCTGATGAGAATATCATTATTGGTCACAAACTAAGGTAGTGGATGAATTCAAAAACCTGAAGACTGTGTTGGATGAAAAGTTCACCAAAGATATTCAAGTTTATAATGTGTCAATATGAACATCTGGACAAAATTTCATGAGAAACAACAATACTTGTTGAGACATTTTACTCAGTACCTGAATTTTCAATTGTATGTTGGCTTTAGAGTAAAAACAATTAGGTTGTATCATCTGTGAACCAGTCATGTTTGTACCAAATTTAATAGCAATCCATCCAATAGATTCTGACATACGTCAGTCCGACCCAAAGCGATGGAATGAGTGTCCACCACTGACGTCCATGGCGCCGTGCAGCTAACTACAGAAGACAGGAACATACACAGATACATTCTCTAATGACACATGAATTATGAATGTTGTAATTTGCCATTTTGATTGGCACTTTAACAGCTGTACCATGGTAAAATTTAGCCTCGAGGCACTAAACACTGTATCAACAGCCTGGAATAAGAAAAAAAAGGAGAAGTGCAGACAACTCAGAATCTTGAGAGCTTTCAAGCTAATCTTATTCACTCTCACCCAGCAACTCTTTTTCTCCATCTCTGTCTGATAGTCTCCCTGCTGTGTCCCAATAAGCAGAATTATGCTCAAAGCTCTAACGGATCACACTACTCTACTGCTCTATCAGAGGCAACAGTCTTAACCATCCTGCAGAGCAGCTGAGACGATGCACCTGCTGAAAACGGTTTTAAGATGCCACTGAATCAAGTACAGATTAATTTGGTCCAGATACAGTCTTTATAAACTGTGTGGGCTGGTGAAGCTGGACTAGCAGCAGGAACAATGGAAGCATTGTGGGGAGGTGTTTTCCATTCCTTCACTTTGTCTTCTTTTCTCTGCATCATCATCATAATCATCATCGTCATCCTGCTTCTCCTCAGAAAACAGAAAAATAAACAAAGGGAGATAGACTGTTTGCTCAAGTTGAATCAATTAAAGTGCACATTGTGCTGAACAAGGGTTCTTGGCCCACATTGAAAATTCCATCTTGCATTGGTATGTCTTGGTAAACATTAATTATAATCAGGATCTCCCTGTGTGCTGGGCTTTTAGAAGCTGGCTAAATATCCCTCAAAAACATTCATAGTCTTCAGTAATGCAGAACATTTTTAAAGACAATTTTGCCTCAGACCTCAGTCTGGAAACCATTTTGTCCCAGGAAAAAAGAATACAAGGAAAACACCACAAAGTCCCCCCTCTTCTACTCCCATATTTTGTTTGACAACAAAATTAGAGTTGTAATTGCGCAGCAAGTGTTGACAGTGGTCCGACCTCAGGAGTGGTTTAGACAGCATATGTTCCCCAAGAGCTTCTTGGTGAGGGACCAGGCTCTGTTTATTTGTTCTTAATGAAGCCTGCAGTTGCATTAATGGCAGACATCTTTAACAGCTCTCCCTCCCACACAGAGAACACAATAAACATCAGGCCGCTAGTGTCTGTCAGAGCTCGCTCTCACTCCTTTCCTCACTTGCAGCCTCGGTCTCAGAGACCCATCCAGCCAACACCGTCTCTTTTTCTCTTTTGTCTTTATACCAGCTTACACATTTATTATGTACAGCTACACATTGTAATGCAGACCAATTAAGTAGTCCTTCAATGAACACTACCTGTATGAAACTTACATTCACACAATCAGGACAGTCTGTTTTTCTCCGGCCCGTCTCCTCCTTCTCTGGGAGCGCATTGGAATACCCTGGAGTTCACATTAGAGGATGACATCTGGGCTCAACTCACACGTCTCTGGGAACTGGAGGGTGTTTTGGGATCCCAGATCTTCTAATACTCTTCCCTCGTGCCAAAAGTGGAGACAGTCTATGCCACCAAAGTCTGCACATTAGCCAAGGGATTCAGTTCCTCATCTGCAGGGACTTTGCCCCACAATGCACCTCTACAGATGCTTTACGTGACTGTCAGTTTGAAGTTTTGCTGATGAAGTGGTTAATTCCTGCTTAACCTGCCATGCTTAAAGGTGGAGGTTAACCAACTGTTTACAAATGTCATGTGTAATGAGTTGAACAGCTAAGAATCTGGTCTGGTGAGATCAGTTCGCAGAGAAGCTGTGACGGTAAACTTAGCTGAGGAAGCCTTCCCCCTGATCTCATAGCCAAAGCCTCCGGAGAATCTCCAGCCTATTAGCTCCTTATCCCTTGCTTCTTCAGCTCTGAAGACTTTAACAGCATTAGCTGCTCTGAGTAACACCACACTCTGTGATACCCCCTTGGTCTCCAGAGTGTCGGAGCACCTCGCAGCAGTGAGTTCACAGCTCACAGGCATGCGTGTTGGACATGCTCCGGATGGGAGCTCAGGGCTAGGGGGGTGGGGGGGCTCGACAATGATGGACGCTCCCCTGCTGGCTTCCAGACTCTCCGTCATGTCAGCAGCGTTCTAAAGCTAGAGCCTAGAGAGGTGTTGGGTTACACAGCCTGGACATCCCGTCGTGTGGAGGGTCTTGGACTGGAGCTGTTTTATTAGTGCTAGACTCCCAGGGGTGGCTGGGGAAGGGGAGATGGAAGCTAAACAGAAATAAAGGTGGGAGGCAAGAGGGGGGGGGGGGTTAGGCGAGCAGGCCAACTATTCTGGCTGCGAGAGCGTGACATGTGTAGTCTTCCAGTGAGAATACCACAGCGTGCTGATATCCCCTCACAGTAACACAAACCGCCGCTTTAACAAGCGGTGATTGAGCAAAAGGCCAAAGGCAGGCGGAGGCGGGGGAGAGTTGTTAAGCTGCCCTTTTAACATCTATATTTCATGCTTGTCTCATTTGGTTTACGCATTTTGCATTACAAGTTGTGAAGTCAAAGCAAGCGTGTATGTAAATATAAATAGCGCGTGTCTATGCAGTGATGTCATGGCGTGCATGGTTAACCGAGACATAAACCCCTGACTCCTCTTTTAAGATCGACTGTCTGTGACTGTTATCCTCTGTGAAATGGTAGCAATCTGGGGTAATTGGGCTTAGTTAGCCACTGAATGTTTTGAGCTCTTCTGACAGATGCGAGGCCGTAGAGGAGCGGCTGCCAGACCACAGAGAACAAGCACTTACACATGTTTATAACGGCAGAGCGCAAGAGAGAAGGGGGGAAGGAAGGGGTGGAGGAAATGGGGAATACAAGAGTGACAGAGAAGAGCAGAAAGGCGGTAAACTTGCTCTGGCCTGTCTCCTACCTTTGCTAGTATCCATCCGTGCTGCATTCACACTTTGTCTGGGAGGCCCAATGTGTAGTGTCTCCTCTCTCAGGTCATTTTGAAGCCATTTACTAACAGAGCTGCAGCACCAACACTCTTCCACCCACAGTAGCTCTGATTACAGCTGCTCCTGTAGTGGCTGTTAACTGGTTCGGCTTCTTGCTCTCACTGCTCACTTCTCACCCCACTAGCATGCAGAAAATCTGCCGACAGCTCCCGAGGCCTAAATGTTTGGACGCCCTCGCCCAACACCGCCCCCTGAAAACACCATCGCCGTCTTTACGCGCACATGAGGATGTATCGCTGGGATCAGTGGCAGCAGGGTGTCCCATTTCCAGCTCCCCTTTGGAGAACAAATCTTTATATATCCCTGAGGGTGTGAGGTCAGGCTAGAGGGATTGTAACGGGAGAAGAGCTGGGTCAGGGACTCGATGACGGGCATGCTGGCACAGGTGACCACCAGAAAGGGTGGGTGGAAAGCCTGCCATGAGGCCAGATTTCTCCTGCCAGGGGCCAGTGCAGGGCAGCCCTCAGGGGGACACTCGTTGCCCACGGCTGACAGATCCTCTACAGGTTCGGCTGTCATGCCGAGGCTCACCGAGGCTTTGAAATAACAGCAGTGTGTAATGAGGAGCCATCCAGTCCACTGCAATTGGACAGTGCACACTGTCGCAGTGGTGTAAAACTACACAGAGAGACAAGGCAGCTGTGGAGCGAGCAAGACCGTTTGACCTCAAACATGTCACATGTACGTAAGTCATCTGAAGGGGCTTCTCACAGGGCCTGATATCTCTGCTAGTGAGGAGGGAAAAATGGTAGGTGGCCATTCTTTGTCTAAATGTTCCCCAGAGACACAGAGTGTTGGGGCTGCTGAAAGCCCCGCAGCGCCTGACATGTCTGCTAGAATATCACGTCCTCAGCCAGCCATGAAACTTCTGCCCCCTTTGTCTGTTCAACGTCATAGCTGTATGGACACTTTACAAACACCACGCTGTCGATTCAGACCATATGTTCAGGACTGGAGCAGAAAATGGCACATCTGTAGGGCTGCAACTATCCATTATTTTTCATTGTTGATTAATCTGCCCATTTCTAGATTAATTGATTAGCTGTTTGGTCTTAAATGTCAGAAAATGCTTAAAACATTTTATCAGAGTTTCCCAAAAAGGATGAGGAAGATGATGAAGTCCTCAAGATATTCACTTAACAGTCAGAAAGGAGTCAAGAATCCAGAAAATACAGTCTTATAAAATCTTCAATACAGATCTTAAATTCACATTTGAATCTGAAGATCTGAAGAAGCTGGAGTCAGAGACTTGACTTTTTTTCCCTTTACATTGAAACTAATTAATTAATCATCATTGCAGCTGTATACTTCAGACCTCAATGCATTGTGTGTATCCTTCGGTTAAGTGTAATTGCTTTAATCATAAATCATTTTTCAAAATGATTTTTTAACATGGATTTTAAATCATTCATTACTAGCATGCGAGTCTTCTTCACTGCCTTTGTAGGAACACTTTTATATGTCTTTGCTTGTTACTGCCACTATAAGGGGATCAACCACAGTAAGATAGTTATAATATTCTATTCAGTTATTCTACTTAGTCTCGTTTTATTTGTTGGAAGTAATCAGAACAATGTGTGGATCTTTTGTTGGACAAAACTACCTACCCAAAACAACAACAAAACACCTGTGATTGTTTTCATTATGAACACATTTCCTTCATCCTTGCTTGCTGACATTTACAGCTGAGAGGCACTGCAGACCACAAGTGGAAAGCATAAACTGTTACTGACTCCCATTTGAAAATAAATAGGTAGCATGCACCTCTGCAAGCTCAGCTGCTTTAACGTGCACTTCTGCTCGAGGCTTTCTGTAGCATTGCACCAACGTGACGAGCTAAATTCGACCTGTTCTTCAAGAAAACTTTGGAAATTCAAGTAAAGCAGGTGACTGGTTGACTGCTTTGACGTGAGGTAAGGATGTAATCGGAATGCTAGGGTTTGCTGTTAGGATCCCATGTTGTCTCCACACATGACTTGAATGGACACATATTCAACTAATCATTAACCCGGAGCAATAGTAGATCAGTCTGAAAACAACGACTAGAAACTCACATTATAGAAAATTCGGGCTGCATGTCAGCACAACTCAAGCATTTCACAGCACGCCGTCTGTCACTGCAACATGTGTTTCTTGTCAGTCACTGTGGCAGCTCAGAGGAACAATAGACAATCGCCTGTTGAACCGGCAAACTTCAAACACAGACGCGCTTAAATCTCAATTACAGACACATGCTCATAAAAAACCCACACCCGCTCATAAACACCTCTTACTTTCTCACTCTTTCTCTCTCTCTCTCCCTCTCTCTTTCACACACACAGAAACTCTACCAGTCAACAGGTCCAATGCCACCCTGGTTGAGGTGTGTGTACTGCAGCTCTATGTTCCCTGCCTGGATCTGTTTCTGTGTTGGCCTGTCCTCCATGAAGCCCTGTCAGCCTGTCAGCTAAGCCCAGCGGACTGTACCAAACCAACACATGGAGGGGGGGAGGGGGGTTGTCTGTTAACTGTACAGCTGGCTCCTTGAAGGTGACAGACAGCCTTGGTTCCCTCCTTACTTCTTTTGAGACTCTCCAATTGCATCAAGGGGTGTTGACGCTCTGCTCCTCCGCTGTGTCAAGTGAAGAAAAAGCCCTCTGTCTCCCTCTCTCTTTCTCTCTCTCTCACTTTCTCTCTCTCTCACACTCCTGCTCTTTTCTCCCCCCCTCGCTCTCACATCGGCCAGGAAGCAGGGCATGGGAGTAACTGGCTTGGAGCAATAAGGAGAGTGACAGCTCGAGCTGACACACTGACACCACCATGATTTCACTGGGGAGAGAGGCATGGAGGGCTGGAAAGAGAAATCTGTCCCCAGAGAGTCATCAGTCTGGGCCTCTTTCACTCTCTTTCAAACGGGGCCAACTGGTGTTTCACACTGCACTTACAGGCAGGGATCAGATTCAATACAGCCTGCACTGAGTGTTAAAACCATATAAGAAAAACTCATTCAAGGGGGGTAATGGCATGAATGCATGGATCAAATGACTGGTGAAGTATCAATTTGCATGTAGCCTTTTTCTCTCCTTAAATCTTCAGTGGCATTACCGAAGCAGCTGATGTGTCTGCGTGCGTATGAGTGCGAGCGTGTCAAGTGCCGTCTCATTACCCCCTCGCTCAGGTTTCACTGCAGCCGGATTAGCGGGACACTCCGGCGCAGAAACGAAGCTGTTAATGGCAGTCTTTCCTCTTCTCTCCGCTCCACTTTCATCCTTCCTTCCCTCCAGCCTGGAAATGCTGTGTGGTCTCTCGCTGATGTGGTGGTAAAACCTACCCATCGCTCACAGGACGGGGGGGAGATGTAACCAGGCCTAGGTTCTCACCCTCTTCCCTCTACGTGCAGCCCTCTTTCTCAGGAAACCTCAGTGCAGCCACATCAACATGCTTTTCAAAATAACACCACAAATTAGCTGAGAGCTGTTGGCAAGCTTCACAGCGATGAGCTATGGCTGTGGGACTGCAATACTTGGCGAGGGCGGGTTTAGAGTCGGGGAGGCTGGTTGGGATTTGAGCTGTTTATTTGAACTGCACCGTCGTCCAAACAGTCAGCTGCCTCTCTGCTCCCTCGTCAAGCCTCAGAGCTTAAGCTGGGATTGTGGTGTTGGTGGGGAGAGAACAACTTGATATCCCCCTTTGGGCAGCGGCTGCCCTCAGCTTGGGTTACTTTAGGGGAACAATGCGGCCTCTGTCCACGGCCTGCTACTCAGTGAAGACATGGGCTCAGACAGGCTTGCTAGTGTCAGGCATGGCCAGGGGATTCATACATCACAACACCACACACTGCTCATTGACTGAGTGAGGGTTTAGGGAAAAAGCTTCCAAACAAGCTGGCTTCCCGGCTTTGCCTCTAAACGGCCCAGCAGAGCCCCCACATAACACACTAAGAGCTAAACCAGACGTGGAGCCCATTCCACAGCAACGGCCCGTTTGCAAGCAATCCCTTTTGGGATTTTGGTTTTTGTACAACAGTGTTTACAGTAAAAGCTGACACGTGGAATAAAGAGGGGATGCTGGAGCCCTGAAATCAAGTAGGCCCCTCTAGGAGCAGATTAATCTGTAACAGATGGTGACAGTCCGATGGACGTTGATGGGTTTGGGCAGGCTTCTAAGAACAGCGCCCAAAAGCCAGAGAGGATGAACCAAAGAATGGAGATAAAATGGAAAAGTGGGCACTCTGTTTATATAAAATGCAAACACTGTAAAATGGGTTTTCCAGGAAACACATATAGCTTTACACGCACGCACACATCGCCCACCACAACTTGACCACGTCCTCTACACCCACTTTGCTCAGAAATCACAAGATATCCCGAGATCACACCCAACACCAGGGGGCGATGTTGTACTAAAGGTCTGAGGGCCCCATCACATCCTCCCAGCAAGGCAACACTTTATAATAACCATCATTAATAAATGGTACATTTATAGTTAATCAAACTCAAGTTAATAGTTATTTCACTGTTAAACAATGACATTAGTTCTAAGTAATTTACTAAGCAATTGTAAAGGATTTTAAATATCAGATACATCGTTATAATGCTATCAACATGTTTGAACTACATAGTATTTATTAAACATTTATACAATATTTTAAACATCAGTTGGGACTTAATAAACAATTGCTTTATACATAATTGTTAACTAAAGTTGAGTTAACTGTAAATTTACCATTTCTTACTATTTTAAAGTGTTATCCACAGCACTGGTATTACTTGACTATACACAGTCAGCAGCCTGTGGAAATATAATGAAAGGTGGTTTGACACAAATGATAACCAGGCGATGTGTGTGCAGAGCAGAAACACATGCGAGGGATCTGTGGAGTGCTGCTAACAAACCAGGATCCTGCTCTGTAGTCGTCTCTAATCCGCCCTGCGGCTCATCAGGGCTTTATTTCTGCCCTGCATATTTATGAGTCTCACTGAGGGTGAGAAGAGAAAAAAAAGATAACCTCTTTTCTTGTGGGAGTAATTAAAGCCTTGCTTTCATCAATCCTGATCAGAGTCCTCATGCTCTGTCTCTCTCTCTTGCTTTTTGTGTCTCTTAAAAGGCTGTGTTTACAGCGCTGACCCTGCTCTAGAGGTGCAGCCGTGGACACAGACGCAGAAAGAAAAAACAATAGCTGTGCAATAGCACTGACAATATTTCTTCAGTCTGACTGAAAAGTTGCTTTGGCCACATCTGTTAAACTACTTCCATGTTTCGATCTCACAGTGTCACCTAATGTAACCTCCATATGAGGCCAACATGCCAAAAAAGAATATATTTATTCCAACCAGAGTGAAGAGATTACATGGTTACTAGGTACTAATACTAGGTACTAATACTATTGAACAGATTACCCAAGATTTACACCACCCTTCTCAATCTGATTGTAAATTAATTCTGGCCGGATCAGATGAGTCTGTTCTGGTTGAGGTGGTGACATGACATCTTCATTCTGATTGGGCTATTATTCTGTTTATTATAAGAGTCCTTGTAAACACAGTTAGTGTTGAACCCCAAAGTCTGACTCTAAGCTTCCATAAACAGGATTCCTACAGTGACTGCTGAGGATTACAGATATTACAGTGGAGGCCATTTATTGGATGCGGGAAATACAAAAAGGTTGAACATGATGACAACACCCTGCAGAATCCAAACAATCTTACAAATGCTTTAAAAAGTTAGACATTTTCTGCCTGGGTGGCCTTCCGGCATTGTTTTATCCAATAAACTCTCCATGACCACATAATCCAAATTGGGTGGTTCTATAAACTTTAGGTTGTTATTCATCACGTTCATCAGGGGTTTTTTTTTTTCCAAAGGGAGACCAAATCCTACTTCATGCTGCTCAAAGCAGCACCAACAGCGCTGGGGTGAATCGTTTCACAGCGAACACTAGCATCTCATCCGTTGTGTTAATCCCATCTTCCTTTAAGTACATGTGTCTGCAAAGCTGCTATGCTGCGTTTCTGGGACACAGCCCTCGAGTTATTCACCAGAACCGAAATCCGTTCGCGAGAATGACATCACGAGGCAGCGGTGGTTACTTAAAAACAATGAGATTTGGAGAGGCGGTGAGATGGAAATGGCTGGAGGGAGAAGACCTTGAGGAGGGAGAAAGACTGTCAGACACACATGGTAGATCAAGATGGACGGCTGGATCATTCCGGACCAGCACTCCTGCTGTTATGAATGCACACATGTGCTCACACACTCATATGCGCATACACCTCTAAGCCACCATGAGGCCTCATTAAGGCGGTCTGCACTCTCTCCCTCTTTGGCAATGTCACCTCTGCCGCAGGGACCACAGACTGACACAGGCATAATTGGCCTGAACACACCAACAGTGTGCTGGGAATGGCTGGGTCTTGATAAGTGGTGTGTGTGTATGTGTGTGTGTGGTTGTGTGTGTGTATGTGGTGCTTTGACCCTGTTAATGCAGCACAGTTGGCAGGAGAGTGGCTGATGTCACATTGGATCAGTGGATGCTGTGATGGTGATGGGGAAAGGACCTCTCCTGGGAGGGAGCCTGGTGCTTTCAACACCTCCCCCCAGCAGTCCACTTCCACTTTTCTGTAGCATCTCCATCATCAACATATGTCAATGACACAGTGACAATAAAACACCCCCAAAGAGGGGAAAGGTTTGCTTTGACTTATTTTGCATTTATCAACTGTTCACCGATGCGAACTGCTGTTTTAATTTGAAAACCAGGCTGGACTTGTGAGTTTTCATTTTTTGACTCATATGACAAAGAACTCTTATGTTTTTCTCATCATAATCCTCAATATTGTCCTTGTAACCAAATCAGATTTTAAATAAACTAAGCATGCTTACATAAATCCATCTACTTTACCTAGACCAACAGAAAATATGCCACAGAGCGTTACCTCAGAGACCTGAGACAAACAGACATGGCCAGTACACAGTTGCTCACCATTCAAGCCTGACTGGCTGCTAAACCGCCACATCTCTCAGTCTGGCAGACACAAGGGGGCCAGCAGGAAAACTCAGGTCTTTCACTTTGATCTCTGGAGTGCAGCACATTTAAATGTTTGTGTTTGAGATGTAGACCTTTAATTTTGGCCTGATGGGTTCCAGGCTCTTTGGGTTTAGCCTGGCATGTCGGATATAGGAGTGTTTACATAGTCTCCCTCCAGCTCTCCTGGTGCTGAAATAAGTACATTAAGATGGATGGATTTACTTAGTCTCTAACCTCAGGATGAGGGGGAACAAACTCTGAATGACCTCTTTGTGTTGCTGGAGGGGATGGAAGGAGACTGGCTCACACTGTTGTATGTGTGTGTGCACCAACAGACCCATTCACAGCATCTCCTTAAAACTGATCCTCAATCAACAAACTTGTGCCAAGTGGGCACCAGCTAGACCCGTGGTCTCACATTCAGTATTAACCTGACTGGGTTATCTGCCAAAAATCCCATAGTTAGACCTGACTGTATATGTTATGACTGTAACAGGTGGGCGAGGAGGAAAAAAAGACACAAGTTGGCATGTGTCTCGGCTACGAACCTGATTAACCTCATAAGGAATCACTTCATTTGTAGGGATACTGGATTGTTTGTCTTGGTCTCCTGAGTCAATTTATTGCATTCAGCAGACCAAACATGTTCCACATTTTACATTGTGCCCTCAACCTTGACTAAATGCAGAACAGATGGCATCAAAAACCAGAGGCAATCCAGGCATTCCAAATATAAGAAAATGTATTAAAGCGATGAAGGCACGTCTTTAAAAACAACTTTATTATATTGACTAAATCATCAAAAGACCAGTCATTTAAGAAAACCAACATGTTTGGACCACCACGTCTTCATAAAGGTGAGTGTTTTTCTTATATTTGGAGGACCTGGATTGTCTCTGGTTTTTGAAGTTGGCTTTTTCCTGTTTTTTAAGAATGACTGACACATTTTTAATCCACACTGTATTACATAGGGCATCCAGTCATCTCTTTTTTCTCAATTAGAGAACACTTTTCACATTAAAAGTTCAAATTCTACTCATACGCTAAAGTAAGACTCATTTTGTACCCAACTCATAACTTTGAGACCAATCCTTTGCAGTCCAGACCAGGACCAATGAGCTGTGATCAATACAAACATTTAAATGAGATTTTGAAGTATGTACAGTTGCAAATGTTGCCATATTTCTCCGCCTACTGGCAGACAGAGTAAATGTGAGCTATATACGTGGGCTGGACCATTGTTTGCCACTGAGACAGTAAATCAGCCTGTGCTACCCTTGATTTGTTAACCTTTGTTTGCCTGTGTCAGCAGATGAGGCATGGCTGGAGCGGCCCCTTTCATGGCCATGAAATACAGCCTTTCTCTCTGTAGTTGAGGAAGGAGAGGAGGGGGTCCTTCCCCCTGTGCAGAGGATATTGAGCTTCCTTTAGCCCTCAGAGATACCTTAAATGCTCCTAGCGGGGGACGGGTAATGAACAGAAGCAAAAGAGCACTGGGGGAAATGCCCGGAATCCGCCACGGTGATGCATCATTCAGACTTGAATCCTTCAGATCCCTGTCTTATTACTAAAAACACGCACGGTTATTAAATATCAAAAGAGCACTTTGATTGAAGTTAGCGTGTGTTTGAGCCAAAACAACAACAATGCTTTATTTCAGCAGTTCCATCTCTGGAGGGAGGGAGGCAGCGACCTCTCTGTGACCTCTCGGCCCCTGGCAGGGAAAAAGAGACCGTCCTTGACTGTGTCCGTTCAGAACGCAGCAAAGGCCAATGGTAGTCAGGTCATCTTTCCACTGTGCATCAGGTCAAGTTCCACAGGCAGCCCTGATTTCTTGACACACAAACCCACACAGACGGCAGAGGTCAGCACTAGGGCAGTGCCGGGAGCCCGGGGCAGTAAACCAACACTGGTGCTGTGAAAGGCCAACCATCTCTTTCCAGTCCGCTGAATGAGTTAGGGAGCTGCCCGGGTGATTTGTGGCGTGATCGTTGCTCTCTATATCACTTGAGATTACAGCAGGTGGCGGCCCGCAGCCTGGAAGTACACACACAGCTCTATCACCAGTCCACCTCTCAGGAAACAGAGCGAGAATGAGGCAGAGAGAGAAAAACAAGCCCTCAGCTCCCCTCCCACACAGCAGTAATACGCTCACAGGCAATTTTGCTGCCAGCAGAGCTCTCTATGACAATCCAGGGAGCTCTTCAGCTCTGATATCTGCCACAAAAGTTCACCTCCGCTTTTCTCTTTCCACTATTTTTTTAAACAATGCCATCAGCGCTGCAAATTACACCTTCCACATCGCACATTATTCTCTCCCCTGGTGACAGACGCACTCAAGCCCGACACACTTCACCAGCGGCGCTCTTCACGCTGGCGTCAGCCCCGGGTCTCGCTGTAGCACCGCTTCATTTTCACATTAACTCCAGTAAAGCATGGTGAAATCAACGTTGTGCTGGGGGGGGAGGGGGGATTGAGAATCACTACACTGTGCACTTCAATTCACCCCCGCACTGAACTCGGTCTCACATCGCAGACACAGCTGCAGGAGATGTCTCATGAGGGACTAGCTTCTCCAATATATCTTCCAAATGAACTCTTCGAAATAAATCACGAGCGCTCACTTACGAGACCCTTAAACTGAAAAAAGAAAGAAAGAAATCGCACAGTGGAATCACATCTGATTGTGACCACAATTTAAATGTGACTAGGATGATGCATATGCAGGAAAAAAAGCCATTAAAAAAGGTTTAAGAAGATAAGATTATTTAGGTTGTGTTTTCTAATGTCTAGTTTTCCCAGTTTTAGTCCAGTGCATCATTTCTCTTCTAAACGGACCATTTACAGAGGCACACAACACACTTAACAGTTCACTGATGAGAACATTTTAAGCATACTCTTGATAAATGGAACTGCAGAGCTTTTTAAATGTCATCCAGCATTATCTTAATCTTGCTGCTTGGGCTACGCTCGGCAAACAATGCACAGTGAGCTTAGTTCCTGCTCTCCAATGACCGAGCTGAGTCTCTGGGACGGCTTGTGGATTGACAATATCATAAAGGATGGGAGTGTAACCGGGTGACAAGATATTACTGCCCTGGGACACGGCTTTAATCATTTGATAGATCTGTCTGCAGGCCTTTGTGGTGACACACTGTGCTGGTTTGACATCGTCAGTATCTGTACAGCCCAGCACTTCAGTCGGCTCCCTGGACAGCAGTCACAGACCTAATAAGACTTGATTACCGATTTCCACCCACGGCACCCTGGAAGCAGCTTACACTTTAGAAAAGTTGTTTATTTCACTGGTGGCCAATAGACTTGTACCACATTCTTTTTGACTGCTGCTTTCTCTCCTGCAGAGCAAATGACTCAGACTAGCTAGCTGACACCTGCAGGCACATCGACAACCACGGTAATTAGAGCTAACATTTAATGACTCTTAGTTAATGAAATCTATTCCTGGGCAAACTGAACCCAACGAGGAGGGAGAAAACAGCCAGGCAAGCAGAGAGTGATGGTGACTTTAAGCTCCACATTAGACAACTGTGCACAGTTGACACTGATGGCCCCGAGGTGACGCTGACACAAGAGGGGAAGAAAACAAATCAACGTCGGAGAACACAAAAGCCGCATTCTCATCAGTCTGGATTTTCTTTTTTAAAATGCAGTGTAGGCCTCGGGCGGAGTAGAAGAAAAAGCACCATGGCTTTTGAGGGAGCATGAAAAATACACTGTAATTACTGAGTAGGTGAGAAGTCTGTGAGATTAAAAGATGAGGGACCAGCACTAAGTCTTCAAAGAGACCTGAGGTTGCCCTGGGCTGATTTCCAGTCTCGCTGCAGAGAAGAAAATCCAGCAGTCAGTCATCACCAAAGCCGCACATCAGCAGCTAAATTACAATGGCCTTCTCAGCGCTCTGCAGGTTAACGTATATTCATGTCTTACCTTTGTTCTAATCAGTCAATCAATATTATTAGAGTCTGAAATAAGCTTTGGGTGTGCTCATCTACCAAGAAAAATACATTCTATCATAGGAAGCTATTTGGTATATATTGTTTTTACATTTTTTTGTCAGTAAATCCTGATTTATTCACCAAAGACTTTTTCGATCATTTCGGAATCTTTCCCTGACACCACTATCTTTGGATTGCAACACTTGCAAACTAATGACTCATATGTGCCAGTTGCTCTGCAGAATCAGAGTTTCACTTGTGTGAAAAGTTGCCACAACTGCTCCTTCATTGCAGAACTCAATATAATAAAATAGCCGTTGCTTTGTTTGGCAGCTGTTTGTGCCGTCATGGCCTGTTGTGGCTTTCTCAGCCATGTGCTGAGCCCCAAAGCCCAATGAGGATTTTATGTGTACCAACAAGAACGCAACGTCACACACGGTGCGTTTTTGCACCTGCCCTTCAGCAAATATTTACACTTGTCAAGCCACAGATGAGCTTCTCTCATCATTTTTGTTGGAACTGCTGCCTGTATCGGACTTTGGTTGCATTAGAGTAATGGTAATCCCCTCCAACAAAAACCCACCCGACTCTTTTAATCTCAACACCACCCTCCATAAAAATACCAGAGGACTTGGCTCCCCCTGCACCTGGATTCTTTTACTCGCCTTTTGCAATAGCGGGAGGCATTAGCATATGGCAGGAGAGGAGGAGGGGACGGAGATGGTAAAAGAGAAGAAAAGAGGGGATATTTAAATGGGAATAGGGGCCAAGAGAGTGGACTATCATGCAGCGGAGAGAAAGCGTATTTTGTGTACTGTTTCCCCAGTCAGGTCCTTTCATAGAGGAAGAGAGAGGGGGGCCCTCTGTTGATTTAGGCTGCACAAAGGGGGCCCTAATCCTTTCAAGGGAACCAAATCAGTCCACAGAGAAGCACGTTCAAAAGGAAACCTCCCTGTCAAGCATCGCCATTGAGCCACCCCAATGGACGCCACAAATCAAGCCCTGGAGGGAATCAAAGGCCAGAATGTGGGAAATGTGTTCGGAGGTCTGTGCATTGGAAAGTGCACGGCCACGGGGAAGAGGAGGGATGGATGGGTGGGGGGAACAGGGACCTATCATCAGCAATCGGCCCCGTTACTGCCGCGGCCCTGAAGGGGTCATAACCCTCGTCTCCGAGCCTCCCCCTGCCCTGCGTGGTAACTCCCCCCCATTACAGAGGAATGTCCATTCACACGGGGCACCTCCATTATCCCTGAGCCAGAGTAAATGGGGCTGCTTTTAACAGCAAATTAGTGACTTGATAATGAGGTCACATGTGGTGTTGGCACACTGAGGCCATAAACAGATGCCTCTCCTGCCCTTACTTCACTCCCTGCAGCATTAGAAACATCCTCCTCCTCCTCCTCTGGCTGCTGCACAAGTCCTGCTGCATCTCAGCACATTTGCACCAAAGGGTCACCGATACTGTTCGACGCTTCATGGTACATACTGTACATGTGAAGACAAAAGCCTACATGACCTTTTCAGCTCCACATTGTAACGACTCCATCTGACGAAATACTGGCGGAAAAAGAGATTTTCACCTGGTGTGTAAGTGTTTCGAGACACTTGTGTGTTTTGTGTAAACCGAATCAGCTCTATGGCTGTAATGCATTATTGCCGTCGTATATTTTTTAAATGACCACATACAGGCATGGCAATCACTGCACTGAAACAAATTTCAACATGGCAATAAACACCAGCGGAATGGCAATGCACCTGCACCATCACATTCACAACATTTTCAGCAGGGTAGAGAGAAAAACGTCCGTACCTTTAACTGCAGCTGTGCTGAAAAATTTCTCGGAGCTGTCATCGGACACCTGGAAAAGAGGAGAATGGAATGAGCAAAATATCACTTAGATTGAAGCGCGGGGTGTAATATCGTTTTGCAGCAAAACATCCGAACCCACTCCTTGAGTGTTTGCAGGGATGGTTCAGAGCAACTGAGAAGAGGAAACATTCCAAAAAATGTTATTCTGCTTAAGTCACCAAACTTTCGTGTTAAATTACACCAAAATTCACTGAATTGAATGAATTCACACTAGTTATAGAAATTTTAATATTTGTGATCATCTGTAGCGGATTTTATGCTCTTAATTCTAACAGCCTTCAAAATCAATTTTAAGCCACATACACCAACGCACCATCCAGTATCTGCACCCTGATGTTCCCAAATCATGTCCAGAATTATTTGGGTAACCTGAGCATCACGATCAGAACCTAATACTGGGCATCACGCGCAAACAAAACAAGCGGCTCTTCATATTCTGACCACTTGATGGCACTGTTGCTCCGTGCCAGGACAACTCCAGCCGCTCTCCAACGACACCGACAGCAGCACGGCGTTAGAATAAAAATGTGCAGCCATGGGATTTAAACCTGAATTAGGAAAATAAAAGGCTTACACAGGTGGAATTACCAAATCGCAGATTAATTATATTTAAATTAGGTGGTTTTTTTTTTATTATAAGAGAAAAGGGAAACGGGACAACACCCGCTCGGCAGCACATGGGATGAAGACGGACTGACAGGTCTATGTGAATAAAACCATTTTCTGTATAATGACTTTGTGGATTTAATTCAAGATAAATTCCGAACAACACACCACGATGTCAAGTCATTCCACAGTGACAGCAGGGCGATATTTCAGTGTGATGAACTGATCTTAATGAGAGGAATACTCAGAATCCAGTGACAGCTTAGTTGTCTGCGACTCGTGTCTTTTCTCCCGACGCGTGTCTGTTATTAAAACACCGGGATAACACAATCTGAATCAAAATAGAGAAAAGTGAGTATGAACAACTAGGTAAATGTTGTTTTATTGTTGGATGGAAAAACCCCGTAAAGAAGCAGGTGTCCGTCCACTAATGCAACACTGACAGGATGTAAACAATGAAAGCTGCAGAATAAATGACAGCACGGGAGCAGGCATGGAAATGGTTCCTGTAACACAAACTGTTTTGGACTCTATCACACATAATGAAACGTAAGATTGTGAGCAGCTCGGGAGCCAGCGCGCGTACCTTTTGATGTGGCAGGTTAGCGAGGAGGCAAATAAAGTCAGGATATTACTTTTCTCGGTCTGGTAAATACGGCCTCGTTTCACATTCTGCTTCTCAAATAATATAATCCACACGAGAGGCGGCGAAGTCTACTCCGTTTAAATTGAGGACAGCCATGCGGAGAGAGAAGAAGCCTTTCCAAGAAAAAAAAAAAATCCAAAGCCGTTTCACAAAGCTACTGCGCCTTTTGGACAAAGGGAACCATGTGTCTCGCCACGGAGAGCTTCTGCAACAGCGCTGAGGCGACGACAGAGGGAAGAAGAGAAAAAAAATCCCTTGATCCACCTTTCTTTTTTTCGTGCTCTGGACACAATGTGATTTCGCTTTCACGTATATTCTCCTGTCGGAAATATCCGTGAGGGGTAACAAACAGGATCCAGGAGGGTTTGTGTGTCGGGCGGTCGGTGCGCAGAGAGGGGCTGCGTCCGACAGAGCGAACCAATCCAACAAAGCGCACTGCCAGTGTTCCTCAGTAGAGACAGGGTCGGAGGCAAATCACACAAGCAGTGAGCAAAAAAATCACCAGGTATAAGCCCGCTGTCGCTGTGTGTTCAGCTGCAAAGCCTGTCTGCTGCGCGCTCTCTGACGGATCCCGGTCGTGGGCACACAAGAGCC
Source organism: Diplodus puntazzo (assembly GCA_963678695.2). NCBI lineage: Eukaryota > Metazoa > Chordata > Actinopteri > Spariformes > Sparidae > Diplodus > Diplodus puntazzo. The sequence continues at coordinate 14,982,325 of OZ023167.1, read as the reverse complement.
TCTCCCCATCCGCTCCCAAGCGCCAGACAAACTCCCATTCATCCAGCCACTGACTGCCTGAGCGCTGCTGCCGCTGCCGCTGCTGCCTTCACGGTCGGGTCCTCCCACTTCCTGATTTCCAGGCGGACTTGAATTCAACCTCAGTCGTGCTCCTTCAGTAGACAAACACACTCATGTTTTTTGGGGGCTTCCGAAAAAGCTTGGGAGCTCGGTTTGCAGAGTCGCACACCAAAGCGTTCACCTTTTGCGTAAATGGCGCGCAAAAAGGAGAGACGGCAGCGCACCTCAGCCAGATAAGGAGGCAGGGAGAGAGAAGGACAGAGAGAGAGAACAAGAGGGAAGGAGAGAAAGGAGAGAGGGAGGGGAGAGCTGAGGCAGAAATATATTCTTTCACTCTGTACTGAGTGAGATGATGTCAGCCCCTAATGAATTCCCCAGTAGGGTGCTGCTACCGTGAGGGGAGGAAAAACAAAACGCTCCTTCATAAGCAGCACGCAGCTCCTCGCTGCCCACAGGCGCTGTCTTCCTGTTGGATCAACTACTCCACTGGCCTGGAGGGAGGTCAGCTGCTAATATACAAAGCACTTTGGGTCATTCAGCCTTCAATTTGAGCTCTGAGCTCTCCGTGGCCCACCCTGACAGGCCTGAAGCCTAACAAGCCTCCGTGCCTGACACCGCAGACAAAACAAGATCATCACTACCATGTTTATAATTTTGTGAGAACTTCACCGAGCCCCGGAGGAATTGTTTTTCTTTGCTTGCCCATCCAGAGTAACAACAAAACAGCCCTGCTCGAGGTGGCACAGCTCAGCATCTTGCAGCTTCCAGCTTCTCACAGATTTAATGTGGCACACTACCCTGTTGAGATTCACACTACAGGCCTGAAAGTAATATTTACCTGAGAAACAACAGCGCACACCCTTTCTTCGCTTCATCCCCTCACATCGGCGAATCCTGATTGGACAGACCCGGAAAATCCTCTTAATAGTGCAAACCCTGGCATCCTATAGCTCATCTAATGAGCATTAACCCACTGGCTGGGAGGTCAATGGATGTACAATAGAGTCACATTGCAAAGTCTTTTCCCTGCCAGTTCAGCCCAACCAACCACAGAGCAGAAAACAGACTTAGCTCATAGCTGAGATGCTAATCCGTCCCTCGGTAACGGAGAGCGAGGGTCCGTTGGCTGGCCTTGACCGGCCATACAAACATGAAGTCATGGGAAATGGGATATACAGTAGCCTGAGATTCAGAGCAGCGAAACACATCAGAGGCAATGGCACAACGGTCAGATGCTCAGTCTGGGGCAAACTGAGAAGTTTACATTCAGCGGAAAAATATTTATCCAGAGAAACTTAGCGTGGACTTGGCAGAGCTGCTCAGCGACACACTGATGAGACACAGAACAAAAAATGTGAAGTACCATGAGGGAGTGGGAGGGATTGGCCTCAGGTGGCCACTTGATTCAGCTGCAGAAGATAAAGGCTGTGGTCACAAAGGGCCTGGGAGAAGGAGCAGCCGAGCATGTGTTCTTCAACTCAGAGGCGAACGCTATGAATCTTTGTATGTTTCACAGATGTATGCATTGTGCGTCCAGCAACTTAAACTAATGAAGTCATTAACCTCTGGTGCACAGTTGCTTGTAGGCTGTGGGAAAACATCTTTGATAACTACACTGAAACTATTTAGCTGTACAGCGCCACAGTTTGCGCACCAGTATGGCGGAAAAAGCAGTTAATCATGTCCAAAATTAGTTACAAATGTACTAACTGTGGTTACGTGCAATTAGATCACAGGGATTCTTATGTTTAAAGCGGTGATTGTGATGAAACATCAAGAGCGTTCGTGGTTTGGCTTCAAAACGCATGACATGGCTGGCCTCGAGATATGTATTTATATGCCTGCCACCGTCAGAAAATGGCTACCAGTCGTTTTCACGGGCCCGTGCTGCAGCAGCTATGAACAAGCTGCTGTTCTCCATTTTAAATGGTCATTATCAGATTTGAGAGCGACCGCAAGTCTGTGATTACAGCCACACTGCCAAACAATCGGCATCCGGATCTCTCACGGCACATTATTTTTAATTCAAATGAAATGATGACAGAGATGAACACACACATAAAAATGAGAACCCTTCGCGGTTTCACTTGGAAAACATTGTCTGTGCGAGAGAATGAAGCACTGAGATCAAACACAACGTCTGGATGTATGAAATGTATCTCAGTAATTGCTGTCTGGGCACGTAAGTTCTGTCTAAAGACCATCAGCTTCACACTGACATTTTGTCATCTTTTATTCCTTTTTTTGGATGCTGATTCTCTGCTTCAAAGAAACCTGAGGCATGTTTGTCTCTCCCCCAACAACCATGGTTTAATTTTACAGGAACTCTTTCCTAGATTACAATCACAGGGGACCGGCTCGCCTTTATGAGCCTTCCTGCCATTATGCCAAATCTACCCTCGTTTGACATATTACTGATAAGTGTAACACGAGTGCCAGCAATGTAATATGTTAAAAGCTCTTATTACGTTTGTCTGTGACTCAGAGCTCCATCTCTGCTTCACAGGGGATAAAAGAATCTAATGATTTAAACTATGATTGGATGCAGATGCCAGGAAATGGAAAGAAAATGCTCTTAATGACATTGAACAGAGTCATCATCGGCCTCTGCAGGTGGGTGAGTATTTCAGAAACAGCTTCATCTCATTGTGACGTCTTTGTGAGAATGAAATACAGTTGCTGCCCTTGCTAGGCGAAGGACTACAGGATAAATAGATGTTTACAAAACTCAGTCTACATTAAGAGTAGCAACAATTAGGCAATCAATCAGTATTTACTATTTTCCAGCTTCTAGTCCCGGGGTTTGAGACCATTGCTAGGACAAAAGAAGCAATCTGCAGATGTCACTTTGGGCTGTGAGGAATTGTGAAGAGCATTTTCTGAAAGATTACAGCCATGCTAGCAGCCTTGTATTTAGGAATAGTGATGCCTGGAGCTAAATGCTAACATGGTCAAAATGACAAAATTTACATGACGGTAAGCAGGTATGTTTATCCTGTTCAACAGCTCTGTTTTCTGTGTTAGCATGCAGGCACTAAACACAAGGTACAGCTGAGGATGAATTAAATGTCATTACTTTTGCAGGTATTTGACAATACATCATATTTTAGACCTAATAATGATGCCATAATAAAAGTGGAGGAATCATCATAGTTATTGCAGTCCATCTTGAGAGAACCATAAATTTGTGAAGCAAAACCTGTGGCAATCTGCTGGAAAACTGTTGAGACATTTTACTCAAAATGAGCCACGGGCAACGTGCACACCGCTTGCTTTTCTATAATGCCAGGAATCAAATCCCCCTCAAAATCAATTCCTATGAAAAAAAGTAATTCCTGCACACATCCTTTCTTTAACCTCTGCATTGATTTATTTAAAAGACGCCGACAAGACCTTTCTTTAGACACTTGAGGTCTTTGCAGAAGAAATGTGTGCAGGTACTACTATTTCTCACTGGAATAGACATTTCATTGTAAACCACATGTCTACCACGTGGTGGCACAGGAGGAAGCAACAGGGTATCACCAGAGTTGTTACGATTCATCCTCTGAGGACCCCGGATATAAGTACCAAAGTTTAATGGCAATCAATCCGATAGTTGTTGAGAATACATCTTCTGGGCACCAAGATGTCTAAAGAAGATTTGGGGCTAATTCATGGAGTAGATCGAGCGTCTGAACATTGTTGGCAACATTTGGGATGATGTAAGTGCACAACTCAACAGAATGTATAAAAAGGTCATTTTTAGATATTTCAAGGCAGAAATGTTACGTATTATATCTCTACAGAACAAAAACTGCTAAACTATTTAGAAAACACCCAACACACCATTCGACTTAACACCTTAAAGACTGGTTATATAACGGCCACTAAGCAATACATATTTAATCCATGTTCCATGTGGGGATATAAACATGTGGATACGATGTAAACATGATGACTGGCAGTGTATCACAGGCAGGTGAACAGTGGAAGCTCGTGCTTCATTGTGTTTCAGTTTACACACATTAATCTGACTATTGGAATTAACAAAATAATGCCTGATAAAAACCTGTTATACATGATTTTTTTTTTAAATAAATCCTTGTCTTCACAGAGGAGGGGGTGGGATTAGTTAACACCCTCCTTGTTGCTTGAGATCTGAAATATCCAAATGTTGCCGTGCAACGTAAGAACTGTGAAATATCTCTAATTGCACACACAAACCCACACACTTGGAATTGCCAACGTCTCCTCTTTTCCCAGCCTTTTTGAGGGCGGAGTGGGGATGTTTTTTCAAATTAATTTTATTTTATGTTTTTTACAATCATTACATCTGACCTTATCTCTCAGAGCCTGCAACTGGGTTGTCAATGACAACTGGCTCTAATCTCTACCCCCTCCCGACAAGCAGCACTGACAGGCCCTTTCTTCCCAATTCCTCAGACACGTAGCCAGACATAAATTAATCTGTCACTCAGTCCTAGTATTAATGTGGGGATGACACATGGCTGTGCATGCAAACACACACACACACACACACACACACACACACACACACAACACAGCCAGAGACAAAGACAAATGCACCCAGCATTAAAAACCGTTATACAAACTGGGACACCATAGCATGCCAAAAGTAGAAAAAGCCTTTGGAAAAGCTGACAATAACTGCATCAATCAAACATCCTGACAGAGAACGAGAGATTTAAGGACTTGAGAGTTTCCATCCGCATTACCACAGACACGCTTTTCAATATTAAACCTGTAAATAACAATGCCAAAAATGAATCTCTACTTCCAACGCGTGCTTATCACACAGGCGATGATTGGCATTCTGGGAACATTTAGGAAGATTGACGGACGCAGGGATGAAAGCACCTCTGATTCAATGACGGTACCTTTAAAAGCAGATCCTTTGTGTTATAATAAAGCTCCCTGAGCCAAGAGATATGAAACTCACATCATATGTCAGCCGGGGAGGCAGCAGAAAAGTATTTCTTCCGGTTGTTAAAAGCCTGTAGAGACTATGCTATCTGCTTATCTGTATCTACTTATCTCCCCGTGGTCTCTGAAAGCAAGCTGGGGCCACAGAAGTTCAAGATAAATGGTCTGATCAATAGCAGACATTATCTGGATCTGGTAGGCAATAATCAGATCCAGTTGACATTGCGGGTGCAAAGAGAACTGGCCTGTCAGCGGGAACGGACCTACTTCACTGGCTATCAGTCTAATGTCGCTGCCGTGGGACTCACTTTGGAAAACAATGCAGACGAGAAAATTGGTTTAACCTTCCCTGCCTTGAATACTTTGGTTACATCCCTAATGCAGCCCCCTCCAACACACCCGCAACCCCCTCAACACCACTCTGCCCAGTCACAAGAGAAATGGAGACCCTTTTGCCTAAATTACAGACATTGCCGTGGAATGTGGGCTGTGGGCTGCGATGCCGTGGATAATTTCAGACCAGTCAATCACTCCCTCCCCTTCCAACAGAAAGGAGCATATGTGCTACACGCCTCAAAACGCACACGCACACGCACACACACACACACACACACACACACACACACACACACACACACACACACACACACAGACAGGCCGTAATGCATATTAGGCATGATTTACCTTTAACATTTCCATTTCATGTCAGTATAATTACTAACACCCAAATGCAAGCACAAATTATTTTAAAGGCCAAATCTGTGTCCTTATTTATGGCTCTGTCACTCAATGTTTACATAGAGGTGTAATGGAGCGAGAAAATGAATTCTCTCAGCTCTTGAAACTAGGCATATGTGACAGGGAGGTCTGAATTTTAATGTGCTGTATTTTAAGAGATTATTTGTTTGTGATGTTTACTTTCATCTCTACATCACTTCAACGTCCTTGGGTATATTTCTTTATATATTTCCACAGTCCTACTCTAATTTCTGCTCGTCTCGGTGGCTGACTTGAAACAACGGCGTAAACAAGATTCGGTGCTACTTGTCATACAAATTCATTGATAAGCTCGCTGAGTATAACCTCATCAAGCTGTTGTGTCATTTGATCTCAAGGACAAAAAAAAAAAAGGATTATAAGCCTCTTTTAATTTGACCCCAATTTTCTCTCTGAAGCTCTACAGTGGAGCCATATCCCAGACAGACAAAACATTCTTAACAGATAACCCGCTGCATGACGGACCCCCAGCTTTAATTTTTCTTCCTAATCTGCATGTCTTTATATTTGAGACCCAGCAGACATCTACAACCAAAGAACCGTGGTGCTGGAGCCCCCCATGAGGCCTTGACTTAATACTAAGCGAGAGCAACTGCGCTGGCAGGGATAATATTTTCCCTTTTTGTCTCTTTCTTCTCTGCGGTGTGTTGGGAGCGAGAAGACGAGGGGAGGCAGGGAGATAAAGGAGGAGGTACTAGAGAGGGAGAGAGCGGGAGAAGGAAACAAAACAGGAGGAGACGGGGAGAGACAGACAAGATGGAGAGAGGGAAGGAGCCAAACAGGGAGGTAGCCTGCTGTGTCTTTTTAAAAAAGGAATGACTACAGGAAAGCACTGAGGAAATCACTACTAAGGCGTTGTATTAAAACCTGCCTGACCCTCTGCAGACCCCTCCGAGCGATTCGCCCGGCTGGAGGAGTTTGGTCGAAGGGATTAGGCCTCTGAAACGCTCTGTCAAGACCATTCTGTCAGGCACCAACAGAGACAGCCTCAGTCATCCACCCGCACCCCCTGTGCTCCACTCAAACAAGCCTCTCCGAGGCTCTCTCTATGCTCAACAGCTCCGGAGTGGGGGCCTGATGATAGGCTCTCTAGGGGGACACAGGATGGGCCACGGACATCTAAAGCCAGAAAGGGTGACAGACAGCAGGGAGGTCTCCACCCGCCCTCCCCCAGCATTCCCTTTTTTCTCTTTCTGTTGCCATCCCTCTCTCTCCCTCTGTCTCATCCCAGGCCCCCGCTGGCCATTGAGGGCTTTCTAATTGCATTTCGCAGGGCCTGAGCTAAAAAAGGTTGTTGTTCTGTCTACGGTAGCCTCCCTGCTGGGGGGCTGAAGGATGGGAGGGAAAGAAATGGGAAGTTCAGGCCCCTGCGAGACAAAGGAAAAATGCAAGGCGAACACGAGATGCCTGGCATAGCGCAAGAGAGGGAGATGATCTGCGACCCATCTCAGTGAAAATGCAACCGGGTTTGTTGATTAGTTAGTTTTTCAAGACTCCTTGTCACTCAGTGGTTGACAGGTGATCCGTGCTGCATCACCTTGAGAGATCCTCTAAAGAGGAATGTTCTTCACACCTCACTCTACAAGAAACATGAATTCTTTGTGTGAAAGTAGCCTTATGGATGCGGTTGGAAAAAGTTGTGCGTGCTGCCGAGGATCTGAGCCTCGATCGTATGACAGAGTGTTTTAACATGTCAGAGTCCACGGAGACGGCGCTTGGATATCCTCCCTGACCTCATTGCCCCTCTGCTGCTCATCTCCTCCTCTAGTGTAACACTAGAGCATGGGAGACCGGTTGAACAAGAGGAAGACTGTGTTTGTCCATGTGAGTGTGTGTCTTCGGAGACGGGAGCAATTTCATCCGTGAATCGCCTCCTATCCCCTGGTGGTGTCCATACAGCGGAAAAGTGAGCCGCTGGTTTGTGACCTACATGTGGAGCTGGTTGCAGGCCAAAGACTGGGGCCACGACTGGGCTGCAGGGGGTCTGTCTGTTGACAAGAACGGGAGGCCTCTTCCGCTTTGAAGCCCTGTACATTTAAATATTTCATGACCCCCTCATCTCCAGCCCCTTTTATCAGATTTGCGCTCTGGCTCGTGGCTGCCTTTCATTAATAGCACAGCGAGAGGAGTTAGTGTCGATCTAATGCCCCCCATCAGCGAGGCACATCTGAGGAAGCCTCTCCCACACCCGGGCCCTTTTGGCACTCAGCATATCTGGAAGACGATCTCGTTAAATGCTAGTAACAATTACAGCAATTACAGATAAGCCTAAGTGTGTCAAAGCCGCAACATGATGTTTACAATGATTAGCGTGCAGCGTTATCAGCAGGGATGGTAATCAACTCTGGTGCCTGGTGCTTCAAAAGATCACAGGGCTCTTTATCTGTCACTATCAATAAAAGGCCACCGGCTGAAGGCAGACCTGAGCGTAGCTGTCATGTTTGGCACTAGATCATTGTGCTGGTACCTAGCCTCAGTTAGACTAAACCCAGTTTGACGGCAGACTTAACAAGATGTCACCGGATCAGCACAATGATATCAAATGAAAGAACATCACAGCTTGCCACACCCTTATTTTTGTTCATTATCGTCAAAGGCATAACAAAGAACACTCTGAGGATCTCACTGAAGCACTCATGACTCGGCTCTTGCAGTAAACACTCCCGGTTATCAGATCAGCAAATGTGAACGTTTCCAGCAGCAAAGTGGAGTGCAGTGTGGGCCAGTAGATTTCCACGAGGGCGCATGCTGGCATGGCGCAGGGCACCAGTCTGGAAATGCGTGTCTGAGGCTGGTGACTGTGAAATAAGGCCCTGCTTGTCTGCCTGTAATAGAGATGCCTTTGAGAGCGGCCTGCATCTGCCCGCGGGACACATTCCACGCTTTCCTCCACAAACTCTACGCCACCGTTAGGCTCTTGGTCCTAAATGTGCACATTGTGAGGCTGCTCTGCTGGCCGCCTGACAGCAGCACATTCACCATGGGGTTATTTGAGTGGACCCAGGCTACCAGGGCACAGATAGAGCGTGTTCTCTGTCTGAAAATGTGTGTGATACTTTGTGCGCTGGCGTGTTGTGTTTATGTAATTGTGTTAAACGATCCACCTTAAAGTTTGTTTGTGTTATTAAAGCGATAGCAGGAGGGTCATACAGTATGAGCCAGTGTGTCTGACCAAAGAGTGACGTGGATGTGCCGTCTGCTTTCAGCATCTGACTTGAGTTTGTGTTTGCACTCTGGTGGCAGTGGAGGCCACAGGGGACCATCAGTGTTAAGGGCCACCCGGGCCTCAGCCAGTGCTAAGCCCAATCATCAGTGCCCGTCTCAGCTGGGCTTACCATGTACTGTGTTTACCAACACCAAGCTTCAACAAGATGATCTGAGTCTGTCTCCCTCTCTCTCGCTGACACACACACGCACACACACACACACACACACGCACACACACGCGCTCAGCCTTGTAAGAGGATTTGCACTGGCAACAAGGACAGACTGCGTCGCTTATCCAGAGAGAAAGCTGCAGCACCACACGCAGCTTGACCTCACCTCACATGCCTGACTGCACAGGTAAACACACAAGCACACAAACACACTACACACACAAACACACACGATTCTCTGAAGAAATCTGCGGTTTGGACCGGGCATCTGCGGATTCTACTGACATGGGGTAAACAGATTGTTGCTTAATAAAGTTTTTTATTCAGTTTGATAAAAGGCTGAACGAACAACACACAGCGTTGGCCAAACATGCTTTAGGCTCTCTGCCAATTGGTTTAACACTGAATTTAGAGTCTAAACTCACCAGGAAAAACAACAAACTTTTATTTCCACTGTAAATAGACTGTTCAATTAGCATGGGGAAATAACTATGTAATTTATGTGTGCAACAAGCGCTACCATATCAAGCTACTTACTCACTGTTCATTACTGTTTGGATGGCAGATGAAAGCAAGATTCGAATTGTCTTTACATCACCTTTTTTACGATGTGTTTTTATCGTGTCTTCATTTTACAGCGACAACAAAGCTTTGAATGGAATTGTTAGAGGAGCAGCCCTGGTTGTGTTTTCCTCTGCTGTCTACTGATTAGCCTGCTCTGATGGCCACATTGTTACGTGATAACAGAGGGCGGTTGGTTGGCTGGCCCCGAGGAAGTAATTCGGGAGTGAGTTCACTGACTCTCTGACCAGGGATATTAGAGGAGCGTCTTTTAGTCATGCTCGATGGAGTCCAGGCTCTGACTTCCACTAAAGCCTCTGGTCTGCGGGGAAATCTAACAGGGCCAGAGAGGTCTGCAAACACCTGTCATCCACAAACGCTCCAGGCACAGTAACACCTGACACTGCCCATGAAATCACACATGGAGGGACACACATATACACAGCACATATATGTCATACCAACCCGCATGTTTTCCTATGTAGAGCCATATGCTGCTGATCTGCATGTAGGCAGCATTGAAAATACACACAGACGCGTGACATACAATTAATCACACCATCGCACTCACACAAACACACACACATCATCACGGCCTGCGGGAGGTGCCTCCCGAGACCCCTGAGGTGACAGATGTGTCAAAACAGCATATTGGTTTCGCTCCTCTTTGCTGTGGTTTTGCTTTGTTCCTTTACAGTACACTGAATAAAAAAAAAAAAAACACTGGATCTGATTTGCTCTGCATATTGCTGATGCATTTTTCACGAGTTACTCTGAAAACACCATGTTCCTCAACATTAAAAAGCAATTTAGCACTCCCAGGATTAAAAGCGCATGTTAAATTGAAGGCTACACTTGGCGTGGGCATGAAAAATTGAGTGGCTCCTTATATTAACCAGGTTGAGCGCTGCACACAGCATTTAGATAGACGAAATGGAATCTTTTAGCATTACTAATTCATCCACAGGAAAGCTGCGGTTGAGACGTTGTGCGCAACTCCACCACTACACTGCTGAATACAAACATTAGCCGGCTTGCATTTGAAAAGGTGTGAACACCAGGTGGATGTCTATCAGCAGAGATTGTTAAATGTAACCTTCGTCAGCTCACTTTCACTTCAGTTGAGCTCTGCTTTTTCTCTCCCCTTAGATGAGTTGTGAACTCTCCTTCAACCCAAATTCACATACTGTCTATACTTTTATGCTTAGCTGTCAGAAAAGGAAAACTACTCATTTTCTGATATCAACATCTGTGATCTATCTCCAAACTGATTTGAACCACAGATGGGTGATGCCTTTGGTGAAACCTGGTTAAATATGAATGAGGGAGCTACTGGCCTGTGAGAAAAGGCAGACAAGACACCTCTGTTTAACTTGGCCCTGATTCCAACACGTCCTCTAATGTTTCCTCTCACTGTGCTGAGAAAGGGATGGAAGAGAGCAGACAGAAAGCGGGATGAACACTCGCTTAGTGGACCGTGGCCCCACTTAAACGTAATGATGGATGCTAATGATGCCCATAATTACCGTTTCTAAAATGGTGATAATTACAATTCTTTTATAGCTCCTTATCCGCGGCCAATCTTGATAATGACCGTAGGAGTGATAAACAGTGATTATCGGTGTTTGACCTTTGAAAGCACCAATATAACAAATAAAGCATTCCAGGATGAGACAAGCATCTTACTTTAGATTACTTGTAAGAATTATTCTAAATGGTGAGTAAAGTTATATATTGTTGCTTTTTCCACAACCTCACAATATAATACAACGGGAATGATAGAACACTTATGTAAGACAAACTTAAACATAGATTTTTTAAAATTAAAATCAGTGCTAAACAGCTCTATAATCAAACTGTAATACTGTTATAGAGTATTTGGTCAGTAACTCATGTCTCTCCTCCATCCTACTCATGCAGTAAAAGAGAAAAGACATCCCTGTCCACTTTATTCAATCAGGACAGAGAACTCCATAAAGAGGCGGTCCTGTCTGCTCTTGAATAGCAGTTTTAAATACAGAGGCATATTATATATGTATTATAAATACTGATTTTGATTACATCAGGTCATTAATATTCATCTTTCTGGAAATGAAATGTCAACAGGTGCCAAAAGTTCAGTCAAAACTCTCTCTAGTGTACTTTTTTTTTTTTTTATAAATCACATTAGAATCCACCCAAGCCCCCACATCCAGGTCCACTCTCCCTATATCCATCCCAGTGCTATAACGTTGGCCTGGCTCCCCTGTCACATGGCATAGATTACGCCTGTGTTACACCAAATGCCTGATAATGCAATCAAGCAGCTTTGAAGCTCGGTGATTCTCCAGTGCCTGCTGTAATGAGGGGAAAATGAAACCGTTCCCTCAGTGTCTCACTAACCCTCTGATGAGACCTTCATCAGGGAGACAGACTGATGAACAGACAGACAAGACAGACACACAGACAGACAGAGAAAGAACATTTAAAATTAACTCATCCATCTTCAGCCATGAGTCCAAACAGGCTGAGGAGGGCAGAACAGCACATATGGTCTCAGGGAACCACCTATGTTTGGTGTGCACGCATGTTATTTGGCACGTCTAGAGCAGTGTCTTCACCCAGGTGGGGTATTGTGTAAATGTAGGATTACGCTGTCATTACGGGGGACAGAAAGTTTACATGGACTGCAAAGACAAAGTGACTTTGCTGACAAATATTGCTAAATCTTTCCATACTGATAAGATGATATGATAAGATGCTGACAACCTGGCATTTCACACTTCCATACACTTCTCTTCGAAAAACAGTGTATGCACAGAATCTGTAGTAATAAGCTTTGAGCAGTTTGCCAAGCTGCTATTCATAACCAGCCAAATAATCTCCTGTAAATTTATTCTACATAGGAAAGACCAGGGTGGCTAATCAACTAGGTACACAAAACTCGAATGCATGAATCATAGGAGCCATATAATTAGGTCTGTATTGAGCTGTTGTGGTAAATTTCCTACATGCACAGTGTAAGGGCAATTTGAGGGGAGCTACTGGGCCTCATAAAAAACTCCCTCTGTGTCTTTATGTATGTGTGTTACTCAGTGAGAGATCTACAGGAGCCCATAACAGCTGTACGTGCAAATATTTTTTAAATGCAGTTAACTTGAGATCACAAGTTAAAAATTATTTTCTTGTAATACAAATCAATTTATCTTGTTACCTCAAGAAAACATCATTTGTTATCTGTGATAATTACATGGATAACTAACAGCTTCGATCTTGACCGCTGATCCTGACGCAGATGAATGGATCCACCGTCTTGTCTTCTTTGTCCTTCATCATCGTAGCGCTCCCTCTTTAATACAGCATACTCAGTGGCTACAAGGTTCTGTCCTATTATATGAACCGCAGTGGAAAAAATAGCTCTTACTCTGCACTTGACCTCCTAATTGTGTCCATCAATGACACAGCAATTCTGATGCTCATACATAAGTAGATTTCATTTTAGTATAGATAGAGTAGTAGTGTGTAAGATATAGAGTGTGTGTGTGTGCTACCAAACGCTAGTCGGTTAGTTTAGTCGGTAATGCATATTAAACTACATATATTTATCATGTTGCTTATCAGCATCCAGTCAGTAGAATATTATAAAGCACTTATTAATTTCTTAGTCTGCATGATCACATTCTACTTAGCCATTTACTGCTAACCTTCTAATTACTGCTCACTGATAGTAAGTAAGGAAGATGTTGTACATGGATTACAGCCTATATTATGCTTTGCTCAGTATGGGCCTTATAAGGTGGTAATGGCGATTCCACCTTAGTAACACTTAGTAAATATGGTCTATTAGTATGTGACAAAACACAAAGTGTTAATAGTGTCCAAGTGATTCTAAACTAATTCTTTGTTTAACTTAACAACAACAACCTCATTTAAAAGTGTGTTTTTTAAGGTGTTGCTCGCTAGTTGTTCGACATTTAGAAACCCAATTCAAACTACTAGTGGTTAAGGCGTCACTTTACAGTGGGGAAAAATATATTTTTCAGAAGTTATGCCATGCTCAGACCAAACCTTTAGACTAGATTACTTACAAAGTCAATGATAACATGCAATTATCTGCAAATTCTATTCACTCCAGGTGGCACAAATGACGCGACATGAAGTAACGCCAGAGTTGAAAATATTTAACTCAAGCGAAATTTGCCCACGTGATGCTGTGTAGTAAAAGCCTATTGGCATTGGCAGTCACACTGAGGGCATGACGTAACACTGCTGATGTCCGGACATTCATGAGCAACAATGGAGGAGAGGATGATAGTCACTAATTGTGGTCGTTTGCAGGCGACATTCTTTAAAACACATTTCAGTCAGCACAGAACCCGCCATCACAGATACATTCAGTCGTCTATGGGGTTGCAGTAAATTCTAAGGAGTCCCTGCTATTGTGCACATCCCTTGTATATAGTTTATAAAATGGATGGACAATCTATAATAAAGGTTTATTTTGTATGAATACAGCCAGTCTTTTCTCATTTTCCATTGCTAGAATGCCAAAAGCTTATTTTGTGTGTGTGTGTGTGTCAGAGTCTGACCTCTCAGTCCAGATCACTCCAGGATAATAACGCCCCTCAGGAGCTGTGAGGCCTGATATCACCCTTCTCAGCAGTGATAGCTATCATTGTTGCTAATATAGCCACACAGTATGAAACCCCACACTCACACACAACTTGAAGACGGATGCTTCCTGCACTTCCCTGATCTCATCTTGTGCTTTAATGAAAACCAGGTAGATACAAGAGCCCAGTCCAGTCACATCAGCAGGCTGTCTGCACTGAGCTACGACCCACTGCTCTTCACTTCCTTCCTCAAACACATTGTCTGTCCGTCTCTCCATTCAGCTGATAAATCATGACCGCTGATCGATGGCAGCGCCAGTGTCATTTCTAACAACTGTTAACTTGTGATTATTTTGCTGACACCTGACAGGAGGCGGCCCCAGGGAGGAGGAATTTGGACATGGAAGATCAAGAAGGAGGCTTTCTGACGCCCACATGAAATGCAGACAAAAAGCTGCAGCATTCCCTGTTCAAAATCAAATGTTTGAAAATAAACTCATATTGAAATTCAGAGCACTTGCTATATGCTCATTATGTAATATATCATATATTACAGCTCAGGGGAGATGCACACAAATATATGTTTGTGTAAAAACTTGATGAAGAAGACACTTAATCTAATCACTTAGAGTCCAGAATAGTCTGTGCTATTGGGACTTCACTTGCCAAACTTAGGTGTAACTAATATTATTAACTTTGGCTGCATTCCATTTATTTATTTAAAAAAGCTCATTACTCTTTTGGAGGCCTTACTGCCTACACACATTGCTAAATTCATCATACTAACCCCTATAATTACATTTCCCACATTAGTTCATTTAGTAATGTTATTCTATTTCCGTTCCTGTTGTCATTTTATAGACTCATTCTGTCGTACAGTTTTCAGCAATGCTTCTGTTGTCTTTTATATTCAATTATGTAAATCAGTTTCTTAGCTTGTCGTCTTGATTTTATTGTTTCTTTGTGTTTTGCTTTGTTTTGTTTTGTTTGGGGATGAAATGTTTTTTATATTCCCTGTGGGATAAACTCATCTGCACAAATTAACATGTTGCACGGCTTCTGTGGGTTTTTTCCTCATCATATTTTACATATTACACTGTTTTTATTATCACTTTGATTCTATGTTGTATCACTCCGCAGCTCAACATAAATGAATTATATATGTGCTGCAACCAGACGCTGTGTACTTTAAAGGCATTTAATGAACAGGCTTGTAAACCAGTATGACTATGGTGTTTTTTAATACAACCCGAGCGGGCAATGTAGCAGAAACGCTTATACTACACTTACATGCAATCTATGTCTATATATTTGCCTGCCTTGCCTTAATAATAGTACTTTAGACAACAAACAGTAGTTGTACAGCCTTTCAAACAATTTGCTTTGTCCTAAAAGTTAAAAAGTTAAAAAGTAGCACATGTAGATCCTGTCTCAGGTGTTGAGTTTGATGAGTTCAACACAACACTGTGTAGACCTTGGACCGTCTACTCCAAAATCCTCTTAATTAAAATTAAAAACAATCAAAGGCTTAGAAAGGTTTAATTGAGGCTGTCGATCTGTGCAGTTACACAACAAAATCACTGAGATGCTTTGTGACACAATTGTTTTACAGCTTCAACCTTCACAGATGTCCTGAAGAACGGTGGTATTGATTCGAATACATCGAAGTTATCAAGCGACTACTGTTCACTTAAGAATGTTTCCCTTTGCCACAGCTGAGCACCATTCAACTGCACTACAGTTCTGGGCTTAGAGCATTTGGAGGCCAAAGCTTATATCAGCCACAAAAGAAACAGCAAATAAATAAAAGCCCAGGCAAGGACTGAGTGTTGAAAACAACAAGACGCACTGCTCAAGGTCCCTTTATTTGAGACGGATGCAATTAAGTTTCCATTTAGAGGGATGACAAATTGATCGGAGCAGAAAAGTCACAGCCTGCATTAAAATCAGCAGCTAAACACTGTTAATCTGATGCTCCATCTCTAGCCAACTTTCACACAACCTTTCCCAGCACTTACACACAGGTGGCTTGACTGGCTTGACTGAAAAGCCTGCTGGGTAAAGAAAAGAACCTCTACTTTCAGGACAGAAAAAAAGCACAGAATTTCAAGTTATTATAAGCTTTGCATTGTTTCGCAGACAGAAGTTGGGGCTGGGGGAGGTGCTGAGCAGGGAGTCTCACGTCGTTAGGGCTTGAAATAATGATGACAAAATCTCTGAGCAGAAATGATTTGATTAGTGCTTTCAGGTCTAAAAAGGAACCTGGATGCGTACCAAATGACTGTGGAGAGGGAAGGTGCGACAGAGCTCTTAATTGCTGGAACTGCACCTAGAGACTTGATGATTTGTGACATCTTATCCGGTGCTCTGCGCTAACACTAATAACTGTTAATTAACTGTAGCAAGGATGCTGGAGAGGAGGAAGCGGGGGGGGGGGCACACACACACACACACACACACACACACGGCCTTGTGTCTTCTCTAGATTAAAGAAAAAAGCATCTCCAGGGATGTACATCAGATGGAGCGAAGATGTTATGGAGGTCAGGGGGCTTGCTGTTCCGTAATGCTAATGGGCACAATGGAGCCACACTGCTATCAAATGAGAGAAATAACGGCGATGGCATTATTGTTTTCAGATTGATCCGGCTGTGTAAATCTGTTAGCCCTAATTGGTCCACGAAGACGGAAAACAAAGTCAATGTTCCGTTCCAAGGCCAGCTTCAATTTCCAAAGCAGATGTTCACAGATGTCGTTTTTGTCATCGGAAGCGTCGGCATCTGCAGTCAAGCTCTTTAGTGCAATGACAGGGGAATGCATGTGTTCGCTGCTATCCTCATTAAAAGCAAAGTGCCTGGTGTAGCCTCTCTCCTCCTGTGTGACTGCATGCGCGGTGCTTTATCAGAAACTGCACCAACGTGCAGGGCTCTGTCGAATGTCATTTTGAAAGCTAGGTCATATTCATAGTGATTAATGATAAATCATACTGGGGGCTCATGAGTCTGAGTGCTTGATGGATCATTCTTATGTTTATGCATTAACACCAATCCATTAGTTGACATACCCATAATCGGCTAATGAGCTAGTATGCTTACTTACAAAATGCATCCAGAATCACATGCAGCTTTCTCCTGACTGATTCCCCTCTACTATGTGTTCAAATTAAAATGTGTAAGTCATCTCAGCTATTTGGATTTTCTGTTAAAATATGTTGGAAAAATTGAGAGGAAATTATAGTGAAAAGAAAATTGCACAACATTTGGCTTAAAAAAAAAAAAGAATTTGATAGCAATTTAGATTACTAAAGATATAATATGTCATATGTTTCCACCAATGTTTAAACAAAGAGAAATTCTAATCCTATTTCTGGTAGCAGGAAAGAAGTTGGTGAACAAAATGTAACATGATGAAAAGAAAATGTTTAAACTACCTCAACCATGAACATATCTGCCTGAGTCACAATAGATCAGGTCGGAAGTTGACGGTCGTTCAACACTTAAGACAGCAACTCCAACAAGCCCATGCTACTTACATCTTCTGTTTTGTCAGATTATTTCTTAACAATTTTTTTTTTTTTACACATTTGCAGCTGAAGAAAAACACAATGGCAAAAAATACTTGACCTCCAGCTGTACAACTCTACATGTATAAACTAGCAATGCCTTGCAACAGTCAAGAGTTTGCTCTGAATGTGTACGGTACACCGACATGCAAATCACAAAGTGTATAGACTATTACATGTCAAGTTTTTTAGGAGTGATGTTGAAGGCTCATTCTCTGTTTCCTTCCCTATCTAAACAGCTGTCATGTTTCATGAATCCAGCAATGCCCTCGCCTGGAGAGCCAGAGCAGCCTTGACAAACAAACACGTCTCCACTGTTATTACCTTGTTTCCATCCCTCCTCCAGTGCTTACTGCTCTGGTGACAGCGACACAAAGAGACATGAAGAGCGTGGCCCTGGAGTAGATAAACAAAGAATGCCATCGCATGTCATTCCTGCTTGGACTGATGCACTGGCTGAAAATTGAGGGAGTTGGAGGGATGGCTGCGAGGCACAAACCCACACATATGCACCAAAACACCACACACACACATACACACACACAATGGCATGTCTCCAGTAATAGCTTTTCATTTGTCCCTGACATGCCTCGGTCAAGCCATCGCCTTCAGATGTCCTGTGTTAAATACCTAGGGCGAACAAGGTTGCACATTCTGATGGGCACATTCACATTTTCAATTGAGACCTCTACAGTCTATTAAGCTCCAGGATACAGTGCGGCCTAAAGAGACAGAGAAAGCCCTGAGACAGGAAATGGAGCAAATAGACTGACAAGCTGGCAAGTCGCTCATTGTTATTTTACTGGGGCCTCAGTGTGTGCTTGTCGCTGCATAAAGCCTCAGTGAAGGACATGGAAGATCACGCTGCTGTCTGCTAATCAGAGGAGGGCACACTGTATGCTTTCTTTAGTTCTGTGGAACCTCACTTCTATCACACATCAAGGCAAGACCCTGGAGCGCTGTTTGTGCTATGCAGGTGGGCAGCAGTTCTGCTTCCCACATTTCAATTTGACAACACAAGTGCTCCAGGGCCTTCAAAATTTGCAGATACTGTCAGTGTTTCACCAACAATAGCAGATAAGCCATGTGATGAATGGAAATGTGCCTATATTCAGAGTTGGAAGTCCTTTAAAGATTACGAGCCAAGACAAAACAAAACAAAAAAAACTTTTCCAAGGAACACTGCACATGACAGTTGTGTTTACCTAAAATCTAATTTCCTTGAAACATGATTATGACAGGCCTTTTTACTGGAGTGTGATCTGGAGTGTTTGTACACAGCGCTGAACAACTCGCTGGCATGTGTCGCTTTCATTTTTGAGATCCGGCTGACGTTTTGACAGATGAACGGTGCTGTTGTGCAGCCTGTCTGCCAGCCAAGGAGCTCAGAGAGATGGGGAAATTAGTCCTTACAAAGCCAATTAAAGAACGTTTAATGAAGACAGGCTACATCTATCCCGCTCTCTATCTGTGCGTTTGACAAGTCACTCTAATTTGAAGGAGGAGTCATCAATTTGGCTGAATGGCGTCGATCAAAAAACTTGGTGTCTAAAAATAATAGATTTTATAGAGTAAAATGTCTGCTTCTGTTGTCCTCTCATTTGTATATAATCACAGTCATGAGTGACACATCGACGACATTGTCCGGTATTCATAAGATATCACACCCCAAGATGTTAAACACCCCAATGACTGTGCCAGTGTAATGTTTTATTGATCTACACGACATTGCCTCCAGCTGTACTCCAGGAAATTTTCACATTCCAAAGACTCCTTTTTTGAGAGCAGCCAGCGTAGAAAAACACAGGTTTTTCTCCCAGGCAATGTCTTCAAGAGTGAAGGACAACTGTGACAAAACCGAAGAGAAGCAGCCAGATGTGCTCTCATTGTTGAAGAACTGAAAAAAGTCCAAGGTAAGAAATCTGAAGAGGGCTTGTGTCTGAGGGGAGGGCTTCTCCAGTCAATCTTTCCTCACTCTCATCTTTAACCCCGCTCTTCCTTTAATGGTGTCTATGGTGTGTGACCTCTCGGTAAGAAGGGTGACCTGAGTCTTACTTATAGGCCTGACACCCACTGACAGACGACTAACCCTGGAAAGGTCAGGGCAGACGATGCTGGGAACACCTGCTACCCAAACAGAACTAACACTTCCCTAAGTGCTCGAGAGAACTGTGGGAGCTCTGGATCGAGTTTTTGTGGATGCGCAAGGACACTGGAGAGCAAAACAAAGTTGTCGTCAGTCAAGAGAAGTTGAAAGCAGCCGTTTGGAAGGAAAACACAGTGATGGAAATTCCTTCACTGAGCCAGCGGGAGATAAGACATGGTGGGGTCACAGGGATCAATTGAACATGCCAAGGTCTGGTGTGCTTCCAGTGGTTCTTGTTCTTGTAGAATCCATACTTATAATGGAAAGGTAAAACAAGAAGGTAACTGCTATCTAAATCTAGAAATCTATATCAGGATTCATGATCTAAAACATTAGAATTCTTACAAATTTGGCTTTTCACATCCCTTAGCAGTATCTGGTCAGCCATTGCTCTACCTTCACCATCCTATTTATAAAAGGGGTTTGAGGAAGGATGTAAGCTGCAGGCTTTGAAATATTCTCAGCTTTAGTGAATCAATGTCATAAGGTTGAGTACACAAAAAGCAAACCAGACACAGCTAAAACTACAACCGAAAAGGAACAGACGATGTACTACACCGGTACTAATCTGTGTTCCTGTTAGTATAAAACTGAACTCAGGAAAATAGTATGAGCTTTAAAGGAAAAGCCACACATTCCATGCAAACATGCCAGCTTATATCTGGCTCAGTGCAGGCACAAGTTTCTAATCTTCAAAAGCCGATTTTATAAGTGCGTAATAAGTGAGACCACAATAGAAAAACAAACCATTTATTTTCCTCCCCCGGAGAGTAAGTGGAACCATATGCAACAGTGCTGAGCCAGATCCCAACATCTGGGCGGCATGGGAGAATCAAAGCCAAGTGGTGCTGTGGACCCCAGTGAACCACAGCAACCTTTGCCTGCCCTGACAGAGCTTTACTCAATGGAAAAACAGGTTGGAACCATGTTCTCCTGAGCGTCTGAGTTTCCCCTCGCCTTTTTTCAGGATAATTGCTAATCAAAAGGGGGCTGTCGGCGAAGCTCAGGGCACGGTCCACAGCAGTAATCATTGGCAGATGTCGGACTCACATAAAAAACAGCTGGAACAGGCCGTGGCAAATGCGGGTGAAACAGTTTCTTTAATATTGAATGGAGGTCACAGACAGTTTCATCCTGGGAGGGGATTTGTATTGACGGAGTATGACATACCTTTAGTTAGCTACAAAGGGATGTTACCATGAGACCGCACAAACAAAACATCTGTTTACTGGTTTGTTTGTTTGATTGCAGAATATTTTTCAGCTGGTGTAACCATACGAGACTTTGTTTATGTTCTGAATACACAACAGGGTGATGAAATCTACTGATTAACAACACTCAGGCAAAGCTCGGTTTAATAGCCTTTAGCTAGTCTGCATTACTCTCCAGCCAACAACAAAGAAACATTCTTATCAGACCAGGCAGGCCGAGGTTAAGAAGCTGCACCACCTGAGGGCTATGTATTTTAGCTGGAGATTTAACGTCTTACACTAAGCCACTCTCCTTCTTGCTCTCATGCTCCATTCCTCCCTTTCTCCCTTGGATCAAATTCAGCCACCAAACAAACAGGAGGAAAATAGCTCTGGAGACAATAAAAATAAACTTTTACAAGATCAACTAGTATGTTTATTAACTTGAAAACAATATCTTCTAGCTTTGGAACGGTTCAGCTGCAGAGTCTATGATCCATGATTGCCAGGTGAATGGCAAGATGAATGCACACAAAGGGCAGATTTTGTGCATGCCCCGGAGGTGCAATCATGTATTTTAATTCTCAACAAAGATAAGGTTGAGCACTGAGCATGCTTGTCCTCTGGGAGGGATGAGGGGTGGGGCCGCCTCCCTCATGTCCAAACACATTATGCCAGAAGGGTTGTGGCCATGCTAATTTATTCCTGAGTGGTCCTTAGGGAGAGTGTCTAGTCGTAAAGACCCTGTCAGCCCCTCCCCTCAGTGGGCACTGCAGTCTGGAGGCAGGGCCTCCCTGGAGAGGTGGGCCCCGCAGGCATGTTCTACTGAGTAATAATGCCACTGTCAGCTGTCTGGGCACCTTGAGAGCTTAGACCCACTGCAGATCAGGTTGGAACAGCAGTGTGGCATGACTTGACATATGACATAATCCATGTTAAGGTGGGGTTAAGGCTGCAAATGGAAGATAGATGCTTGTCTCTGTCCTTCCATTTCCTTTCACCAACTGACTGTGTAATGGTCCCTACATGGCATAGGCCCTAATCCTTGGAGGGAGATAGTTCCTCATTACAGCAGACCTGGGAGGGAGCTGGTGGCTTGTCAACATGGAGCCAACGAGGAGGCAGGCTGCTCGCTTTATTCAGCCACACAAGAATAATGTCAAATGAACTGACTGCTGGGAGCCTATGAGACACCCAAGGAACCACTTTATCTTCTTCATTAAAACCAGTTTAGAGAGTAAGTGGGGAAGGAAAGTAAATCCATTTTCCTTAAAAGTCTCTAGAACAGACAGAACAAAATTAATTGCACCATTAGGCCCTCAATAGACAATGCTGGTGTGGTTTCCTTTCACAGATGTATGCGTGCCTATACATTGCTCCTAAAAATGCAATCATGGCACCATCTTACATAAATATACAGTTTGATTATATAGGCCAATAAACACCAATAGAGTATAACAGAGCTGTTTTCTGTGCGTAACCAACTGTCAACAAGCAAGGTGTCAGCTACAAAGGAACACGTGCACAACAACTTAGTCAGCAGATTGGTTTGCAAAAGTCTTTCCTATCCTTAAATAATTGTACTTGTTCGCCTCTGGCAAGTAATTAATGGGCTTTCATCTGGCAACTAATTGCTCGTAATGCATCTCACAAGAGATCTACACAGGAGAACAACGCTGTTGGCTTGCAAGCCCCCCCGAGCAATAATGACTTACTCATCTACGCTGCACTGATGAAGGAAAAGTGAGCTGCTTTCACTGGTAACTCATGGAGGAGGTCAAAGGTAAGCGGTCCTATAATGCGAATCACATCCTGATAGCTTGTCCCTGTTAAAGAGGTATACAACTAATCGACTTTTTCTACATTTCACTTTTAGATGCAGTGAGAACATTGGTATATGTGGAGACTGGGAGGGCGTTTACACTCTGAGATCAACCAGCAGTTGGAGGAGGAACTAACCTTCTCTTATATTTCCCTGTACACTGGGGTGGGCTCTGTGGAGAATATCACATCACGGACGAGGAAACCTTCGCTACAGAATTATGTCAATCGATGGACCTCTTTGATTGGAGCTTAGCGGTGCCTCACCACTAAGAAAACACATCTTCATCCTCATTGTCTTGCCAATCCTCAAACTGCCCCCCTCAGTCCCATAGCTATAAGCCATGTGCACCTCCTGACCAGAATCCCAGCGTGTGATCTGAGGGAGACTGAATCATACTGAAAGATTAAGGAGATGTATGGGAGGGGGTTCGATGGGGGCTTGGGGTTTCGTATGTGCGGGGGGGGGGGGCCTGCTGGGCACAATAGCAGTAAGGGCTCCCCAGGCCATTAGCGCAGATCCCCAGGACACGGTGGTATCGTAGGCCCCTGCAGAAGAGAGCTCAGCTGGAGCTTCACATCTCACTGCCTCACAGCCGAGAACCCCCCCATTAGAGCAGATAAGGTTCCTATCGGCAAGTAGCACACAAACACACTCGCATTCACGTTCAAGTGTATGTGTGAGCCGCACAGAGTAATGTCTTTGCCAGGAGTCATGGGGCGGCTGCAGACACACTTCAGTGTCTGGGGTTGTTGTGGTTGTTTTGTCAACAGTTTCACTTTCTTTGTGAGCATTGTTGGTGATTTATAGCCAGCAGCAAAACAGAAATATAAAACAGAGTCGTATTGATTTTTTTTACTGTCTATGTGCGTCATAACTTTTTCCTAGTTCCACACAAATGTGAAAATTAATACAAACTGTAAAGTGACTTTGATTTGAACCCTACTGTCGCCTGTTATTGCTTGCTTTTTTTTTCACAAGCAACCCCACTGGCAGCCTAAACTAAAAAAGCATTTGGGGAATCATAAAAGATGCTATTATAATGGATTTTGACCACAGATTTTTTTCCCTCCATCTATGCCAGACTTCGGGGAATACAACAATTATGAAAACATTGCATGGGCCCCTTTTTTTTTTTTTTTTAGAAAGGTAGTTTCAATAGACAGCACTTCTTCAGGAAGAAAAATGCCCCATTCCTCCTCCTCCTTTAGTCTATCTCCCTCCTCCCCTCCCACCCTCCCTTTTCCTCTCCAGCCCTCTCTGAATCCCTCCCCTGGCCTGGCGCGCTCCTTTAATGAGTAGCTGGAAATGACAGCTTTAATCACCGCCTGTGGCCACGGCGAAGGGCCCGTTAATGATAGAAAAGAACAGAGGGCCATTTGCATCAATCAGTCCTAAATCACTTTTTATGATAATGCAGTAGAGAGGGAGGAGAGGCTACCCAGATGACTCCTGCATGATGATGATGAGGCTCTCCCCACCCTTGTACCCCTAGAGGTTTCTTAAAGGGATATAACAGTAGCACGAGATTCCCCCTACCCCTGCCCTGGCATGGCTACTATACTCAAAGTGTAATACAAAGAACCTGCATGTAACCTCGTTGTTTGAGTAGTAATGGTAAAGTTTAAAGTTAACTTTACCATTACTACTCAAATAATGAGGTTTCACCACTGTTATTTCAAAAGTTATTAATGTCAAACAAATACATACACAACCTCATTGCTATGCGTCCATTTTGTCGTTCTTCACTCATTCCCAAAACCAATGCGTGAACTTGCCACATCATGCCATGGGAGGCGATTGCGCTTGTACGGCTTTTATCCACAGGGGCCACCAGAATCAATAGAAAATTAAGGTTTCTTGTAGCTGCTCTAAAACACATGGTTCTGCGACTTATTTGCGTTGAAATGTGCTTCAAAGGCAGCCCTTTCATTAGGCTGTAACCTTGCCGTGGGGGAGAAAAACAGGCTCAAATGAGGTTAAAATCACGTTAGGAGTGTTTCTTTAAGTTGTACAGGCAAGATTAGCCAAAATACTTGCTATGCTAATCTATCAAAGGTGTGATAAATATGAAAGGAAGATTTTGATGGTTAATGCAAGGTTTTAAAATCTGCCACACAGCGTAGAGGGCAAAAGGAACATAGTATGCCTTTTCTCTGACAAACACAGATATGATAATAAAAAAAACACAGTGTAGGTGCACATAAGATACAACTAAACAAACATGTCGAAAAGGCAAATTTTAAAGTTGAACTTGAAAAAAGTGGAAGGTACTGTGTTACATTTAAGACCATGTTTTGTGAGAATCTACAGTATATAAGGTCTGTAGTTTCAGAATCTAAAAAAGTGCTCAGTTATTGTTCAGTGCACTGCTGTCTTAACATATTGTAATAGCAACATGTTTTGAATTGGGTTACTGCTGAGTCTCAATATTTGCATTACAAACATATTTATGTAGATATGGAGAAAAAAGGATTATGACAACAAATTAGTACTTTTTCAAATGAAATGTAAAAAGTCATCTTCATAGCATTCTGCACCACCGTGGCTTTTTTTTATGTTATGTAATGTAATCTAAATCTGTATGTATATCTGACTTAATGTGTTAAATAGATGGAATATGTTTTTCTTCAGTGAAAATATGTGTATGTTGTTTCCATATTGTCGATATTATGTTGTTTTCCATATTGACTAATACAATATATTGTAACTTCAGTGAATCAAAAGTTTAAACAATAAACAATAAAGACCACAGTTACTAAATGGGAGTCATGGGTATAGTAGATGAAGGAATTCAAGATCTGTTTTTTTTTATATAACAAAGATGTAACAACAGCTGACATCTCTCTGCCAGGGTTCAATAAAATGTTTTAGTAGTTTCAGATTGACAATCGACTTTTTTCATTCTTACAATTACACATGACCTACAGAGGAGGACTGATGTACTTGAGTATTCAACATACTAGTATAATGAGTAAAATAAGCATTGCTATCACTTTCATTTAGTCAACAAGCTATCTACCGTTTAATTACAAGTGATGTGACATTCTCTGTTTCCATAATTAATTCAGAAGTGCTCTGATTAAATGCAATCAATTCAATTGTTAACACAGCAGGGGTTTCTGAACAAAGATCATCTGAGGAAGTATAATGAATGCAATCAGATGACATAACACCTCATCTGCATATTGTTGTACTGAAACACAAAAAGGAAACGTAAAGCCTGATTACACCATATGCTTCCTCTGTACATCAACGTATACCCATTTGCTTAAAAAAAAAATGGGCATAGGGAGATGTGTGTTCATAAACACTGAATTCAAAGAGTCATAGCGGAAAAGTTTGTGCACCAGGTGCTTCCCTCATACAAGTCTTTCCATCAGGTGCGGTGAAAGGTGATTCAAGACAACGATGAAAGAAAGTGTACACTTACCTCAGACACCAATAAGCTCTTTCTTTAAGTAATGATAATCCTAGCCTCTGTGCTGAAGAGAAGGTGGAATGAATATCAAGGCGATATTCCAGAAAAAAACAAAAAAACAAAGTAAGAGACTCCCCTTTGAAAAAATAAAAATAATTCAAACGTCCATGACTGCTTGAATAATGGGCTGAAAGGCTTGTCAGTGTCTGGCAGTTTAAAATGGCAGAACAAAACATACCAATTTGTCACAAAAGGAGACTGTGACAAGCGCAGAATCCTCACCAACATACAGACAGGCATGACAATGCCCCTCCAGGCTATTGCCTACTTCTGCTCACTCTCGCTCTCTCTCTCTCTCTCACCTACTCTCTCTCCACCACAGATGGCTTCTTGTGAGTGCAGGGGAGGGCACGGCTGTTCCACAGTAATCCCCAGCCACACAGACGGAAAAGCTTGTTAGAGCACTTGCTGATCACCACAAAAAGTCAAACCAGAGCCAGGGAAAGGTCACCAGGAATTAGGCTATGCTCAAACTCCAAAGGCTTGCCTAATTCCCCTGATAAGCCCCTTTGAAACTCAACCTGTTCTGGCTGTGCCATGGGCTCAGCCTTGCCTAGAACTAAAACCCTCCTCTAAATCTAGCTGGAACTCATTTACACACAGGAACACACACATGCGCACACACAGCTGCACACATCACTGACGGAACAGGCAAGGCTTTTCCCGATGACTAGACTAGAACAATCGACAAAGAATCAATGATTCCCAATGTGTGTGAAAAGAATTTTAGCTGCCTAGACGCAGTGCAAGGGCTTAAAGTCTGAGCTCCTTTGGACGTGAGGAAGCTTTGAGGCTGGAATGGGCCTTGGTTTGGACTTCAGGCCGCTGTTGTTGTCAATTATCCACTTTGAAAAGGACACCGGAGAAAAAAAACAGATGCTCCCGGAAAGCAAAAAGCAGTGGTGAAAGAAGACTTGTGGGGCATGAACAGCGGAGTCATGCGGCAGGTCAGAATTCAAATGGTCCTTAGCTTTTGCAGTTCCGAAGCCAAACACATCAAACAGCATGTGCTGGATTTGTAGAAAATGCAGGTCCCCCAGGCAAACAAATGTAATCTGTCTCACCATGTCGGAACAGCCCAATGTTTTCACACTCACAGACACTGTTTACATTATTTTAATTTCCATCCTCACAGAATAATTTCAAACTATTACAGCGGCAGTATTTGCATACTCCTTTCTCTCTTTCACTTTCTCAGTAACATGTGTAGACAGACCCCAGAGGTAAATAAGAAACCCTCCAGAGGAAAAAAAATAATAATTTAATAAAAACAGACTGATGTTTATATTCAAGAGCGCTGTTGCCCTTATTCTTACAGAAAAAAAGCTCTTAACAGTGACACTAAGGAAGAAAAGTGGAAAGGCCTTGACAGTCCAATGCCTGTAAACATGGCGCATTTCCCTTGATAGGAAAAAGTGTTGGCCTTAACTTTCTATTCAGCCAAAGCAAAGAGCCCAGGAGCTCAGAGTTTTAACACATCCTCCGTATAAACACAGCAGATCCTGCCCTGCAGATAAAGCTAGTGGTGGGCGTGGAGTGATATCATTGTCATGCTAGTACACTTGTTTTTTATTGTGTAAGAACGCTGTGCTGTTGCCATTCCCCTGCAAAAAGTGAGCTGAAATACAAAGAGAAAATTGTTGCATTCCTTGTCAGCTCACGTCTGAAACAAACATTTCTGTCAACATCTTAATTACATATTACAAGCCCAACACTTTGCTCGAGTGTGCCGTTTACCGAGAGAACTATCGCGCCCACAGCCAATAATCTGGCTGTTGTGATCATCGTGACGTGCAAGCTGTTTGGCCATGGGCGCCTATCTGTGGAATGATGACAACACTTGTTTTATTGTCACCGCAGTGAAGTATCTCTCCCCCTGTCGCGTCTGACTTGATATTAATCACCAGCATGGAAAAATCAGCTTTGCCACCAACTGACAGAACAGTTGTGACAAGAATGCTGCACGCAGCCTGTACGAGATCGGCGCAAACAGGCTGTAGTTACTTTATTGCCTTTTCTAAAGAAGAGATGTAATCATAAAGTTCATATCATAAACTTCTATGTAAATTGCACATTTCTAGCAATTTTGTGCCACTGTTAGTCTTAGAACTTTGATGAATTACAGCAGTACTTGTTTATCTCTTTATTTTCTCTTTAATATGTTGACTATTGCTATTTTACCAAGGAGGTATCTTCAGTTGTCATCTTTGGCTTCTAGGTGTCTTTCACAATGTTTAAACTTTTTTTCAACATTCTTACTGTTTATTTTCTCAACAAACATATAGTCTGTGCAAATAAGCTAAACTAAGACGTTTTATTCCAATGCCAAGAAGTACAAAATCCGCCTACATGAAGCGTACATCCACAGTTGGGTTTTTGACTGGAGAAGAAAAAGAAAAAAATATACCACATGTACTTTTTAATAACCTTCAGACCCTTTGGCAGTTCCATCCATGCAAATTCATACAGTGCACCCTCATAGTGTTCAAACTCACAGGACATTATTTGAATTTCAACTAAAGATCCAAAAGTAGCAAAAGATACAGAGTTTGGATTGTCAAGCAAAACTCCAGGAAAATGTGTACAACATTTTTAATTAGATTTCTTGAATATAAATGCGATGAGTGAAGCCAAATCACAAATGCACAGTGTATGACACACACGTCCATCCTATCAGTTAACGATTTGGTTCAAGGTGGGTGCTTTTGGTGCTTTTTATCCTTATAGAATGTTTTGGTATGAGTCGCTGTTATACTGAGTTTTGGAGTGACTGGTTGTGGAGATGTTCACTTTATCTTGCTCGAGTATAATGGAACTAGCTAACACTCGGCTTGTGGCGTTTAAAGCACCAAAAATACATTTGAAAAAGATCAACAGCAATGTCCCTTTCCAGATATCATGACCTGGTTACTTAAGATAATGTACAGACCTTGTTGCTAGTTGTTTTACGTTGGAACTATTTTCTGTTAGTATCACCACGCAGAAGGAAGTGGGCAGCTACTCGTGGCAGAGAGGCAGGCTAACTAAGCTAAGTTAATTAGAATAAACTAGATAGTGTTTCACCTCAGCTTACATCCAAGCACGAACCACTTGTCGATAAGCAGATGCCGTGATACGTATGTAATAAAAGAGTAGGGTTCGTTCATCAAACTGCTCACCATGTCTGTGGAAGTATGAAAATGTGTTTTTGGTATTTGGGATACCCTTTAAACCATAGAATACCATAGTTCAATATATCACTTAAAAAACAAAGCATTTAACAGAGGGACACTGCACTGAAGATAAATAATATAGTCTCTAACTACAACATAATGTAACAGCGTTTGCTTTCACACCCTGTGCAAAAAACTGTGGCCTCAGCTTGTGAGGTGTAACTTGACTGTTCTTAACCTGAAGTGCTGCTAAAACAAATGAAGAGAAAGGAACAGCAGTGCTAAATGAGCGTCTGCCTCTCCATAGCACAAGGGCTGTTTGGCGTAGGTCGGTGAGAAAAAGTAAAAGGCAGATGATTGCAATTCAGAGGTAGAGAGCATGACAAGTACACAGTAATAGGTGAGGTAAGAGACATAATAAAGAGAAAAGAATAAATAATATCAAGGCCAAGAGATGGCTGATTGCACTTGAGTGTGAATGATGGGTGCAAAGTAATGACTGAAATCAACTTAAAAACTTTGAAATTGCTCATTGGTTAGAATAAAAGGAGCAGAATGAACACCACTAAAGAAGGAGGGCACCCTCATTGGTTTGTGTTTGGATCCACTGGGTGCTATGGTTTTGCATTACCGTTAGCCACCAGGGCAGGCTTCCGGCTTGAGGCACCTGTGCCAATCTGAAAAGAAAGAATGTGCTCACAGCATTGCTGCAACCTGCCCTTTTCCGTAACACGGCCAACAGGTTCAGCAGACACCTCGTTCCTGGCCAAGAACAGGTGAAGCGTACAGCGATGGCTGACAGGGGGTTGGCCCATAGAAATGAACTAGATGTGAAGGCCATTATGGTAATAGGGGAGAAGTCTGCCAGGAACGTGTCAATAGCAAAGAACAGAGGACTCCTGCACGAGGTTGTGTAAGGTTAGCCAACCAAACATGAGTATATCACCTGGGAAAAAGCTCATTAAAATATGCTGTTTTGTGTTGTGGTGTGACGTGTTAATAAGCTGTCTCTAGAGGTGTTAAAAATAAAAAAACAGCCAGAATTAATTTCCGACAAGTATATTATATTGTTAGTAGATGGTATATATGCATATGCAACATAATTGTCTGCGTGTTTGTATATGTACAGTATTTGCGTCTGTGCAGGAGATAAAGGCTGCAGTAGCTGATGGCAGCAGGCCTAGGCCAGGGCCTTTCTCGAACACTCCTCATTAACAGCTCATAATGGCTGGCAACGTCCTCGTGCCACCCTGGCTCTCTCTCATTAGCAGCTGGCAGCGAGGTGGGGAGATGAGTGGACGTTGGCATCAACCCACCTGCACTCAAGTACAGCATGGGAGCGAAGCAGCGAGAGGGGAACGAGTAGGGAAATAGGTGGCACGAGAGGGAAAAATCCTCATCTCAGTAGATTTAATTAAAACTGGGGTGAACAGATGGGGAAGATGGAGTGAAGTCCAACAGGAGACAGCTCATCTGTCTGGGTTTTCCACATTTCTCTTTCCATCCCTCTCTCTCCCCATCCGCCTCCCTTCCTCTCTCTCGCCTGTGCTTTTTTTTTTTAAGATACATTTTTGGCTTCCAGAGAGTCCCAATTCAAAGCTTCCTCAGTGCCGTTGCGACAGATGACAAAAACAAGGAGAAAAAAAAAAAAATCAGACATGGAGCTCACATGGGCTCTTGAAGGAACGTGGGCCTTTAGTTTGCAGTGGATAATTATGGGCTGGGCTATTGCCGGCCAGCCCAGCACTGGGCCTGGGATGTTGTGCTGAGAGTGGCTAAGCCCTTATTAAAAGGTAATCCTGGCAATCCCTATGTAAAATAAAAGAGCTATTTGTTTAAAATAGAGAACCACCAACCGCAGATCCAGCCAGACAGAGGGGAAGGTCACTCAGTGTAGGGTTTTAGATCAGAAAAAAGATCAAGCCTGCCTGTGGCGCTTTTTTCTTCTCTCTCCCAGAAGAAGTCGCTTTTCATTCAAATGTAATCATCACGGCGCGGTAATATGACCTTCATGGCTGCATGTTAAAAGGAGCAAAAACAAAGCATCCAGCTCCTTCAGTCCCTGTGGCCATTCCAGAGTATACAAAAGGATCATAAAGACAAACGAAAAACCACCAAATGAATTCAAAGCATCGTAGAATAATGGCTCTTTCAATTTGCACCAAAATGTAAATGCACATGTACCGCATATGCGTTAAATGCTGCTACCATCCCTAATATTTTTATGTTCTGTTTGACGTGCTGCATCTTTGATTGACGTCTGCTGCCAAAACATTATCATAATATCCTAGCAACCGCAGAAGGTATTTTACAAAGATAAATCACAGAAGGGGAAAAGAAAAACCCTCACATCCAACCCGTGCAACAATGCCACTAGTTTTGCATTTTCTTCTGAAATTTTTCTGCCTTAGCTCAATTCCCTGCTACATTAACCTCATTATCCTTTGAACCTTTTCACTGTTAATGCCAAATGCAATTTGTATTCTGAGACCGGGCAAAAAGCTCTAAACTGATTATCCCAATTTGAACCGTGGCAGTCCTAGATATTGTTGAGTCTGAAAGGGCCATCTAGCTGGTGAATGGGCTTCTCATATGCCTTCTGAGTTTCATGACACAATGTTGCGTCTGCTTTGCAAGGGATAAATTAAGCGTGTGAAAGTCTAAGCAAAGCCCTCATTTTCCAGTTAATCAAATCTTCCCCTAATCAAATTAGCGCACATAATTCCTCTGGATGCGTGGTACAAAAACAGCATTATCCCCCTCTCCGGAGCTGAAAGGCAGGGAATCAGCGTGGTGCCTCTCTCTCCTCTGCATGAGCGGCCCTCAATGGAAGAGGAGGGCCGGGGTGAGGTGGGGGGTGAAGGAGACCAGGGGCGAAGGGGGAGGGCATGGCTCTTCCCAGTGGCCTAACAGAGAAAGGCAAGGCCGGGGTAAACTTTGGCAGCGTTTAAGTTCCCAGCTCATTAAAAAGCCTGGCTCAGTGGCCACCTCCAGGGAGCACTGGAGCGTTGGCTAATGAGGTACTTGTTTAATTTTCTTTCAAAGGGCTGGACATCTGTGACACCCCCCCCCCCCCCTGCCGACAACCCCACACTCCCTCCCATCTCTCCATCTCAGCCTTCAACCCCCATGCCTCATCTTTTTTCTTCAAACCCCACACAAAGCCCATCTATCAATAGGCCGCAGGGCTCTCTCTGGTTTGATGAAGTGTCTCTCATTGAATAAGGCAGATAATACATTTGAAGGAGTGCAGAACAATCGCCATTAACTCTGATCTCTCCCTCTGAACAGTCAAAGCCCATCATGGAAATTCAATAGTGGTCAAGCTAAATGGATAAATGTTCACAGTCCACCGTAACGTTCTAATTGATTTCCCTTCATGAGATAATCCACTCTCTTCAATAGTGGTCCTTGCCACTCCCTTTCACCCTGGCCACCCCTCTGCGGAGAAACTGCAGACGTCTCAGGACAGAGAAAAAGGCGGAATAGGTGGCATGTATTCATCTCTTTGACGAGTGGTAGGTTCATCTCCTCATTTTGATGTAGTGGCGAGGCTTGAGTCTATTTTCTGTGACCTGCCAACCCCTGCCACACTGACCTTTATGTGAGGCTCGGTCTCCATATCCGAGCCTGTAACACCTCGAGAGACATTAAAAGGCACCTCTCTCTCTATCGGTCTCTGTAATTGGAATTCAAAGCAGCTAGTGCCGCGTCTCTCTTCATTGGTCACTTCCACTTATTTCATAATGCGTCTCGATTCTTTCATTATGAGAGCTGTCTGACTCATATTTGCACCTTGATGCCCTCCTAATGTCTAAGAACATGGGCAGAATACAAATGTGCTCTTTCCGCTGCCTACATTTCCTCCTTGTCTTCATCCGCAGTCCTTCCATGCGATCTTCAGTTAACTGCTTATATTAAGAAAAGGATGAACTAGTGACAGAGGAAGTGAGAGAGGGCGAGGAAGATGACGAAGCGAGCATGTCAGAAACTCGTTGGGAGCCAGTTAAAAGGCCCCATGAAAACATTTGTCAATTTGCACAATGTAAACAGGCTGTAACAATGTGTCTTGGGGTCAGCGGGTCAAGCCCATGGATCATGCATCAGCTGGCACGTGGTTATTGTTCCGCTCAGCCTGTCAAAGCAGGGGTAGTGGGTGTGAGTATGAGTGTGTGTGACAGAGGGAAGATGTGGAGAAAAGGCGCACAGGCCTTCGGGGTGATCATGACTAAAACACCGTGCTATTATTAGAATGCCACTAGAAAGCACCATCTGGGTTGTTTAATGAGCCTTTACCACAGTGCTAAAAAGAGCCTCAAGTTAATTTCCAAAAACAATATGCTTATAAAGATTAGAGCAGGTTGTAAACCAAAAACATTGGCCATTGATAAAACTATTCTTTTTAAAACTCACACCGTAGCAACATACAGCTTTCATTTTCATCAGTCAGCAAGCAGCACTGCTGAGCAAATTTCATTTTAATTGTCAAGACATTTAGTAAAATGGATTGATTTTGTTTTTTCACTTTTTAAAAAATAAAGCAGCTGCTAAATTACTTCAGCACATGCTGTTTAACATATTGTTTTGGTCGTAGGAAGTATAAAGCCCAATCCCAATTCATCCCTCGTCCCCAACAAGTCGCCCTACCACTCTGTTTTTCACGTTCACCCATTGAGGTGTCCCAATTCTTCAAAGGATAGAAGGGTAGGCTGAAGTGTTAGGGCTACATGGCCCTTCAAACACAGGTTTTTCAGAGGCACACTTCAGACTGAGGGTTATGAGAACTCTTGTCTGTATTGTATTATGGTCCTTTTCATTATAACAAGCATCTCTAATAGTTTGCTGATGTCTGGGTAGCAAACGGTTTACGCTACATTGTTATTGCTGATTTGTGCATTGCAGTCCCACATTTTGATGTATTTCAATGTTGCAATCCCTCCCTTTGATGCCTGAAACTTAACTGAATCAAGCAGCAAAGTTACGGCAACTTTGCTGCTTAGTACCGCTCCTCTAATATCAGCGCAGTCTGGCAAGGTGGGAGCAAAGGTTGCTAGTCTCAGCCTTTAGGGCACAGCTAGCGGACACTTTTTTATGAAGTTGTGAACTCATTGTGAATGTTCATTGTTTTCTATCTTCATGAGATAAATAGCAAATGGCATTGTGATAATACCATCATTGCCCCGGTTAAACGAGAGAAATCCCCACAGAAGATGGCATAATGGGTCAGGTCACCTCCGTTTACATGAAAGCCATCAATAACAACAGCTAGTGAAGGATTGTCCCATTTCAAAGGCAGAGATTTCGACCACTCCTTGTAACGTCATTGAAACTTCTGTTCTCCCACCATGTCCCATCAAAAAGAGAGGCTGTAAAATACAAATTATATAATCCAAAATAACTTGCCCTGTGTTTGTTGCAGCCGTAGCCAGGGGCCAGGGTTGGTAATGTGGTGAAAACCACTTGCTACAGGGGTCCTGACAGTGGGGGAGTTGTAAATATCTGTTGGACTGGCTCATAGTGACCCTTGGCCTTGGGTTTCACCATGCAGACTGATTCACCAAGTGGACTCGCCTGCAGCAGTGTGGAGCGGCAGCAGACAGCCAGGCTGAGATGCTGGCCATGGAGGCGGAGGTCAGCACTTGGGGTGATGGTGTGAGGGCAAGGGTGTGGGGTGATGTTATCTATATCCCTCTGACAGCCTACAGGGCTTTCTATCAAGTGGGTTGGCTCATATGGGTCAGACTGTAGGGGAATGTGATTTAACCAAAAATGCACTGTGCACTGTGTGCATAACTGTGTCCTTAAAATGTGTGAGACTACAGCGTTACATAAACAATCTGTGGATGAGTTTTGGGTGAGTGTGGGAAAAGAACAGGTTTTAAATAAATCCTTTGTCTTGAGTGATTGATCAATGTCTGCACACCTACATGTCAAATATTAAGCATAATCTAAGCAACTATAAGACCGAAAAAAACCCTGTCTATCGCGTTTCTATCCGATTCGAGTAATGCGAGTATATCCAATTCTCCCCGTTTGCAGTATGCAGCCTACAGTATATCCCTGTCTGAGCAGCGGATGTTAGACCACTACCATGCTTGATCAGGGCATTGCCTTCAGCTAGACTGCTGCCCAGAGCCAACACTGGTGGTGGGAGGAGATCAGTTTGTGTTTTTCAGGGGGCTTGAGGGGTGGTAAAATTGGCTCCTGGAAACCTGCCAACCCTTCGACTGACTCATCAGCATAGACCCAGGAAGAGACCTTGAGACAGGCAGAGTGCTCTTCCTCTCATGCCTCAGATCTCCCTAGGTGTGGGGTTAAGCTTTACCAGATTGTTGTACTGTGTTTTGATGCCTCCTCTTTCTGAAAGTCCTGTAGGCATCATGTAGGCAATCATACATGACACAGCCTGAGGCGCAGGAACGTGGGTCCGGCACTGGCCTGTAAGCCCTCGGAATCCATGTCTGTGTTTGAGCAGACTTTATTGGACCAGACATGACAAGAAAGCCTTGTCAGATACCCAAAGAAAAACACAGATGCTGCATGAAAACAAAACAGTCGAAAACAAAGAACACCACTTTGAGCGGAGATGCATTAAAGATGCATTACAGTAACATTGTGGTTGAGAAGTTGGCAAGGTAAGGACTGAGAGCCACAATACTGAGTTTCAGAAAATATGTCCTCAATTATGTCCAACCAAAGCCCGTAATCAAACAACCTCAAACACGTCATTTCATATTTGTCTTTTTTCATACGGAGTGACAGGCAGAACAATCAAATTAAATTCCCCTCAGCAAACCCACAAATGTAATTATGCACTAAGTAGGAACAAATCAACACACGCAGTGCAGTCGTATAGTAATATTGACACACAGTACGTACCGAAGTGAGAGTGAATAGGACTTAATAGACTCTGAAAGGAACATTTGTCTTTTCCACTGTCAGTTTCAATTAGTAATTTAAGGAACAAGCCTCTTTTCATGGAGAAGAATGATAATTAAAACTGTTCAAAAAACTTCTACGATTTGAAAAGAACACAGCTTTGGTTCCTACTGTGGTTTTGAGAGTGACATTTCCTTTTAAAAGATCCTTTGTTTCTAATTTTGTCATAGCTCATTTAAATTCTTATGATTCAGGTTGGTATTTGTGCTGTTTGCAGTGTTTTGCTAATGATGAATATGAAAAATCTAGAGAGAGATAAGGGTTATAATCAGCACAGAAATCATGTTTAGCGTTTGTAAATGACAGCAGGTCACATCCACGATGAGATTAATGCCAGTGATGACGAGTGTTGTAGCCCTACACTTGAAAAATTGACCAGTTGTGCATCACAGAATACTTGAACAAGTGAACCAAACTCCGGGTCTCTGCAGGGGTGCATACGTAGTATATCTAAAGAACTAGGCTCTGACTTTAGGCAAACTCCATTTGATGGAGCAGGATGATAACGTTGCATTGAGCTCTAGTCAGTGTTATTCACTCTAGCCAAGTGATTGAGGCAACTGTGGGGATACATTTCTAGAAGGAGCAATTAGAGGACTGTAATCAAAATTCAAAAAGTAGTCCAAAACTTGTACATCACAAATAGCTCATCGTATGTCTCCAACCACCTTATTTCTCACAATTAGATACATGTGTGAGAGTCAGTTGGGATTTTACGGGTATTTAATGAAATGAAAAAAAAATAGATGTTTATAAGCTGGTATGTTTTCACACTTTACGCTATGCTTAAAAGATCGATTTTCACCAACTTGAAGATGATGGTAATTCCCTCCTGGCCATGTCACTTTCCACCATGAAAAACGCTCAAAATCCATTGTAACCTATGTGAATGCATGATGACTACACTGACTATGCTCAGCCACCTATCAAACTTCACAAGTGTGTCTTTTCGTTGCATCGATGTTGATTCTGGTTTCACTTCAAATTATCCAATTGAAGCGTAAGGGTTTCAAAATGAGAGTTGAGAAGACTACAGTCTGGGTTATCCTAGAAAAGAAGCAGGTAGAACAACTATGTTGCCAAATGTGTTTTAAAGTGTTTAACGTCTAAAAGTGTTTGTCGCTGATCTAAATGGCCAAGCTGGAAAGAAGCGAAAGAAGACAGAGGTCATAGAGAAGAAGAGACACAATAGTGTTTGAATATAGGAATAACGGCACATGTTCTCAGTCAATCAGTCTTGGAGGACATTCAAAATGTTGACTACTAAGAGTGATTTATGAATTTAGAAAGCAAATAAAGAAGTAAATGTTGGATTGTGGATTACAGAGTTACAGAAATGGCCAGATGTCTCTCATTCCTACAGAAAAAAGTTACCTGTTTAAGAGGACTGTTAAAGATATCAGACCATGTGAAGAGCATGTCTGATGGAGTACAATGGCTCCTTAAATTATCAGGTAATGGAAAGGACAAAAATGATAAAAGATAAGAGTGATCTGCAAATAATCTAATACTCTTAATTTAATCAATTACGTTTATAATAAATGTAATCATTTCTATGTACAGATTAATTATTCCATTAGATTACATTCTGTAAACAGGAATCACGTCTATACATGTATCTACTGCAAGAGTCAATATGAAAAACAGCAAGAGTCACAGGAAATCTCTTAATAAACATGGCAGTGATTGGTTCCATGTCAGTAAAATTTCAACTTTTGAAACAGTGGAGGAAATCTCTCACTATAAACAAAGTCAGGTCAATGCTTTTTGAAACAACGGCCCACTGTGTGTACGTGAGAGGCTCTGAGGGTTTCAGCAGCTTGTCAGCGGGATAATTTGCCATCTGTACGGGGATACATTGCTTAGCTGTGTTGTTCCTGCTGTTTAACGTCGCTACTAATTGCAATGACACTGGGATCTCAGGGTTTCTTCAAATACAGCTTTACACCAGGAGGAAGGCACCTTTCAAATGTTATCAAAATTAGAGGATAGTGGAATGGTCATGCAGCGGCTGCTGTTGTGACAGATCATTGTGAGCAATGTGTTCAGATATGCAGCTGTATTTACAATATAAATATAGCATGCTAACTGGTTTAAGCTTCTAAATACAGTATGCTTACACAAGAGACACAAGGCACACAAGTGGCACTAATGGGGACGTAATAGGAGCACATGACGCTAACTTTTTTAGTCCGGATTTTAGCCTCTTATCCTTGTCTGACATTTAGATCACATATACACTAAAAATGATTTTTAAACATATTTATTTCTAAATCAGTGTTAACATTGTATACAGATGATATAACTGCAGTGTATAACTGTCTCACCTACACTGAAAGGTGGCCACAGTGACAGGGGAGTTTGAATTTGAAAATTCCCCCGGCAGATGTGGTTGTGTGCGCATCTTTGATTAACTTCATTAATATACATGCCTCGCTCTGATACACAGGCAGTGGCATATGGTAAAAAGCAGGAACAGGAAAGAAGTGATTTGCTGTTTGCTCTGGAAAACAAACAAGCCAACAGGTCCTAACAGATGGCGCTGTGTGCGATACTGGTGGGAGGCAATGTGCTGCATCGGCGCCGCCGCCAAGCAGGAGCTCTCCTGTGGATGAAGAGAAGTCTGACTATCGCCCTCGGCCTGCCGCACGGTAAACAAATAAAGCGTCCTTCTGCTTTCCTGTGTGTTGAGCTTTTTATCCCACGTTGATCTTACCTCCTGATTTCAAAGCACAAAAAAAAGAGCTTGTTTTTGGCAAGTTAAAGTGCTCTAGGCTCGATGCTCCTCACAAAGCAGCTTAAAGAAGAAATGTGTTTAATAATGGCTTGTTTGTGTGCAGCTCTCATTTCCCTCTTTGCTCCCTTCATCTTCCCTGAGCATGCCCGCAAGCACACTTTCCACTTTGTTCCCATTTAAATAGGAAAGTTGCCGGCTCATTTACATTGATAATAGATGTTGGTTATGCATCAGCAAGAAATCACGGTTTAAACAGGTTTGTACCACTTCCTTTTTTAAACCTCATGTATCATACAGGGACCTATCAACAGATAATATGCAGGGAATTAGCAGTGGTGGAATAAGCATTGAGATCGTTCAGTTAGTAAAAGTAGCAACGCCACAGCTGAAAAATGCCACTAGTAAAAGACCAGCATTAAATCTTATCATCAAAAATCTACACCTACATTACCTACAGTGCACCTTAGCTGCTGGGTGACATTGCTGGAGGCAATATGTCACAATATGATGACCTGCAGCTTCCTCTGGAGCCACAAAAAGGCTACATACTGCTTTTTTCTAGTGCTGTCAAAGTTAACGCGTTAATAACGCGTTAACGCAACGTCCTCTTAACGCCGTTACTTTTTTTAACGCGCGATTAACGCTCAGTATATTTAAAAAAAAAAAATGCGCATTGTATGATTTACGGCCGTCGGCGGCACCCGTAGTCTTGATACAGAGGATGGCAGAAGAATAAGAAAGGGAATCAGAAGAAGAAGCAGGGCTGGCGGTTCGTTAAACACACGCTGCTGCCGTCCTCCTCGGACAGACGCTGAAGCTCAGTTTCTCTCACTCTCTTGGGGTCGACAGAGAAACGTCTCGCGGCTGCTTTTCCCGAGTTTTCCTCTGAATATATCACGACAGAAAGTTTGAATTTCAAGTCGTACTTTTTATTGTTTTGCTGCACCGGAGCCATGGCAATCATCAGTGTGATACTGACTGACAGAAAGTAGCACACTGTGTGAAAAAGGCGAAGAAGAACAACGTGCAGTGTCAGTGGACACCACTTGCAAGCCAAACAGACGGCAGATGCAGAGAGCCCCTCGACCCCCTCGCCAAAAGCAGACAACCCTGGATTTATTTTCCTGCATGATTTGAAGTGTTGAATAAACATTTTCATAATGCAAGCATATTTGACCTTTCTTATGTTGTTAAAAGTATTAAGAACATGAAAAAAAATACGTTAAGGTACATTTAGAACAGAAAAAAATGTGCCAAAAAAAATTGCGATTAATTTGCGATTAATCGTGAGTTAACTATGGACAAATGCGATTAATCGCGATTAAAAAAATTGATCTTTTGACAGCCCTACTTTTTTCACACATGCAATAGCACACACCAAGACCTGTTAGCACTCTTTAATATGTAAAATTGGTGGCATTGGTCAATTGGCTTCA
The DNA here is from genome assembly GCA_963678695.2 of Diplodus puntazzo. Lineage (NCBI taxonomy): Eukaryota > Metazoa > Chordata > Actinopteri > Spariformes > Sparidae > Diplodus > Diplodus puntazzo. The sequence continues at coordinate 14,941,567 of OZ023167.1, read as the reverse complement.
TCCAAAATCCAAGCGTCAGTTTCACTGGGTCGTTTCTTTTTAAATGTATCCACTTCACTGTTCCACCATACTTAAAACAGCTCCTGGTCCAGTATACATCTCCATACCCTCTTGGACATATGACTAATCCATTTTTCACAGTCCCTAAAATTCATAAAGAAATAGGTCGCAAGTCATTCAAATTCAAAGCCCCATCTGATTGGAATAAGCTTCCTTCCTCTATAAAGTCCATTACCTCCTTTTTCATCTTCAGATCAAATTTATTTTCCCATTTAAGAACAACTGTTTATGTTTTTGATATTGTTTGTGTTTTTCTTTGTTTTACTATTCTATTCATAACTTGCTGTGGTATTCTGTTGCCTGATGCACTCTATTGCAATGTGGTTACACCGTATGTATATGTGTACGTATATGTATGTATGCGTATATGTATGTATGTATGTATGTATGTACGTACGTGTTTAAGTAGGTATGTGTGTGACGGGGTGGGTGTGGCGTGGGGGCTGTGGAAGTGGTAGAGCAGTGTGTTTTTGTGTCTGTTGTGTATTATTGTAATGTATGTTTTGTGTTATCTTTGTATCTGTGTTGGGACCCCTTCGAAAACGAGATGCTGCGTCTAAATAAACTGAATTGAATTGAAATTACCTTTTAACTTTATGCTGGGTATCTTAACCTACATATAACAATATATCATATTTTATCATTTTATTTATTTATATTTTGAAATGCTAATCTGAATCTGCAAAGTCGTAACAAAAAAGTAGGAAGTGCAGTATTTCCTCGAAATGTAGTGGAGTAGTATCAAACTTAAACCAGTACAGTAAATGTACTACCACGGGAATAAGTAAGTAAAAGTAATAAGAATGCAAGGCATAAAATGTATATATAACAAAGGTATGGTTTATTTGAAATCAGGTGACATCCACTAAGCAGTGAAGCGGCAAGAACAGAAAGTAAGAAATCTATAAATGAACATCACATCTTGTCTCATTTATGATGGCCACTTTATGACTAGTGACCACAGTATCAGGAACAGAGTAGAGGAATTATTTTATCAGACATCTATGATTTTACAGTCTCTTCAAAGAGGCACTGAGGCAGTTTCTGAGACTCTATTAAGTGACTGTACTGTATGCAGTTTACCGTGCGGCTCACTAAACAACCACTGACCAACATCGCTTCATATCAGTGAATCTATTATAGCCAAACCAGCATTCATAAAAAATATCAAATGTTATACAGTCATTCGACAGCTTCATGAACTCTTAACACTACAGCACTTTACATTCCTACAATAAGATCAAGCACAAGTTCGTTTGCATATATTTTGTTTCAACTACATTTCACCTTGTGTTACCTGAAGCAGAGAATAGGCCAGGTACGTGAAAGGATCAGAGGGAAAAGGAGGGGGAAAAGAGAATAAAGTGCTTACTTTGCCCGTTGTTCAAGAGTGACTATTATCATTAGTCCCAGGTCTGCAGAGCCTGAGGCCCTGTCCTCTAATGCTCTCCCCTGCCTGCCAACCTGCATATACCTTGCCCCGAGCCAACACACTCCTATAGAGCACAGGCTGCAAGTATTGATGTGCTGAATAATTCAAACAATGGAGAAGATGGTCAAAAGGTTTGAATGTAGTCTCAACATGAGTGGCTCATTACGCTAGGAGGTGTCACCATCTGTCTCTGATGAAATCATACCAAGGAGATAAAATGGCCAATAGGGTCGAGGATAACTGGTAGTAATGTTGTGACCATGTGTTTTTAACTTGTCCTTGTTGATGTTGTCTGTATTTTGGCATACGCTTTAATGGCTCATTTGACATAAATCATTTAGTTTTTTCTTACTAATCCTGCAGTAATTTGCAACTTCTTGAAAACCTTATGCTGCTTGTCTTATATTACTTTTACATATCAGATATTTACAAATAACTGAACGTTTAACTTCTTTATAGCAGACAAATGCTGCTACTAGACATTCAATTTGAAACCCTTCTTTGTAGCAGTGTTTGCAACAAAAAAATAAACAACTTTTTTAAACAATTTTCTTTTCCATTAGATGTTAATTGAGTGAGAATGTCACTACATTATAAATTTAGTAGAGTACAGTATTTGTGCTTATACATGTGTAGATCACTATCAGTTTACTGTACATGCATCTAGAAATGTTTGTGTGTGTACAAATCTGTAAATACAGATATATATGTATAATATGTGTATATTAGGTTTATTATTTTGGAGGATTTTGGAGATTGTGACAGGGGTTGGAGTGTTAGGTTAGTTAAATGCAAAGCAGATATTCCTTCGTACAACACATTTGTTGATTATTGCTTTATGCGTTGTTAAGGCTGAACTGGTATCAGAAACTGGTATCACCAACAGGATGATAAACTTTTATGCATCTATGTTGGGTTTTACTTGGCAAAAGAAAGAAATACTTAAAAAATAGAATAAAAA